>JBBPCY010000142.1:15257491-15303203 GCA_037974405.1 Brachyalestes nurse | reverse complement strand
ACGCAAACTAGTTCATTTTTATTTGAATGAACTGTATTTTGAACTAGTTCTTTTTCAGCGTGAACTGGCACAACACTTTTCTCCTACGACTGATATCAATTAAAACCACTGACAGGTGAAGTAAAATGAAGAAATTAAGCTCAAAGATCTTTACAGTGAATAAATTACATTAAAATAGACATAGAAAATAATAAAGAAAAATAAAAACCAATTAAGATAAAAATCAAAAGAAAAACAGAACTCAGAGCGCATGGAAGACAACCATATGAATTATATATTAAAAGAAAGAAATAGCATAAAAAGCCATTTAAAAAGTAAAAAATGCAACATTTTAAAAGAAGTGCGTAAGTGCAAAGCAGAATGCAAAAAAGCGTTTTGTATGCTTATGCTTAAATAATTCTATTTTGGAAAGGCACATTAGACTGTCTATCAGTATGCATAAGGGTGAGTTATTGGTGTGTGTGTGTGTGTGTGTGTGTCTGGCAGCTGTGCACCCAGACAACCAAGATCAGCTACGCACAATACTGCAGTCTGGAGCTGTGCTGGCACCCAAAGCTGCAAGTGCACGCTCCATTACTCCCAGCACCTCTCTCAGAATGCTAGTCACACTTTAAGCATTGGCAATGCATAGGCTTGAAATTAGAATTTGCTGCAAATCCAGCAGAAAAGTGGACTACTTGGTTTAGAGAATGGATGTAATTTGTGTTTATATTGACAGATGCACAGCTGCACTCTGTTTACCTATGTCCAGGTGAGCTTCTGGAATCCTGCTCTTTGCCTTTGTTGCGCCTCAGGGCTGACCTAAAAGGGCAGGGCACATCTATTTAGAGATAAACAGCTGATGCTTCCCACACTTTACATCAAGAAGTGAGACAAAAGCACCTCAATCAGTTACAGTGGGCCCTTATCTAAAGCATCATCACGCAGTGAGAGTTAGCTTTCCATTTAAAGGGTTATCTAGGGTGACCATACACTGGTTTACACACAAGAAAATGCTGGGGGTAGCAAGGTGGCACAGGGTAGAGTGCAGAAATCAAATCTCAGTATGAAGGCAAACTGATATTTCAGGTAATTTAGAACATTTGGCTGAACACATTTCTTGTTTATCAAAAGGAGGTCATGCCCTGGAAAAAGATGCATAGTTCACCCTATTGCTGTATCACTAGAAATACCATCATACCCCAGGTCAAGCAGCTTCTTGTTGGACTTCTCGTCTTGAGCTTGCAACACAGCTGCAGAGCCTGCACAAACACCAAGATTCATGTTTTGTTCTTCTAGCATTCATTCTAAAAGTCACATCTGTCTGAACCAATGGGCTTAAAGGCACAACACACAACCAAACAAGGAAAATCCTTCAGTTATATTACAGTGTGTTGTTATAGTTACTATTGTTACTACTACACAGTGACACTATATTGGTGTATGGTATCATATGTTCAGTCCTGACTGCAGTTATACAGTTTCACTGTTCATTATTATTAACCAACAGCTGATAGGGGTTTAAAATGCATAGATGTCTTCATGATGCATTGATCTGAAGCTGGCAACTGAAATGTTAGAAAATATTTGAATATAGTAACCTTAGCGCTTAAATAAAATTCTCTGGTTTGAAAGTTAAAATACTGTTTTTATTTGGTGCACTGTTTTTACTGTTTATACTGTACAAATAGCAAAATAATACAATCAAACTGAAATATGGTACAATTTGATATTTAACCCATGAATAATAAGTAGTAAGTGAATAAATACTGTTATGTAGTAAGCTCACTCTCACCCTCACTCTCAGAACGCTGCCGAAGCTGATGGTGTCCGACTGAGACCTCTACGCTGCCAGGCATTTTGGAGGTCATGGACTCTCTACCAGGAAAGACATTATGAGGACCCTGTAGAGAAATTTAGAAAGAGAGGATGAAGGGAGATGAGAAAATGAGATTGCTGACTCAGAAAAGGCTTAACTGTAATAGTCCATTTCTTTTTATTTAAGATACTTTACCACCAATTATCACTGTAAGATGCAGAATAAGCTTTGACGCTAGACAAGATTAAATTGGTGCCATCCAGATACTGACATCGCAATTAATATCTTACATAAAAGCTTTAAATACGAAATGGCTATGCCAGACAGTGGCAAGTCTAACACTTACAGCAAGCAGATATCAAGAACACTTTCAAATCCCTTTCAGATTCAGCAGCATGGCTGATAAGAACATACTGTGACAGTCAATACGATGGTGGCAATCTAATCATCACACAAACTGTGGAAATGGTTAGTGGATACATATGTAAATAGAACATGTTAATATTCCTCTCTAAACTTGTTTCTGTGTTTATCTCTTGCTCTCGCCGTCTGGCTCAGATGCCCTGCTGATTTAAACATACAGTGTTTGCAGTGCATCAGTAAATCCCCCCCGCTGGGCCTCCGTAGACATGTTGGCCAGTGTGCGTGTGAGTGTCCTAATCCGTCTTATCCAGAGTTCGGTGTGTTTGTGCTTGTGTTGTGCGCTTTCTATGCTGTATCTTACCCTCTGTTTCAGCCACTCCTCACTCTGGCTTGAGCTGCCGCTCTCTCGTACTCTTTCGTAAGCTCTGTCTGTTCCGCCAGCTCCAGACAGCTGGGTCTGACCCTTCACAAAATCACTGCCCACACACTCCAGCTCACACAGCTCTGACACACAGAATAACACACACACACACACAAGCAATATATTACAGCATTCAGACTGCTGCTAATGACAATACAATTGTTTACAAGACACAGTCTTAAAGTTTGGGTATGCAGTTCTGCTGAACGTGGTAAAGAATCTCTCTGTTATTTGGAATTTCTTTATCAAGGGTCTCCATGCTCTAATAACTAATTTACAAGAACTGGTCCTTTAAAGCAGAGGTTCCCAATCACCGGGCCGCGGACTGGTATCAGTCTGCGAGTCATTTGGTGTCGGCCCGCACAGAAAGACAGAATAAAAAATATTTTATTGATTATCAGAGTCTGAAAGATCTTTTATTTTGAAAAACGCTTTGTCTCGGTCACGTGATACGGTACATCAAAAATGTAGCAAAAGCTAGCAAAAAGGAGCATCTGTACCGGTCTGTAAAAGTACTGTTTTACATGAAACTGGTCTGCTGCTTTAAAGAACCATCTATAGAAAAGTTCTTTGCGGAACCAAAATGACATGGATCCAAATAACCTTTCTTGCAATCTTTATTTTTAAGAGTCCTTGACTTCTGAGGCATGTCTTCATTTATAACAGATGGTCCCCTGTGCAGCTTCGCTCCGTTATGCTCTTTGAGAGAATTTGGCATAAAATAGTATCTCGTTAGTTAAAAGGCAGCAAGGGCTCCCTCTAAAGACCCTGTGTCGGTGAACCCTGACCATCCTCACAACTGAGCTACTCCATAAACTGCCTCATTCAGTCACAATGCATCTCAATCAGTATTCCAGCACTGTCCTCTTTTATCCCAGTTATTATGGCAGGCTCAGAATGGGCTGATTTGCAGAGCTACAGCACCCATTAAAACACTCTGTGCCAGTGGAAAAAGAAAAAAAAAGCAGTGCAGCTTTGTGGAAAAAAATCAAAGACCAAAATGGAAAAACAGGGTTCCTCACAGACCTTTTTTATTTGATTACTGATGTGTGACTGAGGGTCAAATGAGGAGAGAGGAGTGCAGGAGTGATTTTAGAGCAAATAGATTATGTATTACTATGTGGTAACACACTATTGTCGAATACCGTATTGGCCCGAATATAAGACCCAGTTTTTGTTCTAAAAATACTTCTTAAAAAAGGGGGGATCGTCTTATATTCAGGTCGTCTTATATTCAGGCCAATACGGTACATTTTATGACACCAGTAAAGGAGAATTACACCCATGTGTCAAGTTTCAAATTCAGTGGTTTGTCAACATGGTACAAATATCTACCTATGAAATAAAACCACTGAATATAATACTACAGTCAATTATAAAAAGTAATAGATGATGAAAGAGTAACATTTTTTGCAATGAATATTAATGTTTCTATTCCATATATTTATTTTGCAAGATCTATGGCTCTCAAATTTTTCATGCAGGGCCAAATAACTTGTAAATGTAATGGAACTATATTAACGCAACACACAATCAGAATTTGGAAAGCAAGAAAGTGAAAAGTAGTGGAGAAATTCGTTTTGGGTTCTTTCTCCGGGGTAAATTACTGTTAAACATATTACGCTATTTATATTAATAATATGTTGAAAATTATCTTCAGGGTTTCTTGGATTTTCAATACAAATTTCAACTGAAATCAGTGAAAAAAGGTTTACAATAAATCACAAAAAAATGTCATTTACCTCAGAGGGCCAAACTAGAAACGTATTTAGAGTAGTGTTTTTATTTTGAGACAGGAACTAGGAGGTATGGAATGAACTGGAGACTAATGGCAGAGCTGCAATTCTCTTACAGACTTCACATTTGTTCTTGTTACAGTGTGAATGTCCATATACGAACCACACTCACACTCTAACTAGTGGTTTTATAGTGAGCAGAAATGATGTATTTGAGAGTGAAATGGCTACTCAGAGAGAGGTGATGATAGTTACTGCAGTGAGTCTCTGGGTGACATTGTGGAGATGAGGACAGAAATGAAGTCTAGACTGTGTTTGTTCGCAGCTCACCTTCACCAGAGGTGTGTCTCCCGGGATACTGGAGGGCAGCCAGTCTTTCACTCAGCTGCGCACGACTCTCTGCACTGTTGTTGTTATTGTTTACCTGGATACCATTTTGTTTCATCAGCTGCATTAGCTCCGACTCCAGAGTTGTAATCTGCTCAGAAAAAGAAAGGTTTGCTTTCTGAAACAAATACGACTGGTGTCACGTTATTGGTGATGTTATTTGCATTTTTTACAGTCAGCACCCTCTTCTGGTCAGCATTTGAATTACATTGTGAATTTTAAACAATGAACCCAGTGGATTCTACAATGAACCCAGTCTACCATTTTACTATGGGATAAAACTACATGAGGGCAGGATTGTGAACCTTAAATAAAGATCAAAATAGCAAGGTTCATTTAAATGAGAGGCTAGGGCTCTTCATTTTTGTACATTTTGTAAGAGCAAAATACACCGATCAGCCATAACATTAAAACCACCTGCCTGAAAAAGTTTTATCACCTTAGTTCTGAATGGCTGCATTGTTATGAATGACTGTATTTTGCCACATTCAAAAAACATCCTGTACTTTAGTGTGAATGGTGTAATAATAGGTGGATAATGGGTGATAGTTTTCAAGAGACGTAGGTCTTGAAACTTTTACAATGCTTACAATGTCTTTTTTTAATTACACATAGGTACTTCTATACATAATATGGGACACATGTATGACCTCATGACCTGAAATGATTAAAAAACCAATGCCTGTTTGTTTGTGTGTGTACTTATAATTACCCTTAATTGCAGCCCCTGGATCTCAGCTAAGTGAGCTTTTTCCACTTCCTCCAGTTTCTTCTTCTCTGCTTCTTCCCTCTGAGCAAACTCCACCTCTCTGGCAGGCAAGATACACACACAGTTGATGAAGGTCTTTAGGTGTGTGTGTGTTGGTTGTGTATGAACTGAAATAACCTGAGCAGAACTACTGCAATAGGTGGACACTGAACTCTTGCTCTCTCACCAGGGCAGAACAGGAGAAAACAAACTCACATACACACTATCACTGACACAGTTAACGGCATCCCGCATTCTCACTGCTAAAATGAACTTATCCGCTTGTCTTCTCACGGCTGCCAAACACTGCCATTACAGTGAGTTTGCTTTTGCAATGTCGCCCCCAGGGGAAAGGCAATTAAAACCAGTCACGCTATATAGGAGTAAAACAGTTGTGATAGGCATGACCATAAAGATCAGCTCACATTGCTTCACGACACACACACTATCCAACACTGTAGCTTCAACACGCTTCCTCTGGGCTCCTTCTCATATCCAGATTACAATGCCTGCAAAAATGAATGTTCTGGACTATAAAGCATATCATCTAACTTCCTCCAAATAAATTCACACAGATTAAAATCTTGTTCAAAGCATTAAAGAAAATATGTTGCTCAACCCTTTGTACATATTCACTAATAACATGCACCAGATTCTTCCAAATTCAATGTCCAGACTACCGAACTATTAAAAAACAAAAAGGTTGAGTGCTGTCAACACTGTTTTCTTTACTAGGAGATCAATAGCAGATCTGAACATGGAGAGTCTGTTGGTACTAATACTAATTAAGGGATCTATTGACTGTTGGACTACTCAGAACACACACACTGTAGCATTATATTTGAGAAGCATTACATTTACAAAACGGCTTTGAGTGTGTCTCAGTCAATCAGATTTTAGAACCAGATCTGTCTGTCCCAAAGAGTAGTGGCTGTAGATTGCTGCAAGGTGGAGCCAAGCATCACAAGCTTTAAAAAAAAGAAAGAATGAATCTAGGGGGAATTTTACTACATTTAATAATTCACAGCGTGCTTGACATGGAGTCACAGATAGGCTGTGTGAATGCACAGCTTGTGATGAGGAACTCACTTCTGCTGGAAGTCCTTGATAAGTTTCTTGGCCTTGTTGTACTTCTTCTCCAGGGCTTGGTACTGATTCTGTGCCTCCTTCAAGTGCTCATTTACTGTGTGGCAGAGAGTCTGAGCCTCGATCCAGTAACTCTCTAGCTTTAGCATCCTCTCCTTATTGTCCTCAATGCTCTGCTTTAGCTGGCTCTTCTCACGCTCCCAGCGTGCCTTCTCCTTCTCCACTGCTGCCAGCTAGAGGGAAAGATAAAACTTTGATCATTAGTTAGTGTACTAAATAGTGGAACCCACAGCCAATCCAATACTAGCAAGCACCAGACAATGTGGACAAATGTCATTGCTAAAATGAAAAACCTTCATAGGAAAGAAATCCCGCCTTTTACATTGTGTGAACATTTCTTGATGAATGAGCCAATAATAAACCTGAAATAAAATGATGCTGTATTACTTACAGCACTAACTACATGACCAAGATCTGAATAGCTCTTCAGTACATCCTTCTCACTAAGGCAAATTCCAACAGATAGTAATCAATATTTTTTTTTCTTTAAATAGAAAAGTACCGTTTTGAAGATGCAAAGCCTTCCTCTGACATCAATATGCAGAATAAAACTTTGAAGGGTGAAATGATTAGCTCTTACCTTGCTTTTTAGTTTCTGGATCTCAGCCTCAGTGACACTGTGCTTGATCTGTAACTGTTGACATAGAGAGAGAGAGAGAGAGAGAGAGAGAGAATAATAAAGAGTAAATAAAGAGAAGGTGACTGAACAGTTCAAGACATAGTGAGCATTCTTCCACAGCCCTTCTCACAAGCCAGGAGACAGAGAATCAGAAGAGAGAAGGAGAACGAGAGATGCACTGAGGGGAAATAAAGGAGAGGGAGGGAGAGTGCGAGCAAGAGCTTGCTGCGACTTCTTTTTTTTTCCCCTCACTCAATATCAAGAACAAGGTACCACATCTATACTGAGCTGTAAGAAGTGTAGTACTGAGGATTGGGTCAGAACAGAACTGTCTGAGAAAATTACTTACAGAAGGAGCATTTGAAAACAGGTATCACAGCAACTCTTGCAAGTTTACTGCATATGAATGAAGTCAGTTTGCACTGTGACTCTTCACAAAGCTCTTTATTTCTTAAGTCAAATAAAATACAGCCTCTACATGAACTCCCCCAGCAGCTGCTCAGTTCTCTGATTCACAAGAACTTCATTTCTACAGCCTACCTCTCTGAATTTCTGGTACAGTTTGGTGGCGTCCAGCTCAGATGGCGAGATGATGTCCTCATTTTCAGGCAAATCAAAAACCTCAATGGTTACATCTCTGTCCGTCACGGCTGGCCCCACCTCCTCTTCCTCATCTGTGGCGTACTCTCCTGTCTGAGACAAGCACAAAAATAACATTTTAATGTAGCCAGGTCACTTATTTTTATGTTAACACTAAAAGGATCTTTTCTACAGTGCAGAATTTTACTAATGAACTAAATCAGTTAAGACGAGAGCAAAAGCAGCTTCCTCTTAGATGAAACATTTGACAGATTTGAAATTAGAGAGCTACGTAAATGTCTTTTAACAATCAAGACAGGTTGTACATTCTTTCTGAAAGAAGCCTTAGTTCAAACATTACTTTTTTTTCAAAATGTAGCCTTTCAAAGACTATAGGAAACACATTCTATAGTAGAAAGCCGACACAGAATTATGTGTGGATTAATGGTACAGAACTATGCTCTCAGTTTGAACACATATCCTCTCATTCAATGTTTTTCTTTGTTTTTACTATTTTCTACATTGTAGATTAATACTGAAAACAAACAAATGATGAAGGAATACATGGAATTACGCAGTAAACAAAAAAATAGTTAAACAAACCAGATTATGTTCTGTTGATTTTTTTACTTAGTTAAGTGGTTCTTGCCATAATGTGGAGTAGAAACGTGGTGGAATAGGATTACTAACTGTGTACCAACCCCACCATCACAACTGATCATCCTAAACACATTAAGGCGGCAAGAAATTCCACTAATGAACTCTTGACGAAGAACACCTGTTAATTAAACACCTTTCCAGGTCGATCCCTCACGAATCTGATTGAAAAAATGCCAAAAGTGTGCAAAGCTGTCATCAGAGCAATAGGTGATGTTTTCAATGTTAATCTACAGTGTAGCCAATAATAAAAACAAAGGAAATTGTTGACTGAGAAGGTGTGTCCAAACTTTTGACTGGTAGTGTGTGTTTAATAATAATACATTTATTATTTTACTATGTTATATAGGTTTAGGACAAATTAAAACTGTGAACTAGGATGTTTTGAAAGATAAATCCTAAATTTATATCTAAATTATTACTTCTGCTTTTACTCTGTAATAAGAAATAAATAAGAAATAAGATAACCCCTTCATTAGTCCTACGAGTAGGAAATTAGCACTTTTTTTTAGGAAATATGAATGTCACTGTCAGTGCAGACCAATTAAGGGGGTTTAATCTATAACAGCTGTAATTCCTAAGATGGATTTACAGTAAATTGAAATTTAGGCACATTGGTGCAGCTTCGAGCTGCACGGCTCACAAATAATCGAAGGTGTGTCTTTGTAGGCATAGGTATAATGGGCCACTTATCTGGAATATTTGAGCTCTGCTGACAGGCTCTTACATTTTCCACTCAGTTTGTTTACTCTTGGAGGGACTGGCCAGTCCTTCCCAATGTATCCTGCTGGTACCGGATGCCGTCTGGTGTCTGTGGAGCATGGCAACGTTCAGAGCCATTATTTGCCAGACACCTGTGACACTTGGCACTTCCCCAGGTCTGGTGGTCTTTGCCTCCCTTTCTTTTCCTTTCTGAAAGCAATTGACTCTTTTTCTTTTCCAGTAACCTTGTTGCGAGTTCTATTTCCATGATAACATCTCGAGCAACCTCAACAAGGCAGGTGCTTACACTGTATGTCTTACATTACGGTCTTTCTTCAGTGCACAAACTTAATAAGCTGCCGAAGCCTTTGTGTTTGTTCTTATGGTGCGTTCTAGAAAAGACTTTGCCTTTCCTAGCATTTCAGCAAATAATTTGTGCCGTGTTATGGCTGATTACATGACCTTTGAGGCGGTCTGCAGGATAATAGACTCTTAAAGTTGAATTTATGATGTGCTTGTTTAATTCAAAGGGAGTCTTTGCCATTTCGATTCATCGTTTTAGAATGTCAGACTCTGCATTACTATGCACTGGGCTTTCATTAAGCATTTGGAGTCAAAGGTCTCATGCGTCTGATTTGTCATTAAACTCAAATAGGACATTTCTGTACTCGAGGTCATAGAGGTGAGCAAATGGAGTCTAATGATTCAGAGAATGCTGTCACCTAGTGGTAACTGCTTGCTACTTTAAAGATGAAACCGCAGTAATTCCACATTGTAGGAATAAATTAATTGTATTCCATGTCTATTAGTTCTATTAAACAGAGTTGACATGGGTGCAGTAAGAATGTGCAGGTAAAACATTTCATATACTTGGTGGTTCTTTGTATACTTTGTTAAATATTTCTGATGGAAATCAGTATAATTACAGAACTGACGTAATATACTGACGGCCCAATGCTTTTATATTATGACCACAGATACAGTGGTGCATTGCAAATGCTATCACACCACATTCATTTAAGACATTTTTTTTAATGTATGTATTTTTGTATTACTTTCTTATGTGTATTTTTATAGTTGATCTTCTTTTATCTGTCTTTTTAAATATTAAATGTGCATTTTATTTTCTCTTATTTTCAATTGCTTTGCATTTTTTTCTTTGCATGATTCACTTTAATGTATGTTCTTTATTTGACCTCCCCATAAAGCACTTTGAGTTGCATTCAGAATTATGAAATGTGTTGAACAAATAAGATCTTATTAATTATTCATTACTAAGTTATATAAAATGAAATGTTCTATCAAACCATGTGCAAAGAAGTACAATGAGCTTTTTTATCTTCTGGAGCCTACTGGAATTTTTTTCCCTGCTCGAAGGGAAATGTCAGGTGATGTTCTTTTATGAAGAGTGATCATAGACCTCAGTCCTAGTCTGTCTTCATGCTGAGAAATGTTTTGAGGTTAACAATTATATGCCTTTGCAGTTGTTCCTCTTATTAGCAAAGAGAAACTGAGGGTCTATATATATACATTTTAGCTGTTATTGGTTAATGTCTTTTATAGCATTCAGTAACAGAGTAACTGCAGTTGGTGTTTTGTTGTAAGTGTATTTGGTGAAATGTCAGTCCCACCACAACTTAAGAACAAAATACAACATGACAGACTGCAAAGTGGAAATAAAAAAGTCCACAGGCCAGTGAAACGGATGGCGAGCTGTGCTCTGTTTTCTTGCCCTGGCTATAAAGTAAGTCATACATTTTTATTTCTTCCTGCAGGTCGCTGTTCTTAAGCTAAAATTGACATTGGCCCACTGAGACTCCTCTCATACACAGAATAACAATGAGTCCAGTGACCTTGCAGTATCTTTGGTAATTATGGCTGTTCGTTCGCCCATATCGTGAGGTACTGGCAAACCTGACCACGTAAGCAACTTTGCTAAACATCACAAATTCAGGGAACGCAAAAGGCCACACTTTGCACATTCTATTTATCAGAATAAAGTCCGAATCAATATTTGTAATAAAGTTTAATTTTATCCCCATCCATCAAATACCTCTCATCTCCACATAAATGCATATTTTAAATGTAGTCTTAAATGAGTTTCTGCACAGAGGGGTCCCGGAGGTCTTTTTTTGCTGTACGCAGTCTTCGCTGGTCCAAGGTCACAGGAGACGGGGTGCCATCCAGTGATTCTGTGGAGCGGAACATTCTGAGCTGTACTGTGAAAGAACACATCTTATACAGATGAGTCAGCAGGTCTATTACATCGCACCCCTTTCCGAAAGTGCCAGCAGTGACACTCTGATCCGGGAGCGGTTCTGCAGTTTCTACAACAACTACAAGGAGAATGTTTTATATTGGTGCAATTTGTCCTGAATCTGTGTTAAAGGGCAACCTCAGCCAACAGCCAGGGAGCTTTTCATTCTGCACGGCCTTCTCCCTCCACTTACCCCAGTGACCCTCGCTGAACGCCCCCAGATCTGCACTTGGTGCCCCAGCAACCGCCTGAGCTGCTTGTTTGTGCTCTAAAATGAGACAAAGGGGCAAAGTAGGAAGTGTGACACTGGGGAGCAGTGTCGGACAGCCTGGCTGAAAAGCATGAGGAAACTCTGGGAGGGGGTGGGCTGAGTGCCAGCCAGTTCTGGTGAAGAAACGAGCTGTGCTGGGCACCGGAGCTTTTCAGTACTTCATTGGTTATACTAAACTAATACACTAAAGGTTCTGTGAAAGCTCCTTTTAGCTGTCAGAGAAAGCCCTCGGCCATGTGGAACTGGAAAAGCACAGAAAAGCACATGCTTCAACAGTCACCTTGCTGGCTTATTTATTTAGAGGTAAAAAGGACACTCTGGTGTTCAGAGCATTTTGCAGCATTTCATCATGTTTTTATTGCAGGAAGACTAAACTCCATAAGTACCAAAGGGCTGTGTGTCCAATCATCCTCATGATGGTGAAGGTCATATACAAGATGTCCCTCTTCAATTCCATATACATACTTAAATATATATTATATTTTTGAGGAACATTTCTTTATGCTTTTAAACCAATGTTTGAAGGTTTTTGTGGAATGTACAGCTCTAAATAAATCACTTCCCAATGCGTCAATCAAAAATAAATACTTTAATATGTATTTACTTATTTATTATGGATTTAATTATCATACACCTTTAGGCGTGTAGGTTGTAGCATGGAAAGTATATTTGCTTCAGTTATCTGTGTTCCTACACTTGAGGTAAGAACATGTAAAGCAGAAATGCACAGACGAGGTAGAGTCACAACATCTCCAACATGGCAACTCCAGAAGCATCTGGGAAGGACTTGGAGCAACTTCAGGTATAAAATAGGAACTGGTATATGACTTGGTTGCGTACTTCCTCTGTGTTCAGTTAGTTATAGTTTTTTTATATTGTTTATTTTTAACACATTGTTATTTATTCATTGTTCAACACCTTCAAATGTTTGCATTTCCTAAACATTTTTATAAGCAAGACATTTTTTTCATTCTTGCATATAAGAATGAATATAAAACCTTTTGAGTATAGCTTTTGATTAATAGATTGCTATTAATTAAAAGCTATGATCAAAAGGTTTTATATGCGACTTGGTTGCCTAGTTAATTAGTTTTAAACACATTGTAATTTATTAATTGTTAAAGACAATAAAACATTACAATTTTGCCTTTACTGTTTTTATAAGCAGACTTTTTTCATTCATTCTTGCATATTAGAAAGAATGCAAAGAGAATCGAAAAATGAGGATGATGATGATGATGATGATGGTGATGAAGAAGATGATGATGATGGTGATTAAGATGATGATGACCACCATGATCAGTCAGCGTGGCTGTCACTAAATGTGTGAACAAAATCAGTGTGGGATTCTGGTTGTGGTGCTGATTTCTCCCTCCTGTACCTCCTCTGAAGAGTCTCGTGCTGTGGGAGAGGTCTCTAGATAACACTGGGGAGATTGTTTCTCCACACACACACACACACACACACACACACACGCGCGCGCACACAGCCACGTCATGCTTTCAAACACACATCCAAGTGGAACAAAACATCACCCACCTGTATTCAGCCGAGCCCCACCTCCTGCACTCTGTGCCCATACTCAGAATACAGGTGGAAAAGAAAATCATAAAGAGCAGCTCACTTGTTTCAACAAACTATCAAACATACTAATGACACTAAAGCAAACGGAAACTAATCATTTTCTTTTTAATCAGGTTTCAATAAAGCATGATGATGATGATGGCTTGATGATGATGAGGATTTTTTTTAGTTTTGAACCCCTGTGGAAAAGGAAATGTATTTAAGTCTACAATTAAAGCACACTTAAGTACATATTTTGAGTGTTTTTAATTCATAAACATTTTAAGGTGAACTAAAGGTTGTAATGAGGAATATCTTTTGATAACATAAGTGTACTTAAATTGTAATTAAACCACAAACTAATCTTACATGCATTTATTTGTAAATTTATTTGCTAAATGCATTTTATGCTTTTTACAGATTTCAGGGTGACATTTTTAGACACAACTGTCACATGATCCTGGGGAGGTAAAGCTAGCACAAACCCAGACACACAAGGGCATCTGATGATGCACCATAATTAATATGACAAGAAATTATATTAAAAGAAACACGTTTTTCAGTGTAGCAGGGCACGTTATCCTGTTGATACAGGTCACTGCCGTTGGCATCTGTTGGCTTGCCTTCTTACCATCAGGCTTCCTGATGCCATCTCTATCCAAGGTAAGTGCCACGCACCTACCTGGCCATAAACATGACATGAAAGAAAAAATGATCAGACCAGGCCACCTTCTTTCATTACTATGTAGGCACTTTTGGCAGTGGAAAGCAGTCAGCATGGGTACTCTGACCCATCTGCAGCAGTGCAGCCCCATAATCAGTATACTGTGATGCACTGTGTGTTCTGATACTTTTTTATCACAGTAAGTGAAATAAATGCATGCTCAGCTAGACTGAGATCATATTACTGACTTGGCCATTGCAGAATATTCCACTAATCTGCCTAAAAAAGTGAATTTACTAGTGTGCTCCGGATCACCATTCATCTGCACTCCACTGCAAAGAATTATGTCTTAATAAGACAGAAAATCTTGAGAAGAAATAACAGGTTTTGTTCTGTTAGTTTAAGAACAACTGACTTGACTATGTAAGACAAATAATCTAGTTTTAGAAACGTTTCCTTGTTCTAAGAAAGCTTAACATGAAGCTCACTATATCGGCAGATAATTTTGCTTGATCCTAGCACCTATTTTCTTGTTTTGTTTTTTGTTTTTACTTATTTTTTAATGATTTAATGCAGTGTGTGAAGCACCGTCCAGTGAGTTTGGAAGCATTTGTTATTTGGCAGATTTACATGCCCACAGCATCTCACTGACTCTGCCATGCTTAACAGGTGAAATGGTATGCTTTGGATCACAAACAGTTCCTTTTCTTCCCCACACTCTTCCTCCTATTCCGGTACAAGCTGATCTTTGTCTCATAAATTCTGAAAAAGTCTTACACAGGCTTATTTAGATGCATTTTTAACAAACCCTAATCTGGCCTTCTTGTTTTGGAGGCTTATCACTGGTTCACAGTACAGTAAACCCTGGGTATGTATGCTGCTGAAGCTTTCTCTTGATTAGTGACTTGATTATCGCCAGAGATCTGCCTTCCTCTCAAAGGCAATCTTTGATGTGAGCAACTATTGAAAAGGTGCATTTTTCCAACAGGGAAAACATTCATCTACCTCAGGTCTTCCGGGGCTAGATCTTTTATTTCTTTACCCATAAATGAAACTAGATGGCACAGACGTTGAGAGAATTAGTGAGATTTTAGTGAAATAATGTGGTTTTAGTGTCTCAATTAAAGTGTGTAATTACGAGTGTTGATATTTATGGTAATAATTACTCTTAATGTAATTTTGAAAAATACTTTTTGGAGATAGACCAAACCATCAAGGCAATAGAGGATAACATGTTGTAGATTATTGTAGCAACTGTATTGTAGGATGGATTTGTTAATAATTGGATTGTAACCCCTATGCACTATTATGAACAAGCTTCCAAAATTTCATTAAGATTGAAATGGAACTATAGGGGATGTGATCAAATGTAGCCAGTGTAAGCAAAATTTTAGCCTAAGTGGCTTCTTAAGATACTTGCAGCGCCACCTATGGACAAAATTTCACAAAATTTGGCAAGCTTCCAAATAACGTGGTAGTGATTAGAGATGCGAACCTTCACTGGCCTCACGATTCGATTCAATTACGATTATCATATCAACGATTCGATTCGATATCCCGATGCATCTTGATGCATCACGATGCATCACGATGCATCCCATCAATTTTTTACATTACTTCACATTATGCTTTCAAATACAAGCAGTGAGATGTAAGCTCCCATTTTTATTCAACAAAACCGAAAAACATTAACAAAAATTGTGACCATTACACTAAATTGTAAACAGAAATAAAGAATATAGACATAGCTCATCAAAATGTAAACAGAAATTGTGCCCGTAACATTCAATTGTAAGTAAATAGTATAGGCCTAGCCTACATCTTCAATGAATATGGTCAGTCTTCAAAAACAAAATAATCTGCAGTGCTACGGGAATACTTTTTAACTAGATGTTTAAAATCAAGCAGTGTCATTATGATATAATCGATTATGTCCCGCCACTGCATCGATGCAGAATCGTCCACGTCTGCATTGCGATGCATCGATTATGTGATTAACTTCAACACCCCTGGTAGTGATGCACCATGTCAAATTTTGTGAAACGTTAACCTCACAAGATACTGGCTAGTGAAGTGCTACATGTTTTCATTGGTGTTTACTAGGCACAACCACACTACAAATGAGTGGAAATTAATGAAATGGCAGACATTTGAACAGCTGAGCAGATGCCCAGTTTCTTTTGGCATTTAAAAATGCCGACTATGTATGAAAATTGGGGCTATGTATAAAAATCTTACATGTAAATACCCCTAGATTTTGCATTCCCCCTTAACAGTCTGCCTTTTGACAAAATTATCTCAGGCCACAATAATAAAAGGATGGTATGAAGACATGACCAGTCTAATTAATCATCACAAATATAAAAGTAGTATGATATTTACCGGAGTAATGGTAATCTCAGGTGCAAGAGAAACGTAAAATCAGGGTCTCAGATCCTCAGAGCCTAAAACTTGTGCACAAACAGTTACTGGAAACATTTAGTAGCAGTTATAACTGCAAGAGGAACTCGCATCTTATTAACTGGAAAAACTCAATCAACAAACAAGTTTAAGGCTCAGAACCTCAAGCATGTTGTTGGGTTCAGCCACCTAATGTGATAAAGCTAACTGAAAACAGCTAAAACCAAATTTCTAATGTTCATAAATAATAAATAACAAACAGTTGTAATTGGTTACATATTTTTGTCCAAATTTCTCATGAAACCTGTATTTAAATGAGAGGCTACAATTATGACTACTGTAGCAACAATACAGCGTACAAACAGCACAGGACAGTTTTCTACATAAATATAACCTGAAACATCATCCATTTTTTTACACAAATGCCAATAAGAACCCAGGGTAACTTCTAAGCAAGTAAAGGCCCCTCTCACATTGGCTAATATTAATGTTCATGAGTCCACATGATTATTTATTTATTTAAATTCTGTTTTTACATTCAGGCATGGCACAGTAAAAAATTATCTATCTCTCTATCTATCTATCAATCTATCTATCTATCACATCAGGAGAACACAGAACAACAATGGTTCGTGTGGCAAGGTTGCAAGAAGAAACCCACTCCCCTCCAGAAGAAACATTGCAATTTCAGTTTATTAAAGGTCAAATGGATACGTTTACATTCACGTTTATGGCATTTAGCAGACGCTCTTATCCAGAGCTATGGAAATCAGTGCTTAAGGAATACGTGAGAAAGCTACTGGAAAAATGTTTTGTGGATAGATTAAAAAAATTGAACTTTTTTTTTAGTTTAGAGAAAGAAAAAACACTATGTTCCCACATAAGAGTGATGGTAGTAGAAGTATCATGCTTTGGGCACGTGTATTGTGTCTGAGCCAGGATGGCTTGCCATCAGTGAAGAAACAATAAATTATGATTTGTAGCATCAAATTCTAAAGGAAAATGTCAGGACATCTGTCTGTGAATAAACCAAAAGGAATGCTGTGGAAGGAGCATTTGTGTGAGGAAACCAATCAACATCTCAGAGTTTAAGCTGTTCCGAATGGGCTAAAATTCCTCCAACCTGATGTGCAGGACTGATCAGAAGTTACTGGAAATGTTTAGCTGCAGTTGCTGGTGCATAAGGGAGTCACGCCAGATACTGAAAGCAAAGGTTCACATGCTTTTGACACTCACATCCATGTAATATTGGATACTTTTCCTCAGTAAATAAATATATTATTAGTTCTTGTTATATACTTGTAAGTATATTATTTTTGTCTCAGTTCTTTTCCTACTTCTACTTTTTTTCTACATGTATCTATAAGGTATAAGCAGAACCTGCAAGCTGTCATCGTGTGAAAGAGACGTTTTTTAGAGAATAAAACCATACACCTGTAAAAATGAATAAAATGATATATGACACATTTGAAATTATGGTAAATTATACTTCATTAACTATAATTATAATAAGGGACTCAAGTACTTATGTGGAAATATAAGCACATTTCTGAAACCTGCAAAATGCTATTTTGACCAGCACTAATATGAATCATATTTACTAGAAAGTGAACAGTATGTTTTGAAGTTTAACTTTATTTCCATTATACAACAAATCTTATTTCAAGAATATTCTATTTTGCACAAATTGAAAAGCGACTTTAACCATAGCCAGACATTAGCTACATCAAAGTCACAGTTTGTTTCAGACAACAGCGAGGAAATGTAAATGACTTTCACATTTGTCTGTATCATTTTTATAGTGGCCATATTTCTTCTTTTCACTCTGGGGCCCTTGGGATCCTAATTACACTACTGACAGGGTCACGGAATGGCGCGATGTCTCTTTAAAAGACTTTACCCATTTTTTTTCTCTGCTTGCAGCCCAAGGCCCACAGAGTGGAGCAGATGGTGACGTGTACCTTATCACACTCAGGCTGCCACTCCAGCTTGATCTGCGGGGGCATGGCTAAAACTACATCTGTCTGTATCCTCCCGGCTATGCCTCGCTGCCTTTACTGGACCTCGGCCACCTCCCACCACAATATCCTCAAATGTCCTCAAAGTCACTTTGACCCCTAAATCCTTCGCTCTCATAGTTCTGCTAGTTTTTTTTTTTCCATCTGCTGCGCCACACAGGCAGCGGAGCCCTCGGTGAACTCTGTGGATCATAGCTGTCACTAAGGTGTAGCAAGCTGATATTTTAAAGTAGCACTCCAGCGCTTTCCTTTTTTCCCCCAAACCTAATCTCCTTCTGCTGGATCTGTAAAGTGTAGTCGATTCCAACAAACAATAATTCAACAGAAAACACATCTATAGTAGAAGCCCTTGGCAGATGCTTCATTGGCTTCTGTTATAAGTGTGTTCTGAGGCAATATGTTTACCTATTACTATATACAGGTAAATTACTGTCCATGGCCACAGATGTGGCAGATAGAGATCAGGTTGAAAATGCATTCCTTTAGTAAAGCATTCAGGCTGAGCATTCCTTTAGTACACCACGTTTACTCTTCTCTGTCATTTCTCTTTTTTTGCACTCACTTGAAAAAGGGGCCACATTTCCTCTCTTCCTCTAGGGAGAAACTATATAGTGAGTGAGGATGCTGTCAAAGCTGTGAGTCCTTGGAAAGCCTTCTCAGGTGTGGAAGGGTCTTTTCACTGAGGGGTGTTACAGCAGGCTTATAATAGGCAACGGAGAGAGGAAGTGCCCTTCTCAGCAGCACAAAACCATGTTGACCTTGTGTGTGTGTAAATGAATACAAAAGAATATTGCTGATAAAGGGTCTGATGAATGGATGTGCTGAGAGGAGATGCTGAGCTTCCTCTTCGTATTCAGCTCAGCACATGGGCGAGTGTTTGATGTAATGCGGTGACAGACTCTGGTTAAGTCTCCATCTAAAGGGCATGGCAGCCAGCCAAGAACCCGACTCCACCAATCAAAGCACCCAGTAATCCAGTCGCTGCTCCACTTTACAAGGTTAGTCCAGAGACAAGGCCTGACACGAGCGAGCATGACACTCATTACCTATGCACTGTCATCGCAGGGACCTAATGGAGTGTCCTAACGATTGGCTGATGCAGTGAGAAACGCGATCCGAGCCCAGCAGAGAAGTGTTTGATGGGGAAAAATGAAGAGGAAGAAATTTCTCAACTGGCATCAAAAAAGTCAGCAGAGCCGGGTTGCCTGACTGATGCTGAGCCTATGGCATCTGTCACAAATCTTTATCTGGTGTGTCTGATGATGGCTGTGAAGTTGTTTGTGTTCTTTGCAGGCTTTCTGACTTAAAATAAACAGAACAAATTTGCAGTCTGAAAGGGTTTTTTACAACTTGGGTTCTTTTTACACCTTTTTTACCCAGAATCTGAAAGAAAATGGCATATGGTCGCCCCACGAGCTACTGTACTTGGGTGTCATTTGGGAGAAGATCAACCTGTGTGCTGTCACGCTCCATTGAAAAGGACCTCTGTTCTCCACTGCCATTAGCCTGAAAAGCATTCAAAACACGGCCTGCCATTCCTTCGACACAAACAATTCAGCTGACGCTGAAAACAGGCCCGACCTCCAAGATTCGCTCTTGGATTTGAATTCCAGTCAAGCGGAACCCTGACAGAAAATGACTTCATTTCGCTAGTTTAAATTATGCCCACCGCCCTGAACCCACTGCCCTCAGCGTGGCAACTCTCAGTTGGCACAGCAGCAACATGATCTGAATGTTTACACCTGACAGAAAATGGCTCATCGGAGGCCACTGTGTGTGAGAGTGCAGAAAAAAGCAGTCTTGCGCTTTTTCATTTGTGCTATTCATCCCTAACCTTGAGGGAGATAAAGCACCATTAATAAAGGAGTAGACAGACAGTGCACACACACACACACACACACACACACACACGCACACACACAGGTGCATTATTGTTGACCTTGTCTCACTCTGTTGCTCTGTAATAATGTTTGTTTTTGCTGGAAGGGTGAAAAGTTGCATTTCAGCTCAAGGTGGAGCACATTTGCTGTCATTTACTACAACATAGCAAAAGATCCTAAAAAGCTTTTCTAACTTTCATGGCCTTTATACAGGAGCAAGCATGTTTTTGTACAGGCTCTGTGTAACCGTACATTATGGAAGACCGGAGAGAAGAGAAGTGCTGGAACTGGTGCTGGGGTTTTTTATGTCCATCTGATGTGCACAGCGCAGCAGTTCCACTGGCTGCAACACAAGACACGAGCGGGAGTCAGAGGCAGCTCCCATGTCCTGTGTTGCAGCCCCTGGCCCAGCCACAGGTCACCTTCAACTGCTCCTGCTGAGAGAGAGAGAAAAGAGAGGAGAGAGAGGGGGAGAAAAGAGTGAGACAGAAGGATAGATGGGGAAAAAAGAATGTGTGAGATAATAGAGAGAGACAGAGAGAGAGGGTGAGAGAGAGGCACGGAGAGAGAGACAGAGACACACTCAGAATAAGAAATATAAGAGAGAGGGAGGAAGAATGAGAAAATAATATAGAGGGAGACAGAGAAAGACAAAAAGAGTTATAAAAAGGAGGGATAGAGAAAGAGAAAAGAGAAAAAGAAACAAAGACAGAAAGAAAGATATAGAAAGAGACAAATATATAATGAAAGACAATCATAGGGTGAGGGAGGGAGAATGTGTGTGTGTGTGTGTGTGTGTGTGCGTAAAAGAGAGAAAGAGAGAGAGAGAGAGGGAAGGATAGAAAAGGAGAGACAAGAGTTAGATGGATAGATATGAAAAAGAATGAGTGAGAGAATGAGAGAGTGAGGTAGAGAGATAGTGATGGACAGACATGAGAGACAGAAGAGAAAAACAAAAAAAAGCAAAAATAAACAATCAGAATAGCAAAGAGACGGGCATAAGTGTGGTAAAGGGAGAATGGGAGAAAGAGTAAAATAGAAAGAGAGAGAGAGAGAGAAAGAGAGAGAGGAGAGAGAGAATGAGAATATATTCTTTCATGCTTGGACTCCACATTCATCAAAAGCACTCAAAATAGCCCTCCTGTTTCACCTTGCATTCGAGAAGGGCAGCCCCTCTCCTGCAGCCACTCGAGAAAAAAAATGCAATGGCCCAAATTGCCTGAAAGTGAGGTTAATGACATCTTAAGTCACCTTCCAACAAAAAGAGAAAAATCTCTCGAGAGCCTCATGCCTAGGAAATCGGTCAGTGTTGGAGCAGAATATTTTCCATTTTTATCTCAGGTATTTAAATCCCCAACGGAGTGACAGAACGAAAGGCTGCTGCTCGGAAAATGTCATGACTTAGATCGTTTTGTCTCAGCTCTGAAGGTTTTTAAAAGCACCTTCATCTGTGAAGAACTACATCTGACCACTTCATTTATTTACGTCAATGTAAAACCTTCCCTACGGTCAGTCACACACACACACAAACACACACACACACACACACACACACTCACACATGCTATATATATATATATTGCATAGATAGATAGATGGATAGGACTCCTATATATTAAGGAGAAAGACAACCAGTAAACCCTCACAGTTTTCCATGTGAAAATGGGTCCAACCTACTTCTGAAGCTGTGATTCAGAACGCAGCGTGACACCAGGTGGCCCAAGGACAGCAAGGAGAACAGAAAGAGGAGTCAACTGGGGGAAAACTTGCACACTGACAAAACAGTGAAATCCAGTCTGGGCTCAATCAGATAATGTGGAAACGAGAGAATGCGGATGTGCTCTTGTGTGCAGCTTTGACATTGTCAGCCAAGACGGTAAGGCAATGCCTCACAGTGTTGAAGTGACATCATATCTAATGGTGGCCACTGTGGGATTCTGGGCTGTTCTAAACCAGAGATGACAGACATATAAACAAAACTGTCAATATCTTGGCTGATAAAAACAGTGGTCCTACACCGTACTATGAGACAGGTTCAAAATTGGGAAAGTCGGTGGCCTGGGAAAAATTCTCTCACAGTGTGACTGAGACTACATCCCACATCCACTAAGCAACCATGAGGAATGCAGCATGAAATGATGCACTGGCATAGATGAATGCACGCTGAAGACACTTTATTCTTGTATATTGTTTTGTGCTGTAACCAACGACTCAGTAGGTGTTATTATCTACACACTGCATGCCGCCCAGTCGCCCATTATACCGTCCACAACTGATCCATGTCACACACTGTAGGTTGTAATAAACTCAAAACCTAAGATTGCAGAAATCTCTGTCCGTAGGTACTTTAACTGAAAAGCAGACATGAAATGCTTTGAATCATTTATCACGTTTAGAAATTTGCTCCTTTAAACCAATATTTATGCTGAAAAGACCAAGGAGAAAGTGGTGTAAAGCAGCCATGAAATCGCTTTAAGTAAACGCAGAAAGTATGCACGGTCCTTTAAGAGAAAATTAGGCCACTCATTAATGTATTCACTGCATTACTTCTCTGAACTGCCTTTTATTATCAGTGTGACAGGAGAATAGATAGATATGAAATGAGCTTACACGGTGCCTCGCTAAAGTGGCTGTGGGCGATTAATGAGACTTGTAATTAAAGTATTGATGCAAGTTAATAAGTACCACTTACACCATCAGGACAATGACAGTGCGGAATGGGACGGCGACGTGCGCAGCATTGTGACCGGCAACCCCCCCATTTGAACAGAGGGCCTCTCTCCGTCCGCCTTATTCTACCAGGTTTCATGACAATGGCCTACTGTTTGGCCTACAACAATGGCCAAGGACATGAGTGGCACCCGTGCCAGTGGGAATAGCCACGGCAAACACTTTAGGAAGCTTATCCCACCTTAGAGAGCAGCACAAAGCTGGGACAGAGCGCGTAGGCCGTGATCTAGGGGTCGGCATGAGGCTTCTTTGTGCTGTGTTCTCTGAAGGACCACATCACACATGGACCCACGGCTCTGCCTGCCGCCAAAACAATGCAGAGCACTGTTCCACTGGCCTACAGTCCGCTCGCTATGCGCACCCCTCGGCCCAAAAACGGCAGCTTTCTTCTGTGCCAGGAGGAGACACTCTGCATTTGTAGGTGACAGAAGCTTAATCTTTGTCAGATCCTCGCACAGACACGCAGGGAAGTGTAGAAGCCATCTGCGCTTTATCCAAGGAAAAATCAGAGGGCTTAGCATTAGGCATGTTTGACAAGCTCTGATTCAACACTCTGAGTTTGATTTAAGCAAACTAGGCTTGATAAAAGAACGGGGGTTTTGTGAGATAATCAGCAGGTTGACATCAAACGATGCTCCACAAAACTAGACGTGTCAGGATGCTAGCGCTGTCAGAGAGAGGGGGGAAAGGAGGCCACCAGCAAACTGGTGAGTTCATGAGAGCTTAAAATGTGATCATGCAACTTTGAAAGAAACCACTTTGCAAGTTCCCATCTTGTCGTTTCACTATCCATGCTGAGATGGGCAATGAAAAGTCTGGCTCTGACTAGGCACCGAACCACATGACCTCTTGTGAAAAGCCTGGCATCTTTATTCTCTTAAACCTGATTATGCATGGCAGTGCAGGGCATCCTGCAGCACCGTAGCTCATGCAGGGGGATTTCAGGGGGGAAACAGACCGAAATGTCACTTTGATGAAGCGTTTAATGGGATAGTTGTACAGCTTCTTTTACTTTTACTCTGAAACAGAATTAGAATAAGGGATGAAAACAACAATACTAGGAATCATCCCTTTCTTTTACATACCCAGACACCTTATCATGCTACAGAAGTGAGTGTGATGGCCTGTTACACCTGGCTACTAGTCACTTTACCCAGAATCAACCCAGAACAGATTTACTGACATAAATTACATTTCAGTAAGAAAGCGCCTTTTCAAACCGGCATAAAAATAAAAATGTTGAAGGATATTTTTAAAAATGCACACTTGTTTTGGCCCCAAGGCTTTCTTCCAAGATGAGATGAGACACACGGCTATAAAGTGTTTTCGTTAAAATACGACGCTCTTCATTCAGTTCTATTCATATTCACAGCCTCCTTCACTTTTGCATCTCTCTTTTCTTTGAGGCTTTTCAAAATGTACTCCAATGTGCTTCAGAATTCTCAACTAGGCCAGACAGTAGACAGCAGATTTGAATGTCATTCTTTTCTTTGACAGACGTACCGGGAGGACGAGCGAATGGGTCTGAGCACATTGTTTTCACTGTGAATACAGAATGAAGTCTGAATAGGGTTTTTTAAATTGCTCTCACTACTTCTCCTGATCAAAAACATATTTAAGGTTAGTTGCCTATACGCTTTAGGGCAATTCTTGAAAACTAATCATGTGTTTCATGAAAGTATTTTATGAATATGAATGTATTGTTAGGGCTGAAGAAGTACTACCTGTCCTTATCCCATACATACCCAAACAGTCCTGAACCTGCATCAACTCTTCAGTGGGATACAGCATCTCGCAATACACTCAGCACACTTTCTTGGACTGGAAAGTGTGTGATTTCCATGCTGAAGCCCCTCACCTCTCGGGTTCTGCATCAGTGCCCCAGCTATCATTCACAGGTCTCGGCAACACCGGGGGTGCCGTGATGCTCTTTGCCTCCTACCAATCTATTTATTGAGCCTTCTCTTGCCAGTTTGTGCAGGACAGAATTGCTTCTTTAGGCACTCTGCTGAAGCAAAGCATTTGGTTCAAAAACTACAGCATCTTTGAGAATAGCTGCCAAGACACTGGCACTTGAAAATGAGCGTTCTCACACAGCTGGCACATTATCCCAGCAAATCCTTCAGCTGCAGTAGAGGAATAACACTATGTGTTGGAAAAAAGATACAGTCTCATGGCTTATACAACACAGACTACCTTCATTGCAGTATGACGCAACATAAAAAGTGACTTAAATAATGCGGTCCAATAAATAACACAGTCTAAGAATCAATTAATGTTAATTATAGTTGCAGAAGCCAAATGAGTTGCCTTATCTCCAGTAATCTCCATGAAAGGAAAGTAATGAAGGATAAAACGAATGCATTTGACAAATTATGAAAATGAAAACTATAGTAAACCTTACCTAAATGATATGATACAAACAATAGCATCTTATGTCATACAAGTAAAATGAGCATGGATAATAATAATAATAATAATAATAAGAAGAAGAAGAAGAAGAAGAAGAAGAATTCATAAAGAAGTAAAATAATAATGGTTACCAATAGAAGAATCATAGTAAAACTAGTAACTCCTGGGACTTAGATTGCATGGATCTGCAATGCAAGCGAAATATTAAAAGACCGACTAAAAGAGTCTTTGTAGGACTCTTTGTAGGTGGATTTAATGTATTCACCTGATTTACCTGCAGTATTGGAGTTGTCATGCCGAGCAAATCCAGCCTTTCCTTCTGGAGGAGCTGTGCGTCTGGATGGCTGCAGAAAAGAGCTGTAGCCCGTTTCAAACCCGGACTGCTCTTCAGCTTCAGCTCTGTCCTCGAGGTGCTGGGTTTTTTCCCACCTATATTCAGACAAGCCCCGGCCCTAGCCCATATTTGGATGGCTTTCGATGACTGTATGCTACCCACTGCTGGCCTATGACGTACAATAGCCCAGCCAATCCGTGCACGGGAAGGAAACATTACTATCCAATGACAGCGCAGGGGCGGGCCTTAACGGAATACGGGCGGAATATAACCCATATTATAAGACCTCACTCGTCCTTAACGAAGCCTCATCGACAACTTATTCTCCACCCAGTCACGTTTCCACAGCCATTTTGAGACAGAGTGTTTTTTATTCCTTCAGTCATGAGCAGCATATTCACCTCCACAGTGGTCCCCACCTTTCCATGCCCACTTTCACACATGCTCGCCGACTGCACCACCAGGGGGCTTTGGCGAAGAAACTGGGATTCAGCCATAATATTGACATATGAATTGAATTACACTGATTATCTCGTTATAACGGCTTCTGTCAAGGAGTGGAATAAATAAGGCAGCGAGTGAACAGTCAGTTCTTGAAGTTGATGAGCTGGAAACAGCAACAATGGACAAACATAAGGATCTGAGTGACGTTGACAGGGGCCAAGTTATGATGCCTGGACAACTGGGTGAGAGCATCTCCAAAACAGCTGCTCTTGTGGGAGTATTTGGTCTGCAATGTTCAGTACCTATGGAAAGTAGTCCAAGGAAGGACGACTGGTGAAAAAGTGAGAGGGTCAGTGATGCACATGGGGAACGAAGGCACTGGTCCGGATCCACAAAAAACCTACTGTAGCACAAATTGCTAAAAAAAAAAAAAAAGGAAATGCTGGCAATGACAGGAAGGGGTCAGAACACACAGTGCGTAAAAGCTTTGAAGCAGAAAATCGCAAACTGTAATGATCATGTGGATTGCTGTTTGTGTGTATCCCTTGCCTCTCACCAGGATGCAGTATGGGTAGAAGGCCAAGCAGTTGAGGCAGTGTTATGATATGGGCAGCGTTGGAAAACCTTGCACCCTGAAATTCACATGGATGTTTTTACACTTTTACATGTAACACCAACCTAAACATTGTTAAAGACCAAGTACACACGTTCATGGCAACAGTGTTTCCTAATGACAATGGTTTATTTGTGCATGAAGCAATACTGTGAAAAACTGTTCAGGAATAGTTTGATAAATGTGATATATAGAATATGATAAAGAGCTCAAAGTGTTGATTGTATCTAAATTATCTCAATCCCATCAAGCGTCTCTGGGATGTCCTGGACAAACTATTCTAATCTAATTTTCATTCTAAAATGATCTAATGCTAATGTCTTGGAGCCAGATACCATTGTACACCTTCAAAGGTCTTGTGGAGTCCATGCCACAACGAGTCGAGTTTTGGGGACCCACACTATTGGTCAGGTGGTTTTAAAGTTCTGGCTGATCAGTGTATATTTTCTCAGGTCTGTGATGGCCCACACCTTTAGAGGTGCCAGTGAGGTAACTCTTTTGTGGCCATACCATCTAAATCAGAATCAGAAACAAGAACAATATAAAATATAAAGTCTGAATAAAAAAATCTGTAGAAAAAAACTCTGCTGTATGAATACTATATATAAGTAACACGGCTGACTGAAATCTACTGACACAAATAGTAGTTTGGAGTTTAATCCCTCCATAATCAGGGGGTAGTGCCTTCATAACACTTTTAAGGACCCCCCCCACCCCAAACTGCTATTTTTGTCTCTTTGAGGGGGTCTGGGTCTTGATCAGGGGGTACAGTACCCCCCAGTAACCCCCATAATTCGAACCATGGGACCCTTGTTAGTAAATCCTGCTCCTGTTGAAGCCCAGCAATGAAAGAAACGTGAAAGTTTGCAGTGCTATAATTCACCACAGCATGATTAAGAAACACTGTTGTTGGTTAGTTTAATTCAGTGATCACCAATTCCAGCTCTCCCGGTGGACCACATTCCTGCACAGTTTGGTGATTATGGTGATTTCCTCTTTGAACACACTTGATGCCGCTCAGCTGGGGTGGTGGTGGCCTAATGGGTAAGATACTTGCCTCTGGACCAAGATGTCATCGGTTTGAATCGAACCTTCAGTAGACCACCACTGGGTTCCTGAGCAAGACCCTTAACCCCAAGTTGCTCCAGGGAGACTGTCCACTATAGTTAGGGACTGGAAGTCTCTTTGGATAAAAGCGTCTGCTAAATATCGTAAATGTAAATTACAAGGTTTAGATAGTTCGATGAGAAATCAGTCGACTCTGGTGCTTAGTTCCCAAATCCTGCCATACTGCTGAAATCCAGGCGTCGTATTCATGTAACCATTGTCTAATAAATATTTAATTAGCTATTCAGCTGTTCAGTGAGAGGACTGTTGAAGAAGGTCTGCTACAAACTGTATATTTTTGTGTGCGTTTTTGTTAGAAAAGATGTAAACTTGATTAAGAATGCTTTGCTATATTGGTTAAATTCAACTCTCAAACAAAGAACGCTGCTAACACCTTTTGTAACTCTTGCCCTCCCTTGTGATTAAATTCTCACTTTTAAATTAAAGTGGCCTCTAGAGTGATGTGTGAACATACCACAGCAAACCACACGGTGTGAACAATGTGTAATTCTTTTTTTGCATTAAGCCCATTCACCAAGTGAAGCAGTTGGCAGCCTGGAACACAGTGCTCAGGAAGCAGTGTGTGAGGATGGTACCTTGCTCAAGGGTACCTCAGTGGTAACACTAGCAGTGGAGAATCAAACCTATGACCTTCTTAGGGCTGGGGCAACTGCCTAACCACTAGGCCACCAGCTGTACTTTATGTCTCCATGTATTTTTGACTTGAATACATACTTAAAGCATCATCTTTTTGTAAAGGCCAATGAAATATTACTTTACACTGTACTACACTGTGTCCTGCTACACCATCGTGTAACTAATGCAAGCCAAAGACTTCATTTCCCACAATTCGTCTCTGCGCGTAAAGAATTGTGGGTAGTTGCAGCTGGACTAGCATGGTTGCAGTAGCTCGTTGGAGAAACAAACATTAATGATACGCTTTTAACATAGTTTAAAGTGATTTTTTTCTGTAAATGAATAATTCCTTTCTTTTTTGTGGCCTGGCATCTGTCGTAAGCCTCACGAAAAACAACAGCAAATAATGAGTAATAGAAACCATGGTAAAACAGAGGAGTTTTTAATGAAAGCCTCGCTGCTTTATAAAGACACATGTCCAGAGCAATCCCGGTTCCTCATGTAAGTACCTGCTTATGTTTCTTGAAGTTTCTCTGTGGTGCTTTAGAGCAGGACCGTCTTCCTGAACCGTTTATTTTGCAGTCTGCGGAGTTCAGTTCCAGCCCGCGTCTAAGATATCAGGTTTACTGGATTAGATACACTACATGGACAAAAGTATTGGGACACACCTGTTTTCCAGGGTTGGGCTAGGCCAGTGAAGGACAATCTTAATGCTTCGGCATTCCAAGACACCTTCGATAACACCAGGCTTCCAACACATTGACACAGTTTGGGGAAGGTCCTTTTCTATTTAAGCATGACTGTGCCCCAGTGCACAAAACAAGGTCCATAAAGACCTGACTGAGCCCTGACTCCAACTCCATCCAACACCTCTGGGATGAACTGGAACAGAGATTGCGAGCCAGACCTCATCAGCGCCCGTGGTCATAAATGCTGTACCGTATAAATGGACACAAATGACTTCCAAAATCTTGAAGGAAAGCCTTCCAAAAAGACGGGAAGCTGTTATAGCTGTATAAGGGGGGCCAATGAATGCGGTGTCATTGAAGTCCATGTTGGTGTAATGGTCAGGCATCTCATATAGTGTATGTTCAGGTCGAGGACTGTTTCAGGTGGATCAGGTGAATTGGTTTAGGGCTGGAACTGAGCTCTGCAGGATTGTAGACCTCCAGGAGGAGAGGAGCTTGGAGACCTGTTTTAGAGGGAATTGTGCTGTAATGGCATTGTATTAACGTTAGATGGCAGACCCACCCCTTCACTTGAGGCTCTGTCTTTTCCACGTGTTGGTTTGTGTGCTCTGCCTCTGAGCTTGTGGTTATTATTAGGGAGGAGCACAGGTTGTCCCACCACTGCCATTCACTTATCAAAATAACTCCCTTCTTCCCTGCTTCTGTTCTAGAGGCTCAAACACATCAGTTGCTTTTCACTTTGTCCACTGTTTGTTGTGTTGTAACATTTATAAAAAATCTAAAACCCCCCCTTGTGGCCCCTTGTCACACGTCACCACACCACAGCACACAGTGTGAACAACATGAAATTTCTTCTCTATATTTAACTTATTCGCCACATCAAGCAGTGGCCTGCCACCAGTGGGGTTGCGCTGGGAGCAGCGTGAGGACAGTGCCTTGCTCAAAGGTACCTCATCGGTGCCCCTAGCAGCAGTCCTGGAATTTGAACCCACAACCTTCTAATTCTGAGGGACAAATCCCTAACCACTAAGCCACTAGCTGCCCTTTATCTATAGTAATACATCCTTTTCTATCATTCTGTAGTTGTATAGAATGTTACAGTAGTCTGTAGTAAGGATGCACAGTACAGGCAAGTATTGCGATTGTACTGCTATGTATTGGGATTGCAGTGCCATACGATATTAAAGGGGCCATATCACATTTTTGGAATTAAAAAGACTCAGTCTGTAAATATCGATTTAAGTGACACATTTACTCCCCCCCCCCATTCATTCAATCTATGGAAACAAATCTGCAAAAGCAGCATGTTTTCAAATCATAGTTTATATGTTTAGTGATACTCTATTTATGCAACTGTGCAGTGATTTTTACCTTATGATGAGATCCGATGCATGTAGCTATTGCTCTCTGTATGCATTGCTTTCCTCTTTTTCCATCACAGATTTTTTAAGAGGGTCTGTACTGGAGAGATGTGTATATTGATAGGGCTCTAATGATATTTATGATCCTGGACACTTGGCTGAGGGCCCTAGGCAATCATGAGTAGAGGCCTATTTCTTGTCACACAACAATGTCTACGTGACGCTTCTGTTCTTACTTTATTTATGCCCATGCCAAGGCTGGCACCTACCGAACAGAATGTACACTGAAGTGTGTCTCCTAATAATCTTTACTCTAACAGCCTTGTGGCACTCGCAGAAACTTCCTATACACCTACTTTGGTATGTCAATATTATTTGTAGTCCTTGCTATGAGTAAACTGGAATATTGTTTTGAATCTTATCGTTTTAAGCTATTAGCTATGAGTACAACCTGTGTGAAAGTTTAGGGTTTGGTACTGATGTTACAGTGGAGATAATTGTCCAGATCTGCTGGAATTAGTGATGGACATCCTGTGCGGGTAGGGTCAAAATATTTATCCTCCTACCTTGATTAATACTTAGTTAATGTTAATGGTTTACAGAATGTAGCAAAGCATTGTCATTTGTAGCAGAAAAATGTTCCTGACCCATTGAACAGGCAGTGAACAGTCTAATATTTTAGATAAGATTTAAACAGTAATTGGTTCAGAATTACTTTTATTGGAGCCACCTAATGCTATGTTACAGAGTCACGATTGTTAGCTTAAAGAAGATCTTTTAAGTTTGATTAAGTGATGCTGTTCATGGACAAAAGGATAATTTCAGTCCCCACACAGTGCTACAGCCTTGCATGCTTTGAGTGTTTGTCTAAGTGGGTATTTTAAACCTTCTGTACATTCATGTTGCCCCCACAAGCACAAAATGTCCTTGTTGTGACTCATACCAAGCGTGTACGTAAGTTACTGTAAGCGGGATGTCAGTTATGTTGACGATGACAGCCAGTGCTGATTAAGGGCCTTTCTCAGGATGCTTTAAAGCTGTTTATTTAGCAAATGGCATGATCTCTGTTAAGCCCATTTGTCCATGAGGACCACTGTCTGTCGACAGTTCACGGCCATTGCTGGTCAGCTTCTCAGCACACCTCTTTGGTCCCTTCAGCTGGGATGGTCTTGCCATTTACACTGAAGTTATCAACTGACTCTTGTAGTGAACAGGACCTGATTTTATCAGGTGTTCACTAAAATAGCTCCCTTCATGCCAAGAGCTTTGTTGATAGAATCTCAAACAGAAAATGGTTTGTGTAGTCCCGGATGCTTATCTGACTCGAGTGTGCACTTATAAGGAAATGCATGAGAGGTATTTTAATTAGTTTTGCACAAGAGACCGTTATGGTGGTGTCTCATCACTTACTCTGATGGAAGTGCTTAATAGTCGTGCCAAGACTGGACTGATTCGGAAACTACAGCTTTAGCTTGTCCATTAAATCTACCCAACAGATAGATGCTGCACTTTTTTTGGTTGTATGTTTACCAGATTCACTATAATGCAATTTCGTTGTGATTCCACAGGAAACAATTCAGTGTAGGGCTGCACAATATATTGTAATATTTTATCTTTATCACAGTATACAGTCTCTGCAATACTGCAAGTAGTCTCTAATCAATCCGTGTTCTTGACAGGGTGACCAATCACAGACAAAATTAGATATTGATGTCGTCCAACAAAAGCAAAATAGTTCTGGCCAATTGGTAACCATTAAGGAGAATTACTCAGCAAGCTGTTTTCAAAAGGACCCATATTTAACAGTTTTCTTCTGTTTATTTTTTTTCAAGGACATCTCTTCGGTTTTCTGTACAAGACATATAATTCATTCTTACATTACCATTTTCAACCTGGTCATAATTGGACTGTTTTTCTTAATTGGACTGTCCCTTTAAGACTGATTTATGTACGTTTTCTCTTTTCTGATTGGCTGCCATGTATGTGAGCTCTTTCAAAAGGCAACATGAGGCTGAAACACTCCTTAGAACTTCAGCTTGAATGTGCAGGGCTAAACCATTGTAGGCTGTAGAAGGAGCTATATGTAAATGTAATGGTTTTGTGCAAAAATGGCCTGTTTTTGCAGCTTCATTTTCTGTGTATAAACTGTATGGATGAGGAAATGAGCTACATTTTGAAACTTTAGCACTTCGTCATTTTTACTTCCATAAAAGTAATGAAAGGGGCTCTTTTAATATATTGAAAGGCATCATAATCTCAGTATGCAGCAGTATAAGCGCAGTACTAATGTTTCGTCTGTATTGTGTAACCCTAGTCAAGTCAAGTTGGCTTTTATGTTCGTCCGTCCACATACACAGTATATGATTGAACGAAATTGCGTTTCTTACAGTCCCAGGTGCACAGGCAGCACAAAATAACCCAAACACACAACATACAACATGAAGACAAAAAGTAAAGCAAGTGTAACAAGTGTCAGTGCAACAAACATTTAGGAGGACGAGCAGCAGATATATATTGAGGTAGAAAGCAGCAAATATATGTTGAAGTAGTAGAGTTCAGTGCAAAGGGCCCGAGGATGTGCAGGAAGTGTACTGTATGTGTGTTCAGTGTATATGTGCAATAATTGTACATTTAATTGTACATTTAAACATTACATTGTAAACAATGTAACGTTTAAATTATATAGGTATGATTCTGAACTAGACAATAATACATTGAATTTATAAAGATACAGTGGAAATTTTACATTTGGAAAAAATGTATTTTGACCTGAACATTTGGAACAAAGACATTATGACATTATTATAATTAGACTCAGAATCAGGAAACTTTATTGATCCTGGAGAAAATTGCTTAAATCTAATTAAGCATAAATCTAATTTATGATTGATTGTAATGTTCCAAAAGCAATACATTCATTTTATACTGATGTATCACAAGTGATGCACTTTACACCCCATTTCCAGCCTTGGCAAACATGTATTGGCAAACATTGAAAGGAGGTTTATTACAATAAAATAATTATCATAATAAAATAAACACCTGTCCATATTTTCATGTACGTTGTTTGCTGTGTCAGCATGCCAGAGTTCAGCATTAAATGTTAAACAGTGTGTGCACTTATTTTAGTAAGGATTTAGAAAGCTTAAGTGATGGGGGTTGTTAAAATAGTACAATATATTAAAATAAGACTTGTACACATGAAACCTCTGGGGAAATGAAGGTGTTGTGTGTTATTTTGGGATGATCGTCTATAAATTCCAGATGCTTATCTGTGTGAGCGAATTGGTAGAAGCCAATTTGTTTCTAAACTCTCTTGCTTTAGTTTGCTCTGTGTCTGATCTATTGTAAATTTTCATTTTCACCACAACTGACACTGTGTGTGTTGTGAAACTCAACAGAATCGTAGCATGCTCAGAATGCTGGATCGCCTCTATACCCACATTCCCACACCTTACCCAATAGATCTGTCGTAAACAAACTGCAGGATATTTTTACAGCTAATAAAGCATGCAACAGCTGCATACTCACTAAATAACTCCACGTTTTATTTTCTTTGTTTCAGGCAGAGGCATCAGATGAAGGGTGAGTTATTTGAGGCAATTACACTTTATTACTTCAGTGTTATTTAGTTTCCCAGACTGGATTGTCACTCTGACCTTGCTGATGGAGGTACAATGTTTTTTAAAGACTGTGGGGGGCATTTAGAGGCAGTAAAAGAAAAGTAACACCAGCTAAAGCTTATGTCTGGCAATGCCCTTAACCCTACATAATAAAACCAGGCTACAGACACCCACAGACACTGGCTCTTTCCCAGGCCTAAAGCCCTGGGAGGCACAGGGAGATGACCACATATTGGAAAAGTTGTAAGAACTTTTATCTGATACATCAAAGAAATACCTGCCGGCCTTAGAATAGCATGTGCCATCACCTGTTCTGTTTAGTTAGCAAGGCCAAAACTCTGATGAGGTATTGCCCTTTGTTCTAGGTCCTGCCCTGTCAGAGACTGTGCTCTGCCCCTTCTGTTACCAGTGGCGCCAGCCGGGTGGATACCACGTGCGAGTCCGGCCAAAGCGCAGGCCAACAGCACAGTTGAAGAAGCTGCTCAGGAAAGAAGCAGCCCACAGGAGACTCAGTGGAGAAGAATCCAGAGTTCTCCAGAAGTTCAAAAAGGCCTCCAATGTTCTGGTGAGAATCCGTATGCCAGGCTATGTTCACTAAACACAATGGCTGTACCTTGCCATGCACATTTTAGTGTTTTGCTGATTTAACACACTTTAGGATGGACTTGTTAATGACTTGATTAAATAGATCAAGAGTGCTGGAGCAGGTAAAATGCCAAAATGTGCAGAGAACAAGTACCACGAGGGCGTTTCTCCATTTTACAAATCGTGTTTTGTCATTATTTCCATTACCTAGTGGACTGTGCAATATTTGAGTGCTCATGTTGAGTGAAGTTAGCCTACTTGCTGGGTTAAGCCAGTATGTATGGGTGGAGTTACAACCCTTTACAAAAATAATGGAATTGCCACACCTGGACAATGCTCACCCAGCTTTTTAACTTCATACCAAATTTCAAATCACAGATGTGACACAAGACAAATCTTGTTTAATAGCCCAGTGAAACATACCTCAAACAAACCATATCAAGTTCTTTTAATTATTTGCATTTTTTTGTGAATGAATAGAGAGAACATTTCTGGAATCAGCAAAAAAAATCACAGTTAGCACTTTGCCCCTACTATGACCTGAATTCTTTGAAGCATGGACTGTACAGTTGAAAATCAATATTCTAATCAGGCTCATTCTAACCTTTTTGGGCAGTAGCTGACAAAGGCTAACGGAGAGGAGTATGTTACCCTTCCATTGGCCTAGTCTACTAGCTTGTAGAAATTACAAGATGATTCCTAATTTTTCATAACGCATTGAGTAATCAGTAAACAGACTTGGGCACTTGTCCAGTCCTTTCATTGCTTTTGTAATCCTATCATGCTGTGCCATACTGCCCAGTGGAAAAACATTGAGAAAGAAGCTACTTTGACAGGAAGGACATTTTGACTGATGTGCAAAACAGCTGTGTTTAAGCGTGACATTTAGGGGCTGACTATTTTTTTGACTATTGTCAAAATTTGTCAGACTGGTAAAACTAGAGCTTGGCTATGTATACAAAAGATCATTGCGGGGGGCCCTGTCTGATTGTAACTTGTTCTAACAGTTGTGGTTGTGTCCTATTCTGAGAAATTTGCAGTATTACGTCACTGTCTGAAATATCTTGTATCTCCAACAAAGAAACTTTACATAAGAAAAAAGTAACATACATTTTTACTTTAATATAACAATTTCATTCAAAATAAATCCTATCTTGACTTTCCTACGGTGTAAGCAATTGTATTTTGTCATGCACGAGGAAGACCTGAAAAATGACAAATGGAGATGAAGAAAGTAAGAAAAAGTAAATGAAAATGTGCTTTTGCTGAGTTCTGGGTTTTAGCAGAGAGTAGCTTTGTGTGGTTTGATCAGGCATTTGGATTTTCTGGTATCTTATGAATGCAAATGACATCGTTCTGCTTGGTGTGGATAGCGGACAGATAGCAGGAAGTGGCTGCTCACCCAGCTAAGGGCAATGGAAATGCAGTGGCCCATTACTGGAGTTGTTTCTGTGCCTCGGGCTGAGAGGGAAAGTACCATCGACGTGACCCTCTGCATGTCTGACTGTGGCTCTCCAGCCTCGTTAGTATGCAGAAGAAGCAGAGGGAATGTTAGTGTGGAAGCCCCATTAGAACACATTGGCTTACTCTGCGGAACTTTACCACCACAGTGGAGACTTTCAGACATGAATACTTTAAACATCTTAAGACTTAGCCACAGGCCTCTCTCTTTTAAAGCAATCGTTTAATGTCCATGATGATTAGCATTTGCTATGCAGCTACAGTAATGCTTTATTTAGACACAGAAAAGCTCCCTTTTTTATAATTCATCTTGCTTTCCCAGCTGAAATCTCTGCTAAGAAGTCCTCAAGTAAAAAAATAAATGGGGCTTTTAATGATTCGGCATAGAAATAGTTCACAAATTGTGTGATGGATTATCCACAGGTCCCTGTAAAGGTACACCTGTCCTAACTATTGAGTTCAAGTGTTTAAGCCACATACATTGGTAACAAGTGTACAAAATCAAGCAAATAGCCATGCAGCCACTACAAAAAACAGCAGTAAGACAGATTTTATGAAAGAGCTCAATGACTTTAAATGTGGCACTGTCAAAGAATGCTTTTGCGGCAAGATCTGCTAGATCTAAAGCAGTGGCTGCAACCTCACTGAGAGGGGCCACTGAGTAATTAACCATGTACAAATCATCTGTCCTATCACTAAAGAGTTCCAAACTGCCCCAAGAATAATCAAACTTCCCCTATAATATCACCACAAGAACTGTGGGGTTTCATAAAATGGTCTTTCATGGTTAAGCACAAGCTACACACTAGAATACATAGTGCCAGAAATGAAGTTTAGTGGTTTTGGAATGAAATGGGAATATATGTACTGGTCAGGCATACACATCCTTTTTTTTGGTCATGTAATAATTGATTAGCAGACTAATGGGATAATATTCTTTCAAAATGCATTACAATAAATGTGATAATATTGGTAGATACTCTATTTATTATATGGCATAGTGAAGTACTCTGGATCTTTAAATGGCTCCCTGGGAATAGGCCATGATCCAACAACTTTCAAATCAGCTATAGTCACACCAGTCCTAAAAAAAGACCATACTCGACATCACTGATGTGAACAGCTACAGACCGGTATCTCTTCTCTCCTGCCTCTCTAAAGTTTTGGAGCATGCTGTAAATAACCAGCTCAACCTATTTCTATTGCAAGACAGACTTCATGACCTAAACCAATCTGGATTCAAAGCAGCCCATTCCGCAGAAACTGCACTTTTGCTGTTACTGAGGAGCATGCAGCCAAAACAGCCGAGCTGTCTTCTTTTAGATCTTTCTGTAGCATTTGATACTGTTAAACATCAGCTCCTCTTAACTTCATTCACCAAACTCTGAATCACTGGTTTTGCATGGCAGTGGATTGTGTCCTAACTTGAGGGATGCAATTATCAAGAGTCATGTTAAGGGTTAGTGCAAGGCCCTCCTCTTTTTTCCTTAAACACTGGCTCTCTTGGTGATCTTATATCTTCACATGGTTTCTCTAACCACTGTTCCGCTGATGACACTCAAGCTGTGTCCAAAAAAAGTGCACTCGTTCACTATGTAGGGCACTATGTAGTGAATCAGCCATTTTGTAGTGTTGTCCGAAATTCCAACCGTCAATTTCACACACTAGTTAGTGCACTACAAAAAGGAGATTCAATCACTTTTCTTTTTTTCTCTCTCCACGGAGGACAGTAGTACCCAGGGCTGGACTGGAACAAAAAATCGGCCCGGGCATTTTGAGCCGCGGTCCGGGGGTAGGTGTGGTACGCGATCCACTTGTGGGACTAAAGGTTTATTTTATCTTAAACTTAGATTAAATAAGATTGCATTAAAGCTATAAAAGACTGGATGTCACATAACTTTCTCTTACTCAATGCAGATAAAACAGAGGTCCTACTTCAACCTTAACTGTAAAGAATCTCGGCGCATACTAAGGAATCCCGATCTTTCATTCGACACACATATAACTTTCCTTTATCTATGAAACATTGCTAAGTTAGGAAGTGCCATGATGCAGAAATATTTGTCCACGCCTTTATTACTTATGGCCTCAATTATTGTAACAGCCTCGTCAGGCCGCTCCAACAAAAATCTTAATAAGCTTCCACTAGTTCAAAATGCGGCAACTTGTCCTTACTAGAACCAGGACATTTGACCAAATTAGCCTAATATTATCAAGACTTCATTGGCAAATTTCGTATTGATTAAAAATTCTACTAATGACATATAAAGCCTTGAATGGCCTTGCACCCGGATCCCTCCATGAACTTCTCTTACTATGAATTACTAGAATTATGAAAGCTTCAGCAGGGGGAAGAGCGTTCTCTTATATAGCCTTCCATGTAGAAGACAAGCACCAGGTCAACTTTTATAGCACCTGATTGCAAATCATTAGGTTCTTTTCCTCAGGCAATGAAGGCTACAGAAATACCACTCATGTAGAAAAGTCAAAATCATTTGTTACAATTTGCATACATTAAAAAACATGAATCACAATCAACAGGCTTCCTTTTAGTTAAGAACAATGATAGAAGGCAACCCTACAGGATTAGCAGCAATAAACAGTTGCACATGTGATCACACAGATACCTTAAAAACCACTACAATCATGGACACTGCAACATACTCTGTTCAAACAAAACCCGCATGGATTGGCACACCAAACTTCCAAAGAAAGTCACCAATCCTGCAGTTCCTACACACAATTGAACAACAAAGGAGCACCAATTGAAGTTACACAAACAAACAAACAGAAACCTAGTCAGAGGGCCCAAATCAGGCACCGTGAAAATAACAGATACTCAATTGCATTAAGAATTACAAATACACAACACATGTAGCCACATTACCTTAATTGTTCCATGCTGCTGCTGAACACTGCAATATTGTCGAACACTGACGCGTTCCCGACTACTTACCCGAAAAGAACGGATCCCCACAACAGAACAATTCACATCAATGAAAGAATAATATTCCATTCATCAGCCATACACAGAACTCTTTCTCAGTGTTCTGCCACCACAGCAACAGCGTGAAGCTCACAAAACCTCTGTCCTCTTTGTCCCACCATGTGCTCTTTTTGAGGCCTAGCCCTCCATTACACTGCCAACAGCAAGAATCAGTCACTTGTCAAAATAAGAGTCCCAAACTGGCCTGCTTACATACCTACAGTTACACAATAATTAATAATAAATAAATAAATCTTTCACAAATATATATTAATGAAAGGATAATGTGTCTTGCACACAGGGGAAACAAATTGTCCAGGGTGTGTTGAGAGTTTTTAACAGATTTGACCTTTTTACAAATGACAGATCTACCACCATTTACAAAGCGCTTCCAAAGATTTTATTCACATATGACAATGAACAACAACAAGAACTTTCTTACCTCACTACACACACTTCCCCAATCCCAGAACATAAACTTAATCAATATTCATAATGCTACACTTTGTTAGTATGAGCTAGATTGCATTTCAGTAGGAAAATGGGACATGTGAGTGTGTGGTTGCTATAAAATCAGTGTTTGGAGACACTCAAACATTGATTTTATGGTAAAAGAAAAAAGTTGAGCTAAGAAAAAACTGCAGGGTATCAAACCATCTCTGATTCTCTTTAGTACACCGCATTTTTCATTCACGAAAGCCTTCTCTTTTTCTGTTTCTCCTGGTCGCCCATAGGGTGATAGGTTCCCTCTTAAGTCTTAGATACTCCCAAGGTCTCTTCCTCCAGCTCAAGGAGTTTTTTCTTGCCTCTGTCACCTTTGGCTTGCTCACTAGGGGCTCAGACCTAGACCCTATAAAGCTGCTTTTTGACAACTTTGGTTGTAAAAAGTGCAAAATAAATAAAATGGAATTGAATTGAACTGAATTGACTCGCTGTCTAAAAGCAATCCATTTATGGTAAAGAACAGAAATGGTAAACAAAATGTAAAGCAAACCATTCATGCCTGAAAACGGGTGAGAAAAATCACATGTAGCCGCAAAAGACGAATGGCAGAAAAATGAGTCTGCTTGAGCAAAAATGCCAGTTTCAGTTAAACTCTCAAACGTTTGACCCATGTTTAGCAGGTGATTTCATCTCTGCATCAAAACACTATGGCAGTGCAGGTGGTTGCTAAGGCGTGGCTAGCCCATTTGCTATGGTAAATGCAGTGGTTGCTATGATGTTGTATGTGATTAGAGCCCGGTCTCACTACTTTTTGTGCAGCCATCACGATATGCAATTTAATCAAAATATGTGCTGCTATCACGCTTTAGGGCTTTTTTCATACTAGGACAACACTTCACTTTTTCGTGCTAGAACAACGCTTCACTACCCTATGTATTTTAATGCGCACTGTGTAACACCACCAGTATCAGCGGCAGTGGTGGACAGTAATGAAGTAGATTTACTTGTACTTAAGTAGAGTTTTTGAGTATTTGTACTTCAGTTGAGTAGTGTTTTTTTGGAAGCTTATGACTTTCACTTCACTACATTTGAAAGACAAATGTCGTACTTTTAACTTCACTACATTTCTATCAAGGATCTCATTACTAGTTACTTTTAATTCTGAAAGTGGATGTTTTTCCACCTCTTCTGAAACGTGATTGTGTTTTCCCAGGTGACAGGCTATAAGTATCAGTAGATTAACATTGTGTCTCAGGTATTCTATAACCATAAAATTAATCCATATTGCATTTCTGCAATGCCATTTTCGCACACATGACCATATCTTGATAAAATGTTTATATTTTATCGGTGCTATACGGTTGCATAAGATCCCATAAGACGCTCTGTCTCTTTGTCACTCTCTCATGCACTCTCTCTCACAAGCATGCTCTCACATGCACTTTCTCACAAGCACGCTCTCACATGCACTCTCTCACGCACACACTCACGCACACTCCCTCACGCGCACTCTCTCACACACACACTCTACTCTAGACTAAAAAGCACAGCCTACATAACTCAGAACACACGTACTGGTGTAGAATACAGACAGGATATGCAATTATTCCATGTGTGTGTGTGTGTGGTTACGGGTATACGTCCTCATGCAAGGCACTCTCTTCTTTCATGTTCTTTTTTTAAATGCCAATTTGCATTTACAATAGTTTCACTTGATTAAGATGCACATTACATACATGTAGGCCTACATGGTACATTGTGTCAGAACACCTACAATGCTGTTTCATGGGGGTGTGTAGAATTACAATTAAAAATAAACAAATTACTTGTTTTTTTCGTCAGCTCGTGTTGTGTGTTATTCTGTAACGTTTGACTAATTCCTTATTCTAGAGGTTCTAGTGACAGTACCCTCGCCCCAACGACGCCACTCCTGGGCACCCAAAAGGGCCACCAGGCCCTCACAAAAAAGGAGAGGAGGAGGCTGGGCGGAGGAGGCAAACAAAGGAGGGCTCCACTTGAGGGCCCTTCCCAACCACTGTCCAGGGCCCACCCCTGCAGTCGTCCCTCCAGCAGGGGTCGCCTCCAAGTGGAACCCTTCTACACCCCCCCCAAAAAAACAAGCAGGTGTCCCCCTCCCCAAAGTCCTTCCATCCCCCCCAGAATGCACCCCGCAGGGACTTCAGGTGGTCCAGGACCCTTCCAAAAGGCCGCTGGAGCTTGTAGCCGTGGAGGCGCGGCTTCCTCCATGGCTACTCGCGTTGACGCTGCCTGTGTACTTCTCGCGAGACCCTCTCACGCTGAAGCCGCGGGTGCTGCGAGCCCTTCTTGTGCTGAGACCGCGGGCGGCGCGAGAGCTTCTCGCGCTGAGACCGTGGGCGGTTCGTTTCTCCCGGCTGCTACCTCTTCTTGCTCGTCACCAGTGAGCACAGTCTCCCTGGCACTCGAGAGCTCTCTCCTGTGAGGCGGAGAGCTTGGTGGTTGGACCACGAAGAGTGGTGGGACTGGCTGCGTGGCCGCGAACCTCTCCAGCTGCCTCTTGTTCTCCACTATTGCCTGTTTCAGGCTCCTTGGAGCCAGTGGGAGACTCGGAAGTGCACCGAAAGCCGGCGTCCACGCCAGCGGGCATCCTCACCCGTAGTCTCGCCACTGTTTGAGGGGTTAGCCAGTTAGCCTCCCTGCTCTCAAACATTCCTTGCCCGATCCTCACCATTTCTTCTTCTCCCATTGAGGGACCCATTGAGTCCCATCCCAGACCACCTCCTCGTCCTCATGGATCCCATAAGGCTCCAGTGGCTCATTCCACCGCCTTCGGTGCCTCCTTGTTGTGGTGGTTTCATCTGTCACGACTGACCGTGTTGCGTCGAAGCAGGAGGCACACAGACAGATCTCCATTCTTTGCTTTCTTGTTTATTTACACAGACACAAACCAAAACACAGGCTCGAGGGCCGATATGATTCCAAAAATCTCTAACTTAGCAAGAACACAGTCAGCCTAAACGCAACGGTGAAACCACAACACACAAACATAACCCCAACATCTTTATACTAAAACCCAAAACCCAACCACCAATAAACAAGCCCTCACACTAAACTGAAAACACAAAACACCTGCTCCTAAACCTATTAACCCAAACACCCTACATCTGTGCACAACCCATACAAGTCCTTCAAAATAAAAGCTCCATTCCCACACATACATAAAACAAAGTAAAGGTGACCTCTAGCGGTCACCCACTGTCAGACTCCAGACCCCAAACCTTAAGTATTTTTAAAAGCAAGTACTTCAGTACTTTAACTTCAGTAAAAATTGGACTGTACGACTTTCACTTGTATTGGAGTAACATTTGACTAGTGGTATCTGTACTTTCACTTAGGTAATGAATGTGAGTACTTTGTCCACCTCTGGACTGGGTCCACTCCCCTCACCAGCTGTCACCGAGTGCCTCCCACGGGCTGCCGAAGCTACGCCACGCCTCCCAGTCGCTCAGGAGCACTACTGGGATGGGCCGTTGTCAGAGCTGGATGAGCTCCTGGAGAGGGGAGACTTTGAGGCACTGGAGAAGCGGGTCGCGACGCTCATGGCGCCCAGAACAACCGTGGCAGCAACGCGAGAGGCAAGCCACGTGAGAGAGGAAAGCCTGGAGCCGCCACCGCTCACTACGGCCCAGCCCCGACGGGCACGCGCTCCCGAAGCCACACCCCGCTTTCAGGGGTTCCCAGTCCCAGCGCCACGGCCCTTGAAGCCCTCAGTCCAGGAGCTCTCAGCCCCGAAGCCGGCTCCGCGCCTGCAGCACCCCCCAACGCCGGCTCCACGCCTGCAGCGCCTTCCAGTTCCAGAGGCGCCGCCCGCTCCCGCTCCTGAGGTTCCAGAGCCGCTGCCTGCTCCTGCTCCTGAGGTTCCAGAGGCGCCGCCCGCTCCCGCTCCTGAGGTTCCAGAGGCGCCGCCCGCTCCCGCTCCTGAGGTTCCAGAGGGCCCTACAGAGGGTGACAGCCTCTCCCTGAATTTTTTTTGGGGGGGTACTGGGGTCTGCAGGGGCTCCGGAGGAGCTCTCTGGTGCGGGGGCCACACCAGGGCCAGGAAGGAGCCCTGGGAGATGGGCTCCGGCCCCGTGCACCAGAGACGGGGCTCCGGCCCCGTGCACCAGAGACGGGGCGACACCCCATGGACTTTGGCCGGGCTCCCGGCTGAGGGGTTGCCAGGAGGAGGCTGGCCCCCTGGTAAGACGTCGCCCCTGCTCCCTCTCTAACCACAGGGGTGGCGCCCCTCCTCCGGAGCCCCACCTTGTCCATGAGGGCGAAGCCCCTCCTCTGAAGGCCCACTCTGACCACAGGGGCGGAGCACCTCCTCCAGAGTCCCAACTTGTCCATGAGGGCGGAGCCCCTTCTCTGAAGGCCCACTCTGTCCAGGGGGACGGAGCCCCATCTTTGGAGCCCCAATCTGACCACAGGGGTGGAGCACCTCCTCCAGAGTCCCACCTTGTCCATGAGGGCGGAGCACCTCCTCCAGAGTCCCACCTTGTCGATAAGGGCGGTGCACTTCTCTTGACAGTGCCTCCTCCAGGTAGTCCCTCCGCTGGTAGTCCCTCCAGGTAGTCCTTCCACATGGAGCCTCCTCCCGGAAGCCCCTTGTTCGTCTCAGGGACCGAGCTCTCTCTGTGAAGCCCCCTTTCAGGCCCCCTTACCAGGCTCACCGGTCCCCTGAAACACCAGAGGACTCTACCAGCACCCTTATCGAACCCACTACCCCCCCAAAAAGAAATTCAGGGAGAGGTCCCCTAAACTTGGTGGGGTTACAGGCACTATACCAGCTCCAACAGACCCCTCGCTAGCCGTCTCTAAACTATAGGCTAGCCCCGTTAGGTCTCACACAGAGCTCCCTGCTAGCTCTAACCATCTCTTTGCTTGCCCCTACTTGCCCTTCTCTAGCCTCTACCGGCCCTGTACTAGCTTCTACCGGCCCCTCAGCTAAAGCTATCAGCCTTTCAACTAAAGCTAAGGCTACTGACCACTCTGCTGAAGCTAATGCTATCAGCCTCTCAGCTAATGCTATTGGCCTCTCAGCTAATGCTATCAGCCTCTCAGCTAATGTTATCGGCCTCTCAGCTAATGCTATCGGCCCCTCTGCTAACGCTATCGGCCTCTCCGCTAATGCTATCAGCCTCTCAGCTAATGCTAATATAGCGGTTGGGCTAGTGGTGCTGGCGGCAATATAGGGGCTGCTAACCAGCCTGGAGACTCTCATAAATGGCAGACAAGGTCTATTGGCTCTAGAGTGGCTCTAGAGTCCTGAACCAATGTGGGCCTCATAGGTTCCATTAAAGAGCCTAGTGGCTCCTCTAACAGGCCTAGGAGGTCCACTGGTTCAGCTAAGCCTGCACTCATCCTCTCTATGCTTCCTGGGGCTGGTGGCTGGCTTCACAGCGGGGCTTGAGTAGCGAGGCCTTCTCGTTGCTCGTTGACTCGACCCTCTGGTATCGTGGTATCTCGTCCCTCTGGCGGCGCGGTGTGAGTAGTGAGACCCTCTCGCTGCTGGTCGACATGACCCCCTGGTGTCACGCCGTGAGTAGCAAGGCCTTCTCGCTGCTCGTTGACTTAATCCTCTGATGTCGCGGCATCTCGTCCCTGTGGTGGCGCGGTGACGGTGACTCTGCCCCCTGGCGGTATGCCGGCTGCTGCAGCATCCGCTGCGACAAGATCCCCTCGCTTTGCAGTAGTGGCGAGTGAGACTGGTCGCCACGTTGGCATGGGAGGCAGGAGCTTCGGCGAGGCCGGGACTGAACAGCCGAGGGCGCCTGCAGCGGGTGTGACGACCTCTCTCGCCCGTTCCCTTGACTGCCGCTGGAGGACCCAAAAAGCACCCTCTTCCGGCTCCTTCATTGGGGCGCTCGCGGCGGGCTGGCATGCCCGCTTCCTCCCTCTAGAGCAGCGTTTCTCAACAGGGGCATTTGAAAACCATCGGGGGGCGTTGAGAATGAGACAGCTGAGAGGGGGGTGCTCAGACGCAAATGGGGGGCGTCAATTTTATTAATTAGAATTTTTAAGCATATACAATAAACAGACTTTGTTCATTTGAACACG
>JBBPCY010000142.1:15226409-15252172 GCA_037974405.1 Brachyalestes nurse | reverse complement strand
AACACTACTAGTCAGAAGTTTTATATAGATAGACGGATAAATAAACAGTAGATGCCACTTTTGCCATTTAAAAATTATATACTTTTTCAGAGTAATCAGTAATGATTCTGAGGTACAGATGAGTTGGATTTGTTGAGTGTCTCAGTGGGACTTTTACTCTGATACCCAGTCCCAGTTCACCCGGAAGCTCACAACAGGCTTTTAACTCTCCAGTGCCTCAGCTGCAGCAGGAAAATGTTTTGTTAAAAAAATAATATTAAACTGTACATTTATACGTTTGACTGAGACCCAGGACTGACGGCTATGTCTGACAGAAAGCGGCGCAGGGAGCACCACGAGGAGAAAAGAGAAAAAAAGAAGCTGAAAGAGTCCAGACATGAGGAGAAGTTCTGTAAACAAGAAGCGAGACTCACCCAGGAGGTGCAGAAACTGAAGCATGTAGAGACTTTGTAAGTTACCAGGCTGCTATTCAGCTTATAAGACTCTTCTGTGTTCATAATATTATCTTTTAAAAGAGCTAGGACTTTTCTAGCCGGGTGCTCTGTTGAACATCTGCTGCGGGTGACGGAGGAACTGAGACACTACATGGACAAAAGTATTGGGACGCCTAACCATTCCACCAACAGGGACTTTAATGACGTTGCATTCAAACACATAGACCCCCCGATTACAGCTATAATAGCTTTCACTCTTCTTAGAAGGCTTACCAGAAGATTTTGGAGTGTTGTTATGAGGTTAGGTACTGATGTTGGACGAGAAGTCCTGGCTCGCAATCTCCATTCCAGTTCATCCCGAAGGTGTTGGATGGGGTTAAGGTCATCTCTTTATGGATGTTGCTTTGTGCACTGGGGCATATTTACAATGGAATAGAAAAGGTTCTTCCCCAAACTGTGTCCACAAAGTTGGAAGCACATTGCGTTGTCCTGAATGTATTGGTATGCTGCAGCCCCTGAAAAACAGCCCTGAAAACCAGGTGTCACAATACTTTTGTCCATATAGTGTAGAGCTAATATGATCATTTACACTCACCTTTTGGTCGAATTCAACCACGACTTTTGAAACATTTGCCAATGTGTTTTGTAACTAATTAGAAGTTATTTTACTTCTTTTTCTTTTCAGCTATGAGAATCCTCCCCCTGGACTTATAAAGGTCTGCAATTATTAGAATTTATCCTTATGTGCTCCCTAGATATTATGAAGAATACTTTGTTTACTTAAAGTTTTTCCCCATTGCATAAATGTTATCCATGAAAGTCATGTTAATGAACCAGAGAATTGGAATATTATGCTCAGAAGACTGGTGTTGCAGGAAGAAGAATACAGACCTGAAGACTGTATTCCCGATGCTCCTGGTAATGAAGATGCCAGGGATTTCTTGGCCCACGCTCCCACCAAAGGGCTGTGGATGCCTCTGGGAAAGGAGGTGAAAGTCATGCAGTGTAAGCTGTCTCTTCAACATCTCCTGATTCTTAGTAGCTGAAGAATGCAGTACATCCTATAAGATGGCTTTCATAAAGGTTGAGGTTTATCCAAGTTGGTGAACCTAAACCAAAACTAAATTAAGACAAAAAAAGGCTTTAATTTATATTTCATTTACACATTAATGTGCACTTGCTCCTCTTTTTGGACAAAAAATGGAATATGGAAACCTTTTGTTAGTCAAAGCTTTAGAGAAGTTATTAAGCATGCAAAGACTGCTGCTTGTCTTTTTATCAAAACAAGTCAATGGAAATGCTTTAGTACTTCCTTCAGGCCAGATGGTGTCACTTTTGTCCAAGCAGTGAGCTGGCTCTTTCATCTGTTCCAAGAAGAGATTTCTGATTGACTGATTCCTACAACAAAGGAGACTATAGAAATGTTTGTGTGTGTTTTAGGCTGGAGATGTAAGCGTTACGGCCACAGGACTGGTGACAGAGAATGTCCTTTCTTCATCAAAGGGAATCAGAAACTGGAGCAGTTCAGAGTGGTGAGTCTCTTAACAAAGTGTTACCTGCAGCCAATATGCCAACATGCTGCATAAAGGTGATCTGTGCTGAGCATTGAATGTACAGTATACATTTGAAGCTTCATAGTTGACTTTATTTATTTATTAAAATAACAGATTGTTCAAGCGGGTGCTCAAAACAATGTTTAGTCACGTATTGATTTCTTATTTGCAAAAACGTGATGTAGTAAGCGTAGAAAAAATAACTTTTGACTGTAATTTGCTTCCAGGCACATGAAGACCCAATGTATGACATCATTAGGGATAACAAACGCAATGAAAAAGAGACCAGGTAAATCCCCCAAAACTTATCTTCGTAGTTATACAGTATGTACAGTATTGTGCAAAAGGCTCTTGTTCAGACTGTTTAAAGCCATTTATATGAGCAGTAAGGGACTTTCTAAGAGCAAAAACCAAGTTAACATAAGAATAAATGCAAGCAAAAAAAGTATTAATTAATATAAATAATATAAATATAAATAATAATATAAGTAGCTCAGCTATTTTATTCTAATCAAGTATTGATTTAGCTGAACCAGGTATTTGAAGTGAACTGCAATGTAATACTGCACTTCCATGGTAAGAGGTCTGAGTGTCTATATATCTGTATAAACAAACATACAGTCCATATTCATGCTTAGGCTGTACCTACATTCTTCAACAGATGAATTACGTTTACGGCATTTGGCAGATGCTCTTATCCAGAGCGACGTACATCAGTGTAATTACACATTAAGTAATGCACAAATTTTGCGGTGCAAGATGTTAGCCCTCCATACTGTTTACAAGTGTCCTTTTAATCAATTAGAACTGAAGAAAACATAGATTTAGTTTCTGATATAAACCAATCACTGGATCAGTTATGGGTTTGATGGTGAATCTGCGGAATGTGTTCTGTTAATTTCAGTAAAAAATCGTCCGTTATGGTTCACGCAGATCCAACTATTAGTCTTTTAGTGTTTATAAGGATTGGTTACGCAATCATGAGGTAATTTAGTGCATGAAGTCTTATCCTACGCTACCATATTTAATAAGTGCTTAACTGAACTAGTGCAGCAAAACTGCATGTGGTTCTGACAATTATGTAACCACTGAACACACTGTAATTATCCCGAGCTATGTGATGACATTGTGCTGCTTCTACTAGGGAGTAATTACGTATTATTGGGGAGAAGCGTACTTTCCTAAGCCTGTGGAGTTGATTTAGTCTCATATTTAGTTCCCGTATAGACACAGATTTTTTCAGTAGGGGAGCATTACTTTACACTCTGAGTAGTTCCTAGCTGGCTGAGTGGTTTCGGTAACATTTTTATATTACTTTTTTGCACTGTTTTGCCTTCTGGGTATTTTGCGATTGAATGATCTAACAATCAACTTCTATCTCTCTAAAGTGATACTTGTTAAGCACAAGCAATGTGAAAACCCAATTCTTTCTCCTTCCTAGAAATGTTGTTCAGAGGTACAAGGTGTTCTTGGGTTATTGATGATTTTCAGCAACATGTCAGTAACCAAGAAAAGTGTTTGTTAAAACCCAGAGTTGCAAAGCCGATTTGAGGGGCTTTGGAACTGATGCAACTGTCTCAGCATGAAGAGAAACAAATCAATGGGAGTGAAGCTGTGTGCGAGCAGGAGGTTGCCGCTGTGCGGTTCCCAGGGATACGGTCAGGCCTCTTGGAGAGGATATGGACTCTCTGAAGAACAGGGTTGAAGAACCGACTGATAAATTCTTAATCGAGTTTGAAGACAGCATGTTTTGAAGCCTGTTGCATTTTGTCAGCACATGCATGTCCAGTCAATGGAAGTCTTATTTCATGAATGTCTTACTACAAAAAGCATGACAATATTTATCACAGACTAGTGTAAGTTAGCTTATCAGAAAATTGAATGTGACATTTTTACATTTCATATTTACTAAAAGTTGCATCATTGCAATGAGAAAGCTCGTTAGCACTTTCATAAGGCATGATCTGGCTGCGGTGAAACGATATCAGAACGGACAAAGACAGACTTGCTGTATGACAAGTGACGCAATGTAGCATCACATCTGAAAGCTCCTTCAAGTCATTACTAAAGGACTCTGTAAACCAGCAATATACAAAGTAAAAAAGTGTGGTAAGGTGAGTAATCTCCCCTTGATAAAATGCAAAATCATAATAAACGCGTAATAAATGCGTTTCCTTTACATCAACAATATGTAAGTAATATCAGGTTTTAATGTAGTGTGTTGTCACACAATAACAAACTGAATTCGTAAGCATGTTCTTATGTTAAGAAAGATGTCAGACTTTTTAGTGCTTGTAGAACATGTTTTTACTTACTATAAAACAAAGACTGCATTACCTCCAATGGTCATTATGTTCTGCTACCCTAACTCTATTACCAAATTTTAGCTTACTTAATAAGTGCCAAGCTTAAACCTGGTAGCAAGTTAAGTACAAATTCATCCCATTTCAACATTTTGATTTAAAATTGGACTCTTCTTCTCTCTTTTCCTTTAGGGCTTTTGTGCATTCCATTTATCTTGTATAACAAAAATAACAGTGGTAGTTTTGAAAGGGGCAGGCAAAAGCAATGGTGAAAGATGGCCCAGAAACACAGAGTATCTTACACTTTAACTTGCTAGCAAGTTAAATGCTATCTAACTAAGTAAATCCAAATGCCACTGGCTAGCCTTAATATTAGCTGGCAAAGTGGCTCACATTAGCATCACATTAACTAGTCGATTTGTCTAGGATAATGTAAGTGATAGATAATGGTAGAGACAGTAAATTCTGTATTACACAGCCTTACATGTACATATCCTAATGCTGAATCATTTCAAACCTCAAATTAGTTGACCGATTCAGAAGGCCTTTTCCTCACACATGTAATGTTAGTTACTTTGAAGACTTTAAATTTGTTCTCTCAGACTGATGAATTGGCTGTGATGGCCAGTGTTATCATGGAATGTCGTTCAGTCAGTCTAACTTGATCTTCCGTACTTGCGGCAGGCTGCAGGAAGGTGGAGCTGTGTTTTGTTGGTTAAAAATAAATAGCCCCAATATAGACCAGTTTAAGGGGCATTTCATTCGTTCCATGTAATACGTCAGCACATTTCACAGGGGCTGGGATGAATCAGCCTTGTCTTAACCAAATCACATTTTCCCCATTGTTTCTGTTGTTGGTGGTACTGTTCATAGGTCCACAGAAGTCAGGTCAGCGTCTTGTTTCCAAATAAAATGTGGATATCAAAACATAAACCTTATTGTGATGCCTGATTACAGACATATGTAGGTGTTGTGTAGCCTTATGAAAGCTGCCCCTCCGTAATGTTACCAACATTTTTTCTTTCGTGGTTCAACAGAACAACAGTCACACTGCCCCCAACGCTTCCTATAGATGTTGCAGTCTGTCTAGAACCTCCTGAAGACTCATCTATTCAGAGAGCAGCTCCTATCCTGATGCATTATCTATAAAAGCACTACTTCCTACTTAAAGATTTAACACTTAGAACAGGGATGTCAAGCTCCGGTCCTGGAGGGCCAGTGTCCAACACAGTTTGATGGTTCTCCCCTTCAAACACATTCACTAAACCTGACAATTAACTGGCGAGGTGAACCAGGTGTTTCTGAGCAGGGAAATCACCAAAACGTGCCGGACCACAACCCTTCAGGACTGGAGTCCGACACCCCTGCTCTAGAAAGTTCTCCTACTCTCCTAAAGCTTGAGTGTTTCCTTAAATTGGAAATCGCATAACATAAAAGCGTCTGCCAAATGTATGTAATGTAATGTCTAAATGATTAAATATCACAGATTAGTCTTTAAGTACAGCTTTTTGTCCTAATCAGCTCTCAACTACTAATCGACTGTCGGCGTATCTTTGCCACTTTTGTAGATCAAACTAATCTTTGCACACACACAAATTGCATTGATCCTTCCATTGTGTCTTCTCTACAGGATCCAGCAGCTGAGGCAACTCCTGCAAGACACTACATCCGACTCCGACTCCACATCTAGCTCGTCCTCCTCTGACCATGCCCACAAGAAGAAGAAGAAGAAAGAGAAGAAGAAAAAGGAAAAGAAGAAGAAGAAACACAAGAAAAAAAAGAAGCACAAGTCGAAGGGTAGTGATGATGGCTCAGACTGAGGATGCCTGTATCCAGAATCTGCATTGAGAAATGAGAGAAGATGTTTATAAAAGCAGCTGTAGAGTTATAAAATCTATAGAGACCTCTGCTAGACCTCTGCATTGCCTCCACCCTCCCCCTCCAGCCTGCTGGGTGCTGCTTAAAGCTGCTCAATAATGCATAACAGGCATTTCATTCCCCCTGTCAACAGAGATGGTCTGCTTATGTGATATCTCCATCAGCTCATTTATAGCTGGAACAGATTAGCATGAATACGCCTAAGGCTCAAGACCGTCTATTGTCTGAAAAAGAAATCAAGTCTGTACTGAATGGATATGTTTTGAATGTTGCTCTATTTTGTAAAAGTGTTGCATTTGAGTTCTTTCTGAATGTTATTTACTTTACTGGTCAGTTTACCTGGTCAGGATGAAGCCCAAGTTTAGACTGCAGAAATTCACTTTTGGTGCTGCGAAATGGTCTAAGAGTACGTGTGTGGCTCTGCATGACTGGGATTACATGTACCATCTCTGCATGTTTTTGCAAGTTGTTAGGGAGATGATAGTAGAACTTTTTGTTGTAATATGCTTCCATGAATTGTCTAACAGAAGCATGCGAAACTCCAGTGTATTATTGTACTTCTGTACATTCTTTCATTTGAAGTGGCTTTATTAAACACATTTTCAGTGTTTCATTTGCTTTTACGGTTATTGAGTGAAGGATTATCGCAATGCTGACTGATTATCACTAGCTGATTTATTCCCCTGTTCTCCAGAAATCTTCACCTGCTTCATGAGTGACTTCCATTCAATGTCATCAAAACATAATCCCTCCCATAGCAGCTAGTGTTTTGAGAATTGTTATCAGAGATGAGGGGAGGAAAAAATGATTTCTTTGATCTTGAATCTCAGAAATCTGGCGTTTGTGCCATTTTAAGCTGCATTATGCTCCATACTCAATAAAAGGGCATGTTGACCGTGCTCCGCCTTTAATTAGATGCTATTAAATACTTATGAACTTTATGGAAAAAAGGAAAGTCAGCAGAGACCCTGGATATGATAAGCAGCCTATTTAACTTAGGCCTGGGGGCACATTTTTATTTGAATTTAGAATAATTTGTTGACTTGGTGTAATCACTGACCTTAAGTGGGTGTGTGTATCTTTCAGTGATGGTGTGTTGGGTCTCCTGTGGTTCCTCTGCTTTCCCTCTTTTTTTCATGGTGGTGCTTGGTCTCTGTGGCGATTTGGCCTTAGGCATTAGATAAATCAGCAGCATTAGAGCCTTGTGTGTGTGTGCAGCTCTTTTATCTGACTGCAGACATCAATCTCCCAGATGAGTCTTCTCAACTGGCACCTACCCCTGTGTTCCTCAGCCAGAGCAAGACCAGACGCTCCTTATTGAATCACTTGTGTTATAAAGACGGGGGTTTAAGTTTGTTTGGAATGATTGGCACGGCTGTAAGGGGCCCTTAAGCACAAGCAACACTTTAAAAAGTTAAAGTATTTTGCAGAGGAGACCATTTTCAAAAACAAGTCTCTCCAAAACATACAGAGGAATGGACAGACAGAACAAGCAAGAATAAGTTCACTAAAGATAGACCATATTACATAACATTTAAAGAACAGTAAAATTAAGGAGCTCCCTGATTTTAATATGTCACTGGTATTGAAGTTGTTTAAAATGTAATGTTAAAATGGGAATGGGAAACAAAGTCAGCAGTGACATCAATAAGTAAATTAAAAACAAAACAAAAATGAGAAAAAAACATTTTTTTTATCAGTTTCTTTTTAAGATTGTCTGGCTGTTAAGATTTCATTTTTGCAGTGAAAATGTGATGGCTAAATGACTGGGTCAGAGCATCTCCTGAACAGCTGGTCTTGTGAGGAGTTCCTGGTATGCCGTGGTCAGTGGCTTTCAAAAGAGGTCCACGAAAGGATAACCAGTGAACTGGCGATTGGGTCGTGAACACACTGACGTGCATGGGGAGCGAAGACTAGCGCATCTGGTCCAAACTCACAGAAGAGCTACTGTTGCACAAATTGCTGAAAAAATGTATGCTGGGCATGATAAAAAGGTGTCAAAACACACAAAAGCCAAAAACTGGTCAGAGTGCCCATACTGACCCCTATCTGCAGCTGATAGTGCCTACAATGGACGTGTGCATCAGAAAGGGACCGTGGAGTAATGAAAGAAGGTGGCCTGGTCTGATGAATCATGTTTTCTTACACATCATGTAGTCAGCTGGGTGTGTGTGCCTCACTTGCCTGGAAAGGAGATGGCACCAGCATACACTATGGAAAGAAAACAAGTAGGCAGAAACAGTCTAATGCTCTGTGCAATCTTCCGCTGGGAAAAAAACTCACAACTTACAGGACGTTAAGGATCTCCTGCTAACGTATATTCATGTGGATGTTACTTTGACATGTACCACCTACCTAAACATTGTTGCAGAACAAATACATCCCATCATGATAACAGTATTCCCTGGTGGCAATGACCTCTTTCAGTAAGACAATGCATCCCGCCACATTGCAAAAATTGTTCAGATTTGAGAAGACTTCCTAGATCTCTGTCTGATTTAGGATGTGTGTTGTGCTGGAGGAAGTAACCTTATCCATAGGGATTCCACCTCACAACTTACAGGACGTTAAGGATCTCCTGCTAACGTATGTGCACCAGATACCACAGGACACCTTCAGAGGTCTTGTGGAGTTCATGACTTGATGGCTTAGAGCTGTTTTGGTAGCACAAGTAGGACCTACATAACATTAGGCACTTGGTTTTAATGTTTAATGTAACTTTATTCTAGATACATAAAACTGAGTGCTGAGTTTCCATGTCCAAGAAACAGAAACATAGCAGTGACAACACAGCAGCAAACTGACAGTGCAACATGTACAACAGTAACACAAATGTAACAGCAGAACCACACAAGACGTGTGGTTGTGAGACTGATGCCTATGTAAATGTGTGAATCAGAATCAGAAAACTTTATTTATCCCGGAGAAAATTGCTTAAATGAGCTGAAACATATGTGTGAGGCTAACGTGTTGGTATGGAGATGGGAGGATGATGTGTAGTTGTGTAGTTGGTAGTTGTTGAGATGGTAGATGGATGAAAGTGTGTAGCTGAGGCTGGTTTCAGTGATACTCAGAGTGGGTGGGCGTGACCAGTGGTCAAGGTTTCTGTGCTCTGATTGGTCCGTGCGGCTCCTCGTTCCGAGCGCAGGGACCAAGCAGCAGCAGGAGGAGGAGGAAGTGAAAACGGCAGCACTAGCTGTGGTGGGAGAAACACAGACACTGAAACACAGAAAGAGACTCAGAGCGCGCCACTACAGATCCTAACTCCGAACAGCAGCACTCTGGAGGAGTCTCGCCGCTTCAGGTTAGTGAATTCTGCTCGGAGAGTCTGTTAGTTCTCCAGGCGGATGGTCTGTGTTAGTGCTCCAGGCGGAGGGTCTGTGTTAGTGCTCAAGGCGGAGGGTGAGGAGTTGAGGACAGCTGGCCGGTGCAGCACCCCTTCCACTGGTTGTACGGTTGGACACAACATGAGAGATGGCGAGGAAAGGAGGGTGGGATAAAGTGCAGAGCTTTCTTCATCACTGGCGAACTTTAAATGTGTGTGTCAGGCTGCATGGTTTCTTCAGAGTTCTGATGAAACAGCAGTGTCCGTGAGTAGTCCTATAAAAGTGGAAGTTAACAGTAAAATGGGAGAAACTGTTTTGCTTTGTCAGTGTTTCGTGTGTGTGAGTGAATGGAGAGGTTCAGAGTTACACATGATCGCACAGCTGTTAATCAAATATGCGTATAAAAGTGCCTGCTGATTTGAATGAGAGCTGCTTCTGTCTTTATAAGTGTTTTCCATTTTTCAGTGGAATTAATGTGTAGAAATACAAAACCGTTGCTATGTCTGAATGTTGGAAGTGGTCTTTATTCCTGCCTGTATTTCTTCTGATATAAAAGTACATAATTGATCTCCTACCACAAGTTCGGCGTGTCCTATTTTGTGTTGTTTCACTTTGACTTGCAGCAAGCCTCCATTTTTCTCCATTGTATGAGATAATGGCTTGGGGACATAAGACAAGACTCTGTCTCTCAGCAGTGGCGGTCTCTTTCTTTCATCCTCAAATAGTTGAGTCACTTGTTGGGCTAGAGGCTATGGTGACATCAGTGCCTTTGCCTTATCCATGCTCTGCTGGCCGAGAGAGGCATGTTTATGTGGATCATCCCAGAAACACACATCTTTGTGCGTCCGGCCTCATTACATCATGGTGTAGTGGAAGCTTAATGGATGGCTTTAGTCATAGCTGTAATAGTGGTAGATTGTCACATTCATGTGTGACTAACATGTGGTGTCCAGCCCTATATTTGATGTTATTATGGTGATAGATGATGAGAGTGATTAGGGCATGAGATACATACACTGGTTGCTATGTTGAGCATCACTTAACATTTGGGCCAGCTGGTGGCCTGGTGATTAGAGAGTTTCCCCTGTGATCAGAAGCTTATGGGTTTGAATCCCAGGACTGCCAGTGGCACCACTGAGGTAACATTTAGCAAGGTACCGTGCTCTCTGGGCGCTGTTTTCCTGGCTGCCTGCTGCTTTACATGGATGAATGGGTTAAATGCAGGGAAATCATTTTGTGCTGTTCACACTGTGTGCTGTGGTGTGTTCATGTATGACAAATGGACACTTTACGCTTGCACACACGCTTCACACACACAGACACATTTGGTGCGTTTGTCCACTTTAAGATCGCTTTGTCTGTGTTGAGTTGTTTGGAAGATAATAAACACTGAACACGTGGTAGAGAAAAAGGCAGCGTATGCCGTGGGCTTTTTCTACGATCATTGCTTTTCTAAGTTCAGGTTTTGAGCTGTGGAGGAGTTTAAGTTTGTTGAAGTAGCGGAGATTCTTTTTTTCCCCAAAAGAGTGCCTGAAGTTCATAGTTTATGGTCCAAACGGCAAGGAGGAGCTCATTTGAATTTATTGCACGTGCAGTGTGTGTGTGTGTGTGTAAATTTCCCCCATGCCTTTCCTCAGTCTCTCACCTTCTACTGCCAGTTTATGAGCAGTTTCTGAGCTGACAGTGATTTCTCTCACATCTCACTTTTTAGTACTACCCCAGCTCATATCCAGACTCTTTACTGGAAGGGAGTTGTTGCTTTGTAAATTGCTCTTCGGCTGATAGTTTCCTCCCTGGGCCATCTTATCTATTCTTGAGACTAATCCCACAGGAACAGTCTTTGTTAGCCCCCCCCCCCCCAAAAAAAAAAAAAATCTTTTATTGCTGGTATAAACACTTTCGTTTTTCTTTTTTTTTGCTATAGATCACAAGTTTCTCAGGGGCTTGTCGACAGTATCAGATGGCAGGTAGATCAACACCCCTCCTCCATCGGCCATAGTTTGTGGCGTTCTATTAATTTGCTTCCCAGTTGTGATGAAAGTTGTCATGCATGTAATTAGCGCCTCAGGTCTTAGATTAATTACAGAAGAAGACAGGTGCAAATTGAGGTGTCAAGAGTTACATTGCTGGCACTGATCCACAAAAGTATGAGGAGCTTTACTAATATTCAAATACAGTGTTGTGTGTATGATTCACCATAAAGAACTTGGTTCTGATTAAGATAAAAAAAATTTTTTATCTTTTTGTACTGTATCTTTTTTTTGTTCAGCTTTGTCTGAAATAGCCCTGAATTTTAGTCAGTGAGGACAAAAATTGCCTCATAAAATTATATTTCCTTCCCTGATGTCTGAGCTTTACTTACTACACCTCAGCATCTAGTCTAATTTTCTGAGAATGATTAATGAACTAAACCCTGCTGAGACCAAAACTGGGCCGCTGTAAAGCTCGAGTTGGACCATTTTGCTTTGATATTCTATGAAAGGCATTCCCTCATGCCTTAAGCTGATCAGATAGCCTCTTTTCTGCTGGGGTGGCCTTCCTTTACCACTGCACTGGACTGGAGGTAATTTGGGGTCTTATCTGCGCTCTAAGTGGGACCCCCCCTCTGCACCTGGTCCCCCATGCACCTGGTCAGTAACCAAGAAGCACACCAGCATGCCCTCTGCTCTTCTGGATTGCTCGCCTACTGGCCTTGCTGGTGCTGGTTTGGTTTGGCACATGCTGCCAGCCTCTGCCTGGACATAGATAGGCTTTTGTATAGAGTCTCACCACAAAGTTGTGCCACAGGCTGCTGCAGCTGCATGCTCAAGGTCCGTCTGGCTGGACTTGACTGTATGCTTCAGCTGTGGCCACTGTAAAAAGTTTCCCTCTCTGATAGTTGTCAGATGTGGAGGCTCCTGGCTTAACCCTCAGGCCAGAATATCCAGCAGCGTCCCCGTGGCGACCTGTTCTCTCTTCTCCTCTTCGCCACCTCTCCTGCTCTGCCACTGCTATTAAAAGAGCCTGCAGCTCATGGCAATAAAACTAATGAGTTAAGAGCTCAATTGCAACTCTTCATAAATCTCACTAGTGCTTCTGATACCACTCTATGGACCATATGGATTTAAAGTACACCACTAAAGGCTTAGATCTTGATCCGGTTTCCGGCAGATCTTCATATGATATTTAGTGTCTATGCACAGAGACTTGCCATGTGTTTTGGTTTTATTTTTGTGAAGGGGCAGCCATTCATCGGGTCCCATTTCATAGGAGTATTCCTGTGTGACAGACAGGCCTGTCCAGAGACACAGAGAAAGAGACAGAGCGAGAAAAATCGAAAGAGATAGAGAGAAAGAAAGAGAACTGTTGTGTAGTGCAGGTCCCATCATACCAAAGCCTTTAATCTAGGTGGACAGCACATATGGATGACTGGGGAGATGAAGTGGAAGTAAAGGTCTAGGTCATGTTAGCAGCACCGTGCCATGCTTTGGCTCTTGAGAAAGCTTTAACTGCTTGCTTTGACCTGTAAGTAAGCTTTATGTGCCTTTCATTTGACTTCTAAACAATTCAGCTCCCTTTGCTATGCCTTCCAAGAATTAGTTCCCTTTGCTTTGATTCCCAGATTCTTTCTTTTCAGCTCGGGCCGGATATTGCATTATCGACTGCATTTATCAGACTGTTTGTTTTCAAGAAGCCTGAATTGCCCCTGCTTTCATTTTCTCGTTGACAAACTGAGGGTCATTAGATCTAATTAGGCTTAACCCCAGTAGAAATGTTTGTTTTGGGTGTGCCTGACGTTTGCATTTTGAACTTCCTTTTTTAGGCTCACTTCAGTTCATAACTGGGAATGTCTTGAAAAATGTTTGTGGTTTGGTTTCTTTCTTGAAATCCCGCTGAGCTTTTGTGTGAAGATCAGTGCTGTATCAGTTACAGAACCACGGGTGCTGATTGTATTGCATTGTTTCTGAGGTCCTCATAGCAGACTGACCTTGACTGTAAATGCTTGCATGTATGAGAGCAATGAGATACTGATATATGCACTTCTGACATGGACATTTGATCGACTCCTGGCACAGATGATCTGTTCCATTTTTACAATGAGATTAAGAAAAATGCAGATTAACAGTTGCTGCAGCAGATCTCCATGTAGACAGCTTACATTTCTCATTTTTTTAAACATTTTTTAAAAAATGTTTTTGACATCTAAATGCAAGTACGTGCATTTGCTGGCAAATCGTGGGGCATAAGTCACCACAAGGACTAAGTACTGTCCATTTCATGGTGATTCACATGCAGTTTCTCTCACTGTCCATGTTGTGCACTACCAGTGCTCTCCTGACATGGATTTCCCCATTGGATTGACCCAATTTGGTGGCACTATTGAGCACTGAGCCCAGCTGATTAAAATGCACCAGTGGTCACCTTCAGCCAAGTTCAGTTTTCAGCACCACTGATTAAGTTGGGCAGCTTGGCGCTACAGCTGGCATAGAGCATGGACTCAGTGACAGTTATTTTTCGCTCAACATCATAGACTCATAAAATAAGTCAACCATGAGGCACAAAAACAAAGTGCTGAATATGAGATCTGGTGCCAGGATGCCTCAGATGAACCCTTTCCCGGTTTTTGACAGCAGCTCAACAATGAATATCTCACCCATTCAGATCTCCTGAGCTCTAGATCAGGGATGCGTAACCAAAGTGTTGATGCACTGCTGACTTCTAACAATTGCTGTTGTAGCTGCACTGTAGCTCTGACAGCGCCGCAGTCCCGATAAAAGTGCAAAGCCAAAAAAGAGTGAGTATACAAGTGCAGGAACTTGAGTGTATTAATTGTTCTGAAGGGGGAGATTCAGCTGCATACACGTTGCTATGTTAGACTTTATTCATTCAAACAATAACATTCCATAAGGTTTGTGCTTATTTTCTAAGGCCAAAATGCTGTTTTCATATATATGTGTATGGAAAGCTTGGTAAATATATGTCTATATTCCATATCTGCCGCCAGTCACAGTATTTTTAGTATACTGTTAAAGAGAGTGCAATTTCAGCTTTCGTGATGCACTGAACCATAATTTTATCAGCTCATGTTGAAATTTGACATGAAGCATAGAATCATAAGCATGTCAAGGTTTACACCCTTACTGGCAGTTCAGCTTCCCTCTGTGGGGCCTGGAATTGAAACGAGTTGAACAACTGCTGTGCGTAACAGACTGTGAATCTGTTTTCTTTCTTTGTTGGTATGTGAGCTGTTGGAATGCCCGTATGCCACGCTTCTACTCCAGACATGCTTGACCTGACCTATTGCTCCAGTTGGAATGCACTTCAGGTGGTTTTCTTTTCTACTACCTTGCTTTCCCCGCTGCTCTGTTTGATTGTGCACCGTCTCTGTCTTTCTCTCTGGTTGCCGGTACCCTGCCAGGCGAGGCATCTGTCTGTTGGCCACCTGCTGCAAACTCTGTCCCGCAGTCTGCCCTCTCGCAGCACTGTGTCTGCAAACAAACAGCAGTGTGCTGGCCCAAAGCTGGGCCAACACCAGGCCAATGCTCAGATTCATGTGGCTCTACAATCTAAGCTGGGTTGCTTTCCCTTAGCGCGTCTGTCTGGAACCTGGTCTCGGCGCATTGCTTCGTGATCCAGGACCTAAGTCATGCACTGCTGTCCTGGTAAGCCATGGCTAACAACAAAGAACCACAGAATGAGACTGTATTTCAAAAAAAAAAAAAAAAGAAAAAGAAGCCTACATCCGTCCTCAGCATGGAGGAAATGTCTGAGAACAGAGTCAGGTGAGCAGCTTCCTGTTACAGCCTGCAGTGCACCCTAAGTCATTTCCTCCTTTAACAACAATTCCGTTTTTCCATTAGTGTATCATTTTCAGAGTGTCATTTTCCTTCCCCTTTAATGGCTGATTCTATCAGAATGACATTCAAGAGGACAAGAGGATCATGTCAATTAGAGTACTACTCTTTCCAAAGCGCACTTTATTACTAGATGTAATTTGAACGACTAGATAATAAGAGTTTACAGGCTTAAAAGGCTTTTTAAGCCGCCTGAAGAGGGTCTTTCTGTACTGGCCTTTTTCTACGGTTTGTTTTTTCTGTCTTGCAAAAGAAAAATATGCACAAGCTGCAATTAACCCATGAAAGGGAAGAAAATGATGCAGTTGTAGGTCACCATGCCTATGTTCATGGCCTAAAATAGACGTACAGCAGGCGCATCAAAGCCTGTTTCCCAAAATGAAGGACCTCCCTCAGCAGTGTAAGCTTGACTACCCTAAAAAATAACAGCCCATAGCAAACCTCAATGAATGGGTTGGGCTGGAGACAGGAGAGATGAAAAGCGTCTGTGTGGGCATGTACAAACTGCAGCCTGGCATTGTGTAGCCCTCATAGGCTGGATGGGCATGGGGGCGTTCCCCCTGGCAGCACTTTGACCGATGAAGATGGCTCTTGCCCATGTTCAGTCAGTATTTAGGGCCTGGACCTCAGGAGCTTGCCCAAGAGTGGAGAAAAGAGTGTGTAATAAACACAGCTGGGGTAAGGGAGGGGCAGGGGACAGCTGGCTGTGTGTGTGTGTGTGTGTGTGTGTGTGTGTGTGTGTGTGTCTCACAGTGTCTTCTTTGTTTCCTCCGTTGTGCCAGTCACAAAGTGGATCATTTAAGACTGCAGCCATTGGGAGGCCCCTGTTCGTAAGCCTTTAGCCGCAGTATCTCTGTGTCTCAGTGGCTCAGTTTGCTATGCGTCATGGTGAGTTAAAGGAGTTTTGAAGGTCAGTGTGCACCATTTAAATGATATATTGTCATTAGGATGTATTTGTAATATTCATTTGTCAAAAAACCCACGTGACATTGCATGTAGGGCAAGAATGATTTCTGTCATGTGCTCTCTGATATGCCTAAAACTGTTCTTCCCCACGGAAAGGGTTTAGTTTGGAGTGCTAAGTGGGGGGCTGTGTCTTTGAAAATTAAGTCAGCCAGGATGTCTTAGAAGTGTGTGTGTGTGTGTGTGTGTGTGTGTGTGTGTGTGTGTGTGTGTGTGTGTGTGTGTGTGTGTGTGTGTGGAAACATGTTTATTTTTGCTACTCTCAAGAATAGTTTCCACAGACAGTGGAAACTGAGGATAGAAAAGCACTGTGTGTCTGTGTTCCGCTTCTGTCAGACTGAATGGTAAATCGCTACGTTTTTTCAAACTTACACCCTTTTAGAAAAATAATTTTTCTGTCCCTGACTTTCACTGTCTGTGTATAGTGAACCATTTTTCTTAAAGTAGGACATGTAAAAATAGTTGCAGGTCTCAATCTAGGGTAGCAAAACCCATCAGGGAGTATTTCTGATAGAGCAAACTTAACATGTCGACCTAAAAGGGTAAAATTGGAAAACCTTACTTTAGTTTGGCCTGTAATTTTGGACACATGAGATCACAGAATTTAAATTCAGTGTGGACGGTTTGCTCTGTTGGACCATCATGAAGATTCTTGAATGTCTGTTACGTTGCGGGTAAGAGTAGCCACCCTTTGTTGACAAACAACATGCTAATCTTTGTGTGAGAATACAGAGAAAGGTACAATTTGTTTAGAAGCGAAGCACCTGCCATGAAACTAACTCTGATTCGCTCACATTTAGTAGGCTGAAGGTTCTAAACACACTCAAGGAATTATACGCACTCAAGTCAAGGAAACTGACAGAAATGTTTATAATCCTATGCTGCATAAAATAAAATGCCTGAAACCATACCATATGAAGCTTACAGATACCATATGTACGAACACAACAGCATGATTCATTGTGCTCTGTGCTTACATGCATGGGTAATGTATGCGATCGGAGTTGCGATAATTTGGCTAGATTGTGAAGATGGGCACAGTCAAAAAAAGAAGCACAGATGTGCTATAAAAGAGTGCTGATTTGCATAATTGACATTGTCCTCATTTAAGGAAATGAACTAGTTTCGGGCAGATCTATGTTCTCGGGAGAGAGAAAAGGGAGGATGCATGTAGCAGTATGATCTCCAGGTTGGTAAGTGGTAGGTATGAAGTGTCACAGGGAAGGATAAAGTGTGTGACCTAGTTTAAACATTTTTTGCACAGGCTGTGTGTGAGAATCCCACTGCAGATGTCAAGTGTGTGTGCATAGCAGGCCCTCCAGCACAGAGGCGCTGTCAGGAAACAGGTACTGCACAGTACAATCACAGTACAAAACAATGTAATGTACCTTCAAAGATACAACAGTGGGTCTTAAGTCCCAATTATAGAGTTTAAAAGGGCATCTTTTTTGTAGAGACTCAAAGGTATCTTTTTATCTTTTGAAGTCTGGAGTGAAGACAGGGTGGAATCAATGCAACTTAAATATATATAATTTCAGATAATATTCAATTTCACATGTAATTATGTTCCCTACCTAAAGGTACTGTAGACATGTCTTTAAGGATTCAACCCCAGAAACATCAGGAGTATCTCCTTTGTGACAGTTTAGTACCTTTTTTTTATGAGAGTGCTCAGGAAACTGCCTGCGTCACCATTGTGCTGACAGTCATCATTAATCTTTCAATTGTGTGACAGATTATGAACGGTATGATGGAGCGCATTTGACCACATTATTTATTTTCCACATTGCCTGGAGAGGACCTCGGTCATCTGCAGTGGAGACTCAGACCTGGAGCCTGCAGTTCTCCATTTCCACTGCTTATTGACTGCAGAGAGAATAGAGACGAGGCTGCACAAAGCAAGAGTGCGGATCTCCTCCTATCATTTGAGCCCACTCACCTCACAGTGAAAGGAGTCATTGAAACACATTTAAAACAGGCATTCAAGCGTGAACCCCCGTGCTCCTTTTCTGAAAAGTGAATTTGAGCATTTTTGTGGGGTAGCTGTTTAAAGCAAATAGAGTTCAGTAGCGAGGCAGGATAGGCGTAATGGAACGCAAAGCCTTGTAATTATGGTAATGTTTTTGTTTTCTTGTTCCTTTTGCAGGAAGGGTAAAAAAGAGAGATTATCCTTGTTTAAGGCTTGTGTGGTTTCATCACTAATGAGTGGTGCAAAGCATTTAGATCCAGCGTTGTGTCTGTGTAATCCTGTCGCTCGGTGCTGTCTTGTGCACGCACAGCTATTCCCCAGCCGGCTTGCTGACTCTCTGAATGAAGCTCCTCTTCCACTCGCTAGCTCAAGTGGTGTGAGTGCACAACCCCTACAGGCATGTAGCACATTTACCTTGAATATGAAACGAGGCTTCCTTCCGAGATTTCATTATCTATTTAATGATCTTTCTGTCCGACACAACAAACACAAGTCACGTGTCGGCTGCCTGCTTGTAGTGACCTGCATGAGGCTTACTGCGAGTTTCTGTTGAATTTCATGGTCTTACATCGATGAATTCCCCTTGTCTTCCATGACATGGAGCTTGAAAGACTGAATGGAGAGCCTAGACATGAGTCCTGTGCTCCAGTGCTTATTTTTAGGTTTGGGGAAACGTGCTTTTCCACTTCCTTTTTCTTCTGTAACATTACACAGATTAGGCTAAACCGGAGGTCTTTTTTGTTTCAATGCTGCTCTTCAGCTGGAACCGTAAAACGTATCTATGAGGTCTCACATATTGTGCTACCTAATCTTGGCAGGAAGCCAAGCTCAATAGAAAAGAAAGAGGCGGCTTGCTGCGCCCCTGCTGTGATTCCCAATGTACTTTAGAAGCTACTTTTCACATTACTGACTGAAACATGGCAGGCTTTGCCTTGGTTTCACCATTTCATTGCATGAAGTTTCATCTGGCCGTCCTATGGTAAATTGAATCAGGAAATAGAGCTCTGTATTTAAAGTGAGGTTCGTGATCGTGAGAGTCTTCACTTTACCCTGATTACCTAATATTCCGTTTATTTTTCTGCATGAGGTGTTTCATAACCCACGTATCTGAGCCATTCACTGCTTTTTATAGCACTGAATATTTCTGAAAGAACAGTTTGGTTTTTTTGTTCTACCCAACGCTGCCCACTCCATCCCACTCTGCGTTAAGTACCACTGAGGGCAGCTCTACCCTCACATCGAGCATTTATAGCTGTTTAGGTATTATAGTGCTGGGCTTTGGAGCTGCTGGACAAAGGTTTTACTGACCTGTCCCTAGAGAGGTCCACACCATTCCTTCCTCCTCAGGCCACCGCCACCACCATTAGCCTGTTTGGAAAGACAGTGGAAATGTAGAGCTGTTCATTTGGTTTCCCATCCTGCGTCCCCAAGCATAGCTAGTCATCAGGGTTTAAGACAAACAGTCTGTGTGCACCGTTGTGTGCTGCCCACATTGCTAGAGGTCAGCTGTGTGTTCTCATAGGGCACTTATCCTTTGCATGCAAACATAGTCATAAATGAAAAAGTTCATTTTTATTGATTTTTTTTTTTTGGTCAGAAAAACATGTGCAAGGCAGGGTACTCAATTGTTCGCTGGCATCTCTGAAATGTTACTTTTATAGGAGAGAAAAAAAAGCATTTTCAACTTGAGTGTAAGGTGATTATTGATGAGGGACAACATCAGAGATTCTGGAAATGAGGTGAGGAAGGCGGACTTGTGTTTGGCCTCTGTAGATGGTATTATGGAGTGTTATGAGATCCTGATCGTGCGGATCCACTAGCAGCTGAGCTCGCATTCCTGACAGGGAGCTGTTCTTCAGCCGTGAATGACTGCAGCCCCTGGCCTAATCCCCCAGCTATGTCAATTACCCGTTTCCAAGAGCCAAAAGACATACTGGCCGGAGACTTGTGGGGATGCGGAAGACATTTCTAGGATTTCTCTCATCCCATCTCTTCCCCATTTAAATAGATATAATTAAGTGAAAAAGGCTGCTGTGATCTGACAGGGATTGATTTGGAAGCGCCCTGTGCATCTCCATTTAATTAGGATGAGAGGGAGTTGGCCGTGATAATCCATCTAGTCAGGTTGGAAAAACGCATCTTACTCTAGGCTGCATGCTGTGCAGTGTTTCATTAAGTGCACTAACATAGGGTGTCTTCGACTTGATTGGTAATTTAATATTCAATTAGAATTTAAATACCCAATTCAGTACACCCATCAAAAGCTTTCGACTTTAATTTTTTAATCCACTTAAATGATTTTAGGCTTTGAAAGAGAAAATCTGCTCTTTAGTTTGTTGAGAGAGCAAATTCAGTTGCGTGTTATGAAAACAAACACAGACTGATCTGCAGGCCTGATATACTTCTTGTGTCTGCGGTCTCGGCCAGATTGAGTGTAGGTTTCCCTGCATGGAAGATGCACTCCTGATACCCGCTTTCTCTTTCTTCCTGTGTTTGCAAGTGTTTTTAGGCTCTTGCATCCTCTGATCTCTGTCCTGCCCATGGTCAGTGTTTGCTGGGGCAGGGCGGTGCTGCGTCAGACCTGCTTAGCCCATCACCTGCTGGGCGACTGAGCCTGAGAGCAGAAGGTCACACAGTCAGCGACACTCTCCGTTTCCCTGCTTCCATCAAATACACTCTGAGTGCAAGGAACTTTATCACCACTGACCCATCGGGTTGTCCAGCCTTTGATCCTAACAGCACCTCTCACCTCCCATTAGAACCTTTGAAACGTCTCCTCTCAACGTGCACAGAATTGGAACAACAGCATTAAACTTTATTGCTGCAGATTTTGAGTGTAAATCACTTTATCGACAGTTCTGGGAAGCTGAAACGCATTGTGTATTCTGCTGCTATTTCTACTGTACAGTCCCTTCCTCAGATTGGATAATGTTACAGACAGTGTGCTGTTGAGAACACAAAGTGATTTCATGTGAAGGCTGCAAATTGTTTTTCCTAGTTTAGGAGTTGATAACGCAGGGCCACTGGCAGCTGCACGCTGCAGCAACATTACATAAGCCTACCATCATGTTCTCTGTTTTTAAGGGCACTGTTTTGGAGGATTTCATCTAGATTATAGGTGATTAAACTGATGGTGGCTGAATGTGACCTGTGCAGTTTGCTGCACAATGTCAACCTGATTTTCATTTTGGGCCATACATTCATAATCAAAGTCAGTTTAACTGTTTGTTGAATTTTGTTTTACATTCACCTCTGATCGTTTTGTTCATCGGACAACGAAAGATTTGATTTGAAGAAAGTGGTCTATGCAATATTTTTACAACAAGCATAGCCTCGACCTTCTCCGTGCAAAGTGTAGCCTATATATCTACAACTAATCTGGCTTGTTTGTACCGGTCTATTATTAGTATTGTCCAGGAATATTCAGAAATAAACATTGAATAGAGTATTTTCATGAGCCTATTATGTTAAAATATATTAACCTAAAATAAATCTTCTACATTGTGACTGGACTAATGGGATGTTGCTTTTATTTAGACAGTCAATTATTCATTATTCCTATCATATCTAACTAATCTTTTCTCTTTTTTTTTCTCAGTAAAGTCAGTAGAGTCAGTAGACATAACAAACAGATGTTGTGGGCCCCGAAAGTGTGCAGACCACTGCTGTAGCTCATTTTGACTGTAGACTTTTGCTTACCTCAGCCCTAATTGACCAAATCTTCCTGCTTAGCCTGAGCCCTGCTTTAAGTGCTGCTCCTCATGGGGCCGGTTGCATGCGGCTTCATCAGGCCTGTCAGAGGCAGACCACCATGCGCGGGGGGGCGAGTCCCTGGCTCCTGGGGAGAAGCGGAGTGGAGGTACCGAACGCTGCGTGCAGCTAGCTGGAGCACGGAGCATCACACGTGTATCTCCAAGGATACGGCCCGCTCTTTTCTGCACAGGAGGAGTCAGCTACTTTTGGGTCAGCCATATGTGTGTCTCCGGTTTAAAGACAAGATAAGAGAGAGGCCTGCAGAGTTTAACCTTCAGTGAGAAATTTCCCATGTAGCTATAATGTGGTTATTGGGTCGTTTAGGTTGACGTGGGGGAAGAAATGAATTTGTCACAGTGTGTTTTCCCTCAAAGACTCCGTTTTGCAGCAGTAATGGTCCATGATGCACCATGCTGAGTGCGAATCGTTTGCAACTTCACTGTAGACTTTCTCTTCAATGTGGAAGAGACATAGATTTTCACAGTAAATGCACTGACATGATGCTTCTTATATTAGTACCCTGCGTTCTCTGTAGAAATGCATTATAGAACCCACACAGCTTTCTCTGTTTCTGTCTCTTTGTTTCTGTCTGTGTGTCTTTCATTGTCTCCATCTGTCTGCCTCTCTCTCACTCTGTCTCTCCTTCTCTCTATCTCTGTGTCTGCATGTCTTAGTCTGTCCCTCAGTATCTGTTTCTCAGTGTCAGTGTCTCTCTCTCTGTCTCGGTCTCCTTTGTTTCTCTCTCTCTCTCTTTCTCTCTCATCTAATTTTTAATGGTTGTTCTCTACAGAGCTGGCTTGACATGCTTACCCACCCATTGCCTTGAGCCAGGCCAGACGGAGTGGTGTCCACAGACTGGTGCTGCTGCACTGATCCCTATGAGGAAGGCAGAGCAGCTCCGCCTGTCTGGCACCCAGTAAAAACAGTCATATCCCCGAGCTGGCAGACCAGAACAGTCTGCCCGGCCCTCTAAAGCCCACGCTGGGCGGTACCCACATATGCTGCTTGTCATCTGGTGACATGAACCAATTAAACCATCATCCCCCTCCACTTTTAATGTGCACAGTGACAAGCTTATGTGCTTGACACACTCCCTCTTCCTTTTCCCTCTTCAGCGCTAAAGAGCAGCTGCTACTGTTGCATCGGTAATAAGCAGAGCGTTCACACTCCTCTAAAGGTCGTGAAAGCTGGAGAGGATGTGGGAAATTAAAGAAGCTAGAATGCTGTAATCAGCAGCTCTTGTTCGGGGTGTTTTTTTTTTTTTGGCTGTTGTGCTAATTAACATGCCGTGATTGTCTCAGACTGCAGTTCAGTGCTATAGTTTTAGAGATGCACCCGTCCTAGCATCCCATAGCACAATAATATTCCTTTAGGTACATATTCTTATGTTGTCTTCCAGTTATCAACAATGTGAGCTGTTGTATTAAAAAATGAAACACTCTTGTGGCAACGTATCATAATCTCATTAGTGTGGTTGAAACTGCAGGTCGATTTGTTATTGAAACTATCTGCAGTTGTGTTTATCCTAAATTGCCACAGAAAACCCAGCTCAAGAACTTCTTGGTTTGATTTTCACGGTTCCTTTTCAGTCAAGTGTGAAATCTGAAATATGTCCTCTCTTCTGGATAAAATAAGTTTGACGTAGTATGGTGTAGTTTCCACACCTGGACTTGAACTTATTTGAGCTTCATGTTCGTATTCACACTTCATGTTCATCGCAGTATTTTTCTTGGTATTAAGGGTGAAATTCTCCTGAATATTGATTCATCTGTTTTTCCCCCTAAACTGTTGTTTAAAGGGACATACTGAAAATTTTTCCCTTGAAGGTAGATTAAACAACATAACAACTGAACAATTTTAAGAACTTTAAAATAACTTCTTAACCTTCTGAAATATTTTTTTACCTAATCTTAGTCCTTTTTTTGTGAAGTTTCTTATTAGAAATGATTTCATAATCCTTGAAAGAAACGACTTCCAAAGAATGTGAACAAGATGGGGTAAAAAGTGTGGATGTTAGATTTTGCAATGAAACCCCCCCCAAAAAATCGAGGTGTCTACAAACTTTTGATGAGCAGAGTTCGTGTAGTGGCCTTTACTATAGAAATTTCATCTTTGTCTCTTAGTGTGTTGTTTTTAACACAGTTCGTAACTTTACCGATGTTAGGAAAACCTGCAGCCATGCCTTTATTTAATCCTTTCTTCTCAAATCAGCTACACGTCATGTGGAGGAGCCACTCTGACAGCAGTAACTGTCTGTTATTCTTCAGTTATGTGTGTGGTAGGAGGCTCATGAGTTTGCTCCCTCTAAACTACATTGGTTGGTTCTGAACTTTGAATTTTGCCGCTGTTGTGTGAGCAGTTTCCTCTCTTTCTTCTAACGAACGCCTACTTCCTCCTTATATTCACCTCTCCTCCTCTGTCTCCTTCTCTCTGTCTCTTTCTCTTCGGCTGCAACGAAGGTGCAGAGTAAAGTTGTCTGATAAAGTAACTGTTTGCTGTTGGGCCTGGGAGGCTGTCGTGTCTTGCTGGATGATGCGTATTTGAGGAGAAGCTGTGTCCCGAGCTGCCTGGAGCGAATCGGTTTAAAGAAGAAACGGTGGCTGGTTCAGGCAGCCAGCCCGGCGAGGAGGTTTCTGGGTGAGTTCCTCTTTAGTTAGCAGCGACACCCAGGACTCAAGGGTGTGGCTTTAATCAGAAGAGGTATCTCAACTGTTCTCCACATCCTCCTGGGCTCTGTCTGACCTTGTCTAGAGTCCATCACACCGAACTTCTCTTTTTAGTAAGTTTTAGTGTCCACTATGTAGACTCTGTAGACTTTATGTTCCCAGAGAACTTTCCTAGAAAAGATCCAGATCTTATTTATGCCATTTGATTAATATTTTATTTCATGAGTGTTTTAATCTCTAAAGACATCAGCTTAAACATGCCCTTTTTAACAATCCAACATGGTGCTGCATCTCAGAGCACTTCACTTCATGCTGCCTCCTTTAGAGTAAAACATGCAAATCAGCCAGACGCTCCAGTTTGTCGTCGGATCTTCTGCTGACGGTGGCACTTTTTGAATGGGCCTGTTTCAGTAGGCAAGCTTTAAAGGAGAGCACTATTTAACTCCTGTATGATGAGAAGGGAAGTAGTTTAAAGTATAAATTACTGTTTTGCTAGACATGGGGCCTTGGTGGAGTCATTTGACAGGATATCCTGGTTACTACATGAGAGAAGGAGGGCATGTTGGTGAAGCACGGATGCCTTCTACGGCCTCTAGTTAACTCACTGTGCTGTTGTTTAGACTGTAATATTGTTGAGACCACTTCACTTCTTCTTAAGAAACTTTCAGAGCGTATTTATTAATTAAATTTTTTTAAATATGGACTTAGTTTGCTTTTGTATTGCATATCCTGCTGTGTTTAAAATGGCTTCTACAGTGTTGTTTCTTTGTGCTAAAAGTCTCTACAATGCCCCAGGCCAATGTTTGCTCCTGCTGTGTATTACTCATTGTTTTGTCACACACTGATTAGTATAAGGGGTGTGGGTACAAAAGCTCCCATTTTAACCTTGAAAGCTCATACTTTTTTAACCAGTTCCCTGACGAAGGGAAGAAGGAGGGCTGCTGATGCATGTATGTATGAGAAGATATCGAACGTGTCTTTCAGAAATTTTAGTACATGTTGTGCACCAGCTGTGTGTGTGTGTGTGTGTGTGTGTGTGTGTGTGTGTGTGTGTGTGTGTGTGTGTGTGTGTGTGTGTGTGTGT
>JBBPCY010000142.1:15182887-15202966 GCA_037974405.1 Brachyalestes nurse | reverse complement strand
TCTTTCTCTTTCTCTTTCTCTCTCTTTCTCTTTCTCTTTCTCTTTCTCGCCATATTGTGCCCCCCCCACAAAAGGAAGGCCTGTTCTAAAGCACAGTTTCACTGCTATCCTCTTCTCCTCTATTTCAGAATGTCATCCGGAGCACTAAACCCATTAGCGATGAGATGGCCCACCAGCTCTATGTGCTGCAAGTGCTGACATTTAACCTTGTGGAGGACCGCATGATGACCAAGATGGATCCTCAGGACCAGGTGTGTCTCTGCCCTCTAGTCTGTGCAAGAGCCCTCTCTTTCTTTCTCTCTCTTTTCCCTCTCTCTTCATTTCTCTTTCCACATCCCCGCTCCTTCACCCACTCTCTCAGCTCTCCATCTCTTTATATCTCTGTCTGCTCTATTTCTCACAATCTCTCCCTCTCCTCTCTCTCTCACCCTCTTTAACTCTCTCTCCATCTGTCTGTCTCTGTCTCTCCATCTGTCTGTCTGTCTCTCTGTGTCTCCCCCTCTCTCACTCACTCTTGCTCTCTCTCTTTGTCTCTCACTCTTGCTCACTCGCTCACATAGGCCCAGAGAGATATCATCTTCGAGCTGCGCAGGATTGCCTTTGATGTTGAGTGCGAGTCCAACAACAGCGGCAGTATTGAAAAGCGCAAGTCCATGTACACCAGAGACTACAAGAAGCTTGGTTTCATTGTAAGTCTATTTCACAGCCTACACCCACATTTGCTTAACCCCGATGTTTATTCTCAAATGCTCAGTACGACTTCTTATTATGCCTCTCGTGAGGCCTCTAAACTGTTATACATTGTTTTGAAGTGTGCTGTAAACACTCAGCACCCCCCTGCCAGTTGTGCACTGCAGCTTTGGAGTTAACAGGCAACATAATTCGCCTGATATACTACACGGGACGCTGTTCCCTCATGCATGCTCAAGAGCAGAAGGCGGCTGAGCTGTTAGCTTTAAACTGTAACACCTTTAGTTGTCCTCCTGAGGTCTCTTCGGGTGAGCCTCAAGCAGCCTGAATCATGAGGGAGAAGCAGCATCTCAGGCCTGGTACTGTGGGATCTGGAGACTGATGGGCATCAAATTGGTTTATCATCTTTAGTTCTACTTTGAGGTATGAGGCTAGTGTAGCTAACGTACAATGAAGGCTTGTAACTGGACGCATTGTTAATATTGTGCAGACTGGATGCCTAAATCGTCTCTAGCCTAGGACACTGTGAAGCAGGGGCACAGCTATGAGTGGGCCTAGGAGAGCTTTTTTTTTTCTTGTTGTGTCGTGGTAAAAACTGTAGTGCAAATTCTTGCCTTAAAGAGAGAGAGAAAGTGAGAGAGAAAGAAAGAGAGAGAGAGGTGTGTAGGAGTAGCAAGCAGTGAGGTCTAAGAGCATGAGAAAGCGCATCACTAGCCATGGCTTGATGAGGGGGAAGCTAAAGCTGTCATTTTCTCCTAAACCCCCTGAGCCGCCAGGGGCTTGCTAAAGACCCCTCTCATGCTGCCGTGTGCTGCCCACTGATAAGGCTTGCCTTGAAATCCTGCAGTGCTGTTAATGCGCTCCCACACACACACACACACACACACACTGACCAAGGGTTCTCTAATGCTAAGCCCAGCAGGTAGAAGGTGAGTTTGCAGGGTAGAAGCTCTAACTTGTAATAACAGTGGTGGTTTGATTGCTCTTAGTGGAGTCACACAGAATGTGTTTGTGAGTTTGGACGGTGTGCTAACGAGGGAAGTATATTTCGGCTCTCAGAGTGGCCCAGATCATAGCCATACAAAATGGATGTTAAGCAGTTAGAGGAGTTTGTACTGTGGATATGTTTGTGTTGAACACCCCCCCCTTTCTCTTATGCATATTATACACAAAAACACTGTATCTTTGAACATATACAGAAGTGGCAAACATGTCTTCAATTCTGTCCATAAGCATAAAAAAACAAGAAAAAAACACCTATGCTAAATGTCTGTTCCTGTTCATATGGGCTTTTAATAACCTAATGGTTATGAACATCTACATTAAACATAATGATTTGAACCTTGTAAAAGACTTTCAATGTTTTATTTAAAGTTCGAAACAGACATTAACGTAAGTTTTATTATTTAGCAGTTTCACTGTGCCTCCTCTTCAGTAAAGTGCCCTGGTATGGAGCTTCTTTCGCCCTCTTCTATATAACAACTGACTGAAACCTAATGATGAGCCAAAGCTCATATTCAGTGGTGTATTTAGAGCAGTTGTGTTGTGGCTGCAGGTTTTCGTTGTAGGAGTGCACCTGATTCCGCTTGGTCTCAGATGCAGGACTTTCAGAGGGCCTCATGTGATGATTTCTTCTCATTAGAAATTAGAAGAACCATTAGAAATCAAAATGTAATTTGTTGGTTCTGCTGTTGTGCCTTAATTATGAGTTTGGTAATCGAATATTCGAGGCCTTCTATTGTCCAGCTCATGAAGACTTATTTTTCCATTGTCTAGTGTTCAGGCTTTTTTTTTTTTTTCAACCAAAACTTAGCAATGAAATAAGAAGGTTAAACTTTTTTTCCCACACACAAATTTGTTCTTTTCAATTTTATTCTGTTCTCTGTCTCTTGCTCTCTCTCTCTTTCTCCCTTTCTCGGACACCAAACTTTCACGTGTCAGTGAGTCAGTGGTTTATGATTGGTTGCTGCTTATCACCTCTTTCAATATTTCTCTCTGTCTGTGTGTATGTGGGCCTGAGTGGTGGTTAATGTGCCAGTGGAGATTGCTCTTTGCCTTATCTTTAATCAGCCATGTCTCTACTCGTCTCCCTGCCCCCCGGGGCCCAGCAGGCTGTCTGAGCCCCTGCATTCTCTTAGAGGGAGAAGAAGAGCCAGCCAAAACCCAGCCAGACATCTGCAAAGCTCACATCTTTCATGCCAGTCATTTCACATTGTCTGAAAAGCTCGGATTGGTTTGAAGTAGATAGGCACATCAGGAGAATAGATATCGGTGTCTAAGGAAACTTCTGGGGCTTTTTTCTGGACAGGTGATATGAGACTCATTCCTCAGACTCGGAAACATGCTGCTGCATAACAAGCAAATGGGAGTTTTTCAAGCAAAAGGGAAACGATGAAAGTTGCCTTATCAATGTTCGCTTTCTCACAGCCCAGTAAAAGATCATATTGCTGTGGAGCTGTGTGTGGGTGTGTTTACCTTGACTGAAACATTTACAGCATTCGGCAGATGCTCTGCGTTGTACATGGGGTTTTTTTTGTAGTCCACCAGAAAACATGTTCCTCACACCAGTAAGCCTAGACCTGCAAGGTTATTTAAAGTTACTTATGATGTTTATTAAAGTTGATAGGTTATGGGGTGAATATGTAGTTTTTACATGTTTGGAAACTTTTTGGAAACTTGCTAATTACAATGGAAATGTGTGCTCATAATTTTTGTGTGTGTGTGATTGTGTGTGATTGTGTGTGATTGTGTGTGATTGTGTGTGATTGTGTGTGATTGTGTGTCTGTCTGTGTCTGTGTGATTGTACGTATTATAGAATCATGTGAACCCAGCAGTGGACTTTACTCAGATTCCTCCAGGAATGCTGGCTCTGGATAATATGCTCTATTTCGCCAGACATCACCAGGATGCCTACATCAGGGTAAGACCAGTTTCTCTCTCTCTGATGAGCAATGATCATGTTCACTCAACTCAAACAGTTGATGCACACCCTGCTCACTCTGCATGAGCTGGTCTCTCCATTCTGTAAAGCAGATGGACTGACTATGAAAATATAGAGCTGAACGAAGATTTTAAAAGATTTACTTCTTGAACCTACTTCTGTATCTTGCCTGTTATTTGCATTCGGGTCTCTAAAGAGATTTCCTTTAACAGTGGAGTTGGAGGCACCAGCCTTGAACATGTGCTGAAAGAGTATTTATCATCAGAATAAACAGTTTAAACTCTCCGGATCAGATGCTCAAATGTGAAAAGACATGTTGCAGAATATACAGAGATGTTGCTGCAATTTGAACACATTGTCATCCATGTTCTTGTTTCTCTAATTTAGTGATCGACCTGATAATTACACGACAGGAGAGTATTTTGGTGGTCAAGAATTTATCAACATTTTTTTTAATTTATTATTCTTTCACTGAACTTTATTATTTCTCTGTGCTTTTTAAACCCTGCACTTTACAGAATGGGTCTACGCAATTTGCGCAAAACAAATTCAGTTTTAGTGTTATATTCAGACATGTTATTAAAATGCCTAAACCAAGATATAATGGGCAGAAAATTATATATATATATATATATCTTCCACTTTGTCATCTGTCTCTACAAGGCCCTCTATGTCACTCAAATTGCCATCAAGGAAACGCAGGACATCTTAAGTACTGAACCTTCTTTTAGAAATCTAGCATAGATATTTATGAATTCTACTTATGAATTATTTGCTGTTAATATCACATTTCAATCTGTAAATTGTATAACTGATTCATCAAAACACTGAATTATGGACTATGGAAGACAAATGTATATAACATCCAGAAAAAAAATAACAAAAGACCACTGAGGGATTTACCAGTAATCTCCCTTTATACCTGCTGTAACGTTTTCTGTAACATTTACAAATGAAATTTAAAATTTTAGGTAATTCTAAGTTTTTTGAACAAAGTAAGTGCTTGTTTTAAAATATTGGTAAATATGTAGGAAAATCTCACCATAAAATCGTCAAATGACCAATATCCTCCACCTTGACATTATCAGCAGGGTACTACTAATCAGTTTCGGCCATTTTGAATTCCAACATCCCACATGTGAGAATTGTTGTAGTGCAAAAGGTATCCATCAGAGGGCAGAAGACAACATCAGACAGTATACAAAAGGGTTTTGTGCAAAGTTTATATCTCAGGGTAATGCAATGGGTCTCAGAAACGCATGTATCAAATATTATACGCACAGCATTAAAGGGTTATCATATACTGTAGTTGTATTGAGGCACATTCTGCTCTCTGTCTGTGCTCATACGTATATCATATAATCTCTCACTAATTTGACAGACCTCACCTCATTTTTGATTTATAAGAGCATAGCTGTGTGAAATATTTTGATTTTATTTAAAACTTTGCACCTCTTAAAGAGCCCATTAATCAGTTTTCTTGTTCATAATTTAAATCCAAGCAGAGATAGATGAGGGGGACACAACTCAGAATCACTTTGAATCTGACATTGACCATCGGTATCTTCATTTTACAGAACTCTGTGTGTGTGTGTGTGTTTGTGTTTCAGATTGTCCTGGAGAACAGCAGTCGAGAAGACAAGCATGAGTGTCCATTTGGCCGCAGCAGTATTGAGCTCACCAAAATGCTGTGTGAGATCCTCAAAGTAGGAGAAATGCGTAAGTGTGCTCTGTTCTTCTGGCCTCAGTTATGAGTTAAACCTGCAGTCTACCTCGAGGGAAATTAAACTTGGTACTTTCACACCTGCTGTCGAAAACAGCACTACAAACAAATATTCATGTAGTTACTGGCATGCTCCACCTTATGAGTGGATAGTATGATAGTATGTTATATTTATTGTTCTCATAATGTATCATTACAAGAAGGGACTAATTAGGTCTGTTTAATTGGATTTGGAGCAGGGCAGTATGTCAGGGTGGAAACAAATCTGTGTGTTCATAGTTTTTAATTGCGTTTTTAGAAATGTGGAACTACAGATTTTTTGTCCGTACCAAGTTATGAAACCTGAAGTATCATGATGTTAATTGTGTGTTGTGAAAATGCTTGTTTATATTATTGTCATATCTCTTTCTTACCCTACGCCACCTAGATGGGTAGAGTTGACCGATATGTGAAAGAGCAAACCAAGAGACATGCAGCCAGTCATGTGACCTTATTTGTGACTAATTGAAGGAGACTGTATATGTGACATGGCTATGCAAAAATTTTGGTCAAATTCCACTTGGAAAAAACGATGTCACACCTCATTTTGGTTCCAAATCTGCCAGTTTGCCTGTGCAAACCTGCCAGACTCAGCTTCATTTGAAGTGTACTGCAATCTTTAATATTAATAAAGTGAATACAAAAGTCTCTCTCCCTCTCTCTCTCCCTCTCTCTCTCCCTCTCTCTCCCTCTCTCTCTCCCTCTCTCTCCCTCTCTCCCTCTCTGTCTCTCTCTCTCTCCCCCTCTCACTTTCTTTCTCTTTCTTTCTTACACACACACACACATAGACACAGACACTTATTCTGTCCTTTTTCCCTGTCCCTAGTTCAGAGTAAACTGTCTCCCACAGTGAAGATAAAAGCAGCCATTAGACTTTGTAATTGTGCAGGAGTTCATCGATTAATAATGTTGTGGGCCTAACGCTCCCCCTCCCCCTGAATTGCCCTTATCCAGCTCTCCTTTATGTCTGGCTTGGGCCGGTAAGAACTGACTGCAAGATTCAGTGGTCTTGCCCTGAATGTGACCCAAGATGCAACTTACAAATGTCCATGATCTGCAGTCTGCATCACACACTCGCTTCAAATCATGTGAAGTTGTAAAGCCAAATCAAATAGATTTAAAATGCTTTCTGTCACTGCAAGACATTCTAAAAATGTAGATTGCATAATTAAAAAGGGTTGCAGCAGCTATATTAAAGCCTAAATGATGTAAACTGTCTTTTACCTACCCCTACACACTCATATGGTCTTAACACAACACACTGACATAGTGTACATTTGTTTTAAGGGTTAAGCTATATTTGGTGCACTATCTTGCTGAAATAAGAAGACTAGCTGACCAGTCTTATTGTTTATTCTTAACATAAGGTACCAGTGTTCATCTTTACCTGTCACACTCTGACACACTCAGGTGTCAACAGTTGCAGTTGTATCATGGTCCAGCCATTGAATCCTTCTCTTGACAGAGAAAACTAGCCCTCAAGAAAAAAGAGAGGTCACTTTTTCTTGGAGTTTATGTTCCTTTGCTTTGATTCCCACTCTCATTCACACCCAGCAGAAAGACTTTCCTTTTTGGCACCTCCTTGGAGGCGCAGAGAAATGCAAAGTCACACTAAATCTGTTGCTTTGTTCAGTCACGCACAATTTGAATCAGCGCTTCCTAAAGCAGAACCCACAACAAATCCACCATCATGATTCACTGCACACACTCCAGCTCGAGAATAATGCTCATCTACTGTCTCCAGCAAAACATTTCATCATCTGAAAACTCTATTTGGCAGTCTAATGCAGGTAAGCAGGCAGGGGTATTAGCCGCTGTACAGCTGGCTCCTGGAAAGAAACATGTGTATTATTTAAAGCCATGCTTTCCATAGATCTGGGGTGCTGTAGAGTTATTGCAGCTGAGGAGGCGGAAAGAGATGGGAGGAAGATAATGCTGTCCGGTGTTCTTGAGCCTTTAAATGATTTAGAATGTGTGGGCTGCAACATGGCCAAGTGGTCTACTGCTAATCCACCAAAAACGTAATTAAATGAATTAGCAGAGGAAGCTGGACGTAATTCCTCATTAAAGAGTAATGCGTTCCTCTCAGAGCTGGGGCCGAGAGGGATTCCTACCGCTTAGCGAAGATGCTTTTTCCGGGAATGCTCTTCTCTCCATCTTGTTGCTGATTGGGACATATAAAAAATAGATATTGAGAATTAATCTGGAGGCAATAAGCTACCCTTGTGAATCATCATCTTTCCCACACCCTCATGAAGTGTCAGTAAAGCTTAGCAAGCCCGAAAGTCCAGGCCCACGCTCACTGGAGTGCAGTTTTTACTCTAGCTGTGTTTATTGGTAATTTGATTGAGTTGAAAAGCCTTCAAGCAATTTCATGCCTTTTACACAATGTGCAACTTCATTCTTCTACAAAAATAACAGCAGCAGTGCGGGTGCAGAAGGTGTGAGAGAACCCAGGTAGAGATTTGGTCCATAAGGCTGACAGGTCTGCTTTAACGTTTTTTATATCTATAAATATACTTATACATATGGCATATGCTGGATGCTTGTACAGGAATGTCTTCGCAGGAATTGGTTGATTTTGTATTCTTGCTGCAGGTTTTTTTTTTATCTCAAAGTTGCTTGAAAGGGTTGAGATCTTGGGAATGCACAGACTATTAATGCATGTTGCTGAGGAAAAGGTAAGCTGGATTTATCTGACCAGTCATCTTTTTCTCGTCCTATCAGTGATGACATCCTGCACCTCAATTTTAAATTGATTTTTCCCAGTTGTAGATGTCCTCTTTACACTATTCTCCTTTCACCCTTCTGCTCTACAAGATGTTTTTATCTACAGAACTGATGATCACTGAGTTCTTGCCTGCCTTAGCATTTTCAGTAAACCTAGAAATGAGCATGTGCATCAAAAGCCCAGGAAATACTACAACACCAAGTGTCAACATGTGTTCCATGTATAAAGTCTCTTACTTTATGCCTCACAGTGCTCATTTAACACTAGCTGATACAAGACATGCTGGTTTGCCTGAGGTATACTAAACATTGTGATTAAGTGACATGACCATACACAACATAGGAATATTAAATCTGTTTACCTAATGGGCATGTTTGCCTAATAAACTGGCAACTTGTTGCATATGGATCACAGAGTGCAGTCAGCACTTTTCTTTGGTTGTCAGCAACTGAATTAATCATGACCTGTCCAGGTGTCCCCACCTCACCTCGTCTCCGAGAGCCATGGCACCTGAAAGATTTATAACTCTCCATGTTTCTCTAGCCAAGGCCTTAATGGAATCGGCGACGGTCAGGCACCCAGCAGTGACTCCTCAGTTTAAAAAGTATATGTAATATTTATCAAGGGATTGAAAGTGACAGAAGAAATATCTCTCCTTGTTGATTCATGGTGCTATCAAACTTTTTCTTATTTTTTTTGTGAGAAATAGATTAATTGGGGTCAGGCTGATAGAATGGAGTCAGGCTTGTCTTCGCCCTTTGACTAGGAACCACAAGAACCTGAGTCCACCATAAATGCAGTGAGGAGTGAGGAATGAGTTCAACCTGATGTCACTATACTGTCGTTACTTTGAATCTTTTGCGCCTCTGCTGGCAGTTAGCGCATTAGGGACGTCCGCAGTTGTCATCACCTGCATCTGCAAGAACAAGATTCCTGAGGCATCTCCTGGGCTTCTGACGCTTCCTGCTGGGAAGTGACACTTTCTAGACTGACATCAAGCACCATGCCCAGGCTAGCCTGTAACATGCTCATGGAATGGACTGTCCGAAGCAGTCAGCCAAGCTAGAGCAGTGCTCCTGCAGCTCTAATTGTTGCCCAGATGCCAAGTGAAAAGATGTAGTGTGGGTTTTTAAGAGGTGCTTGTCAGCCGTCTCTTGACATGGTGCTCCCTAAGGTCTTGTTAAGCACAGAAGTGTATTTGTTCAGCTGAGAATGTTTGCACTTTGTCTAGATTTTTGCTTCCACAGTTTGCCTCCAGTCTATACACATTAGAGGTGGATAGGGCTTTCAGCTCGTAAATCATATATTGGCAGACTGTGCTGCACTAGCACTTTACTCTCACACCTATTATGCTCACTAATAAGACCATTCACAATTGCAGTTTCTGGGATAGTGGATGCAGTGGCGTAGAGAACCATGTCCACTGGAGATGTGGTTCCTGTTGGTTATCATTTATAAACAGTTCAGTTAATTCCTGCAGTCTGTAACTGTAGGGCCTGGTTATCATCTCTGATTTATTCCACATTATCATTATCAGTACAGAATGCTGAGGAAGTACAATGGGAACAGGCTGCCCGGCTAACTATCTTGCTGTAATTTTAATATAACCATTAATACATGGCTGAGCATTGGAATAGATTTGCAAATAAATGAAAAGAAGGAAAATTGGGGTGCAGTGTTAAATGGCTGTTTGGTTTTTTGGGGGGAAAATAATTGATTGGTTAGAGGCTTGGCTATTTGTTGCAAAATTCATGAGTTTACAAATCTGTCAAAAGTACAGGTTCTTGCATGCATAATTGTTTTGCATATGCCCATATAGTTCATACCACAGCACTTCAGGTCGCATATCAGGCAAATAGATGCCATGAGGTGAAATAGATAGATGGTCTAGTCAGATGTAAAATGAATGGTTGGTCTCTTGAGAAGGAAAATAGATTGGGTGTGTGTGTGTGTGTGTGTGTGTGCGCGTGTGTAAGTGCGTGCACCCAAACCTGCATATGTGTGTGTCAGATGGAGAAGGGATGTGTGAACAGATTGGGCAGCTGTCTCAGACCTCATCTGCTGTGCTCCAGTCTGTTGTTTACATCACAGTAGCTAACCTGCCAGGAGCGATAGCTCGAGCTCTCCTCAGCTAATGCTCCTCAGCTGTCAGCCCAAGCAAAGGCTCTTTGCGCCTGTCTCGATCTTGTTCGGCTAAAGATTGACTGTGAAAAGATCATAAAAACGACTCTCAGATTCTGACCAAACATTTGTTAACCTAATCTTGAAGTGTTTCCTTACACAATGCCCTCTTTGTGTTTGTGTTTGTTAAGGATTGTTTTTTTGTGCCACAGTCTAATGACAGTAGACAAGGACTGGGGGGGAAACTCAGTACTATGAATTTTAAGCTCATAATGTGTCAGTTGCACTATATTTTGATGGGCACTAGAGAGATGGTTGACTTCCTTAAGGATGTCCCAAGACAGCTGGTGGGCTTCTGGTGATTTCTGTCCCCTCCCCTGGCTTTGGATGACTGGCAGGCCTTCAGGCCTTTTCATTAAGATCAGGATGGCACCCTTCACTGAGCATTCATCATTCCATTTCAGCTCTCGCCTTCAAGGTGACTCGCAGAGCAAGTCTAGTCTGTTTTCCTACCAGCTTTCACCACTCTGTCTGAGAGAGTTTGCCCAGATGTTCCCTGACTTAAGTTGGGTGTTTTTTTTTTTTTCCTGCCGGAGCTCATCTGTGTGTTCGCCTGTTCTCTGCCGTAATTAGTGGTGGCCAAATGTGATTCACTCACATCATATATGGGGTGATAGACTGACAGCACTGGCCAATGCTGCTGTCTGTCCCAGATTTCTTTCACTTCATTGCAGATGAAGTTTGACTTCAGGGCAAGAAACATACTTGCAACAGAGGCGGCACCATTCAGTAGTATAATTTTATCGTCCCTTAACTGGAATGCTTATCTGCAGCATTCTCTGTATTCACTTATTTGGTGACCATATGACCAAATTAAACTTTTTGGAGTAAAGGAGGGTGAGATAGCACAGAAGCAATGGTTGGAAGGTATGAAAACTTCAGATACTGCCAATATGCCACTAACTCCTACCCATTTTCATTCCATTTGGACTATAGCTATATCCCCACAGCATCTGTCACATCCCTAAGTAGACTTTGCTTGCCAGCACAGTTTTCCAGGGCGTTCTTTTGTAGAATACTGTGGATAAGCAAAGATTTCCCATTAGGAAAAAATCTGGAAGGGTTTAGAATTTCTTAAAGATATAAAATAACCATGCCAAGCATATGGAAGCTCCAGCACAAGCAGATGGGCTCTGTTAAAGAGATTTGGTTCCTTTTGTTGAGACCACCTAGTGAAGCCTCCAACAGGAATGGAAATTGCATATAGTGCAGTATTCCCTGTCTTGAAAAAGTATTCTAACCCCCTAAAGGTCATTGAATGTGTCTGTATTATAAATTACTCTCTGTCCTTTCTTTTTTTTTATAGAAAATGGCATTAATTAAAAACAAATTAATTCAAAGATGTTTTATGTCAGAAAATATTCTGTGGTAAGAAAAAGTTATTAACTGAAATATGTATTCAAACCCTTTGCTATGGAAGCTCTAACTTTACACAGATGGCATTCACCTTGGCTCATAATCTGCCACCTCCTGAGATTCATTAAGAAAGTTCATATTTTTTGGTTAATAGACTCCCTTGGTCAGACAGTGAATCTGAATGAAGGCTGTGAAATTGTAGACCAAGAAGCATTATGCAAATGTTGCAAAATATAGGGTGATGTTATATAGGACAACCTACTTTGGTTGACTAAAAAAACTAAAACTTGAGGAAAGCATCACCTTTCAGCAGAACAGTGATCCTCCAGGCACAAGAAGAAAGCAACAGAGCATTGCTTGGACAGCAAAGAGGTGTATGATCTACAGTCTCTTGTTTGAGAATCTGTTCACAAGCATCATCCAATCAACCAGAATAACCTGGAGAAAATCTGCCAGGATGAGTGGGTAAAAATCTCTCCCAAACAGTGTGCAAAGCTAGTAAAAATGGACCCCAACAAACTGAAAGTGAATATTGCTAAATATCCCCTGATAAATAACAAATTTCAACACAGTTTATTGGTATGCAATACAAAATACAAGCTGCAACAACATGTGTTAGTTTAATCCAAACAAATCTGTTTAAGGGGGGTGAATACTTTTGCAAGCCACTGTTTAATGATGATGACTATGAAATGTCTGTATCATTGTGAAGTCGAGAGGCATTGGCCACATCCTCCCCAAATGGTTCTTTTTATTATCAAAAATCATAGAGTGTCCTCACCTTCCATTGTGATGCTGAGAGGAAAGTTGGTGCCATATGGCCTGTGCCCTCTGGTCTTGCTGAAGATGAGTCATCTTCTCAGCATGGGGCTGCTCTCCTCCCCTGAGGAGCTCCATTGCCCACCATGCCATGACCTTGCTGCACCAATGATATAACCGCCGGGTGGTGTGTAACACTTTCAGAGAAACTTCTGGGCACAAAAGATCAACCTTGCATGTGTTCTCATGGGCTTGGTAGTGTGGAGCACGGCACATGTCTATACACAGCATTCTGTTCAGTTTAATTTGTTTAGCTCTTTTTAAAGCAGACGTTGTTGCAAAGCAGTTTAATAGAAATCTATTTGTAACCCGCTAATTAGCAAGCCATTTGTTATGGTAGCAGAAGATAAACCTAAAAGCATAAGGGAGACGCACTAAAAGGAGCCAAAATCAAAAGGGGACCCTATTCTCCACTGGGATGCACCGGGGAGAATAATGAGCATAAAAGAAGCACAAGTGGCAAAGGTGTACAAGCCAAGGAGAAAGTTTCAAATCTAATTTTAAAATTCTCTCAGTGTCTAACAGAAATAGATCTAGACAGCCTACCAATTGTGTTAAGGGCTGTCAAAATAAAATTCAGCATTTGAATATACGTTGAATCGAGTGGAAAAATGCACATTTGAATGTATAAAGTGTTCGTTGGAAAATTTAACACTCCTCCTAGTACCTTCTAGTTCCAGGACAAATAGTTGGTAACATTATCACACAGTGTGCTTGTATTAAATCTAGTTAAATCCACCATGTCCAGAAACAGGAATTCAGGAGTTGGCAGTCATAGAGTTAAATATAAGTAGATTATGACCCGAGTATACAACTAAATGACATGCCTATGGCTTAAAAGTGGCGAGGCGTGTTCAGTGGGCAACCACGGCAAGAAAAACGACCACCCATTATCAAATGGCAAGAGCACTGGTACATATGGGAACAGTGAAGAGACAGCAGAAGTATCACAAATTCAATTCTTACCCATTTTATGTCTCTCTTGTGTCTTTTCTGTCTTTGGTTTTTTACTTGATACTGCCCTGTTTCACTATGCAATGAACGTAGTGGTTTGTGAGAGGTTACTTTAGCTTCTGGATTAAGGTCATACTGTTTCTTATTCATTTCAGCTGGATAGAAAGTGCACTATTTCTGAGTGTGTCAGTCTTATGTGCATACAAAACAAGCCAAAGCTTCATTAGGCCTTTGAACTGTGGAGCATTGCTTATTTGCTCTGGATTCGTTGCTTTCCGTCGAACTGTTGATGAGTTTAGATCACGGGAAGTGTACGGTAGTTGCTGACAGCCGCGGGATCCACCACAAAACCCACCAGCTTGTGTTCTGTCACCAGATTGTGCTGAGGTTTACAGCATATGTCCGATTTATAGGCCTAATTGGTGATTTGTTTGCCTTGGGAGATGTTGAGTTACTATGATGAAAAATTCAGGCTTTTGAATTGTACAAGTGTATTGTTGTTCTTCAGGGGAAACTTGCCCCAGTTAGAAGAATTATAGCACCCGTTCATACTGCAACACAATGTAGATCTGGAAATAAATAGTGTCAGTAGCTACAGTAAAGTCAGTAGATTCTTCAGTCGAAAGCTGAAATTATTAAGATTAATGGCTATTGGCAAAAAGTAATGACTGTAGTGATAATTACAGAATATGGCATGATGAGATGTGAAGGCCTGTAGTAATGTGTGTGTAAGTGCCTTTGCTACACAAGGAGGTAGGAGTTACTGTACTGTTGTGATGCTGCAATATTGTGGCTGTACTCGTGATGAATTACATCATGTTGTACACATTTTCGTGTACGTCTGGGTATTGTCAGCAACTTCACAAAACGATAGGCTTCTTGGCACTATGTTATGATACTACATTATGACCAAACACACCAGATGTACAAGAGACTTTTTTATTTTTTTATTTTTATGTTTTATTTTAAAACAATAAATAAATAAGATGATGTATAAATCATGCTGGGAGAGCGTCTAAGGACTGCATTATAGATGTTTGTGCTGGTCAGCACTGAGAGGCACCATAGTAAATGTTTTGTACTTTTAATCACAAAGGCAGCTGTAGTCAGAAGCACATATGCATGTGTGAAAGAGCCTGTGGCTATCAAAATGTTCATGAACAGGTAAGCAAAGTATGGCTAAGAACTGTTCACAGCACGCTACAAACGAACAACTTAATTCTGTATACATACATGCCTTAGTAAAGGAGACTCACAACATTCATTCACACAGCCAGACAATAAGAAACTTACTATGCCATCCTAGTTATCTTACGAAAGAAGCATTATGTCTAATTATAGTATGTGCCTGTGTTCTTCATACAGCATGATTTGTAAAGATACAAGCTTAAATATAGAGAACTGAGATTGAGCGTTTGAGGTGTGGACACTTCCTGACATTTGAATTTGTGACAGTCTCAGTAAACCACAAGCAACTTTAATTTCTTGGAAACAAGCCCACGTTCTCCCCTATCCACACGCCCTCCGTCCCTCCATACACCAGTCGTCCTTGAACTTGTCCAACTCTGATAGAAGGACAATTCTAGATTTATTTAGTCTCTGCTTTTCTGACCGTAGCCATTTAAACGAGCATGAGCTTGTTTGTTCTTTTCTGTGGGCAGCAGAACGATGGCTCTTCTGTCCTGCTATTGGCTGGACCGGCCAGCACACCGCTCCCGATGAGAGCCCACTGTTGCCCTTGCAGGCATCATTCATTATGCTGTGAAGTTTCAATTTCTACAGAGCCAATTCAATTACCTGGCCTCCGCGGGGGCCCAGGCCTGTTACGAAGCCTCCAGCTCCACTAAATGTGCTCTCCAAACAGGACCTGCGATTCAGAGCACCATTGTGCTGTGGCAGAAGTGCATCGCACTTGGTTTTGTATTAAAGCAGTGTGTTATTGACACGCCAGTGCACTCTCGGCAGGGGCTCCGCCTGACTGAGGCCGCCATTTCATTTTCACCTTCAGCACTGCCGCTTATGAACACAATAATAGTGTTTCCGTAGCTTGTGCCCAGAACTTTATTTTCGCCTGCTCTGACTCGATTTGAGCAGAAGACGTGGGTCTCATGCCACAGACACACTAATCCAGCTCAAGCTCTTTTCCCCCAGGGAAGGGTTTAATGAACATTTATTAAGTAGCAGGTCAGGTGGAGAATGTGTCTTCCCCTTGTCATAAAGGGGACTGAATTGCTTCACAACTGTCTTTTGGAATTGTTTTGCTATTAAATGTATTGTTTTGTGGGCGCAAGTCCATTTTGCCAGTAAATTGTCAACGCCATTACTCTTTGCCGCATGTTAATTTTGCACAAACACCTCAGGATATTGTAATCAATCACACTGTTTTCATGTTACGCTAAATGGCATCACAGAAGCTGAGAGACCCTTTCCCAGAAGAACACCTGTCTGAATTTCTGAATAAAGAGCAATCAGTGTGAGCAGGCACAGAGTGCATTGAGAGAAAACATGCCCATCAGAATACCATTTATAGCCAAGTCTTCACATCCTAGGCAAGCATGTAGGTGTCTTGAGAGCCGAGAGCACAGTCCTCTGGGAAAGAAATGAATGCCTGATGTGTTTCAGTGGGAGACGTCGTGAGGAACCTCCATCCATTACAGGCTAGGACTGATGCGAGGATGCATGGGGAGCCCACGTGAGACAGGGTGCTGAAAGTGAGCACACACAGTGTGGGCTTTGTGGAAGCTCACATTTGCAACCTGTTTTAAACCTTTTTTTGTCTGTTGTCTGTTGATTGTGAGCACCTAGTGTACCACGATCCTTATCTTCCACTGTGTAATTATCTTTACAGACACATACAAGATAAGGTTATTGGCTTTGACTTTGTGTGAGTCATTCATGACAGCAACACAACTGAGTCTCTCATGTCACATCAAGTGTTTGAAACCAATAAACTTTTGAGTACGGGGTAAACGGTCTGTGTGCACTCTCTCCACAGCCAGCGAGAACTGCCAGGATTTCCACCCCATGTTCTTCACCCATGACCGATCTTTTGAGGAGTTCTTTTGCATCTGCATCCAGCTGCTCAACAAAACCTGGAAGGAGATGAGAGCCACATCTGAGGACTTCAACAAGGTATGGACAACATTGTCTTTCTTTCTCTCTCTCTTCTTCTCTTTCTCTCTCTCTCATTCTCTCTCTCTCTCTCGTTCTGTCTCCTCTCTCTCTCTCTCTCTCTCTCTCGTTCTCTCTCTCTCTCTCTCTCTCTCTCTCGTTCTCTCTCCCTCGCTCTTCCCCCACATCCCCCACTTTTGCAGGGATTGAATGTACTGCTGTTGTCAGAGTAGCTAATTAGCCATGGCTTTAAATAAGGGCGTCCGGGCCACTTGGCAGAGGCTAACCTTTGTCTAGAAAGGCGCGACTATGCCAGAATGTTGTTTGTGTAATTATGATAATCACACTGCAAACTTGTCCCTGAAAACGCAACACCGGATGAAATATACAGCTTGTGCAAAGCTTTAATATTTTCAAGATGCATGGACACGAAAACTCATTTTTAAGATATCTCCCAGGATCACATTTGTTTGTGCACTAATCAAGTCCATCATTATTTATTTTCTTACATGAAAAGCTCATCTGAGAATTCTTTGGTCGCTTTTGTTCTTCATCTATATCCCAGCCTCATTAAAAACAAGCACACGGTGTATGGAGGAGGAGAGCACTGTTTTAATCTGGTGATCAGAGGAAGTCCCAATTCTATCTGTCTCCTCATGTCCCTCATTACCAAAATAAGAACAGACAGGCAGGTATGCCAGCCTCAAAGAGAGCTGACTTTGTCTGTGTTGAACTACCATTTGGGGGAATGCAGCCTGGTGGCTAATTTGTATTAAATTTGCTCTCAGTGTGAGGTTTGTCACTTATGAATTTGGCTCTACTGAGTGACATGAGTTATGACATGCTTTCTGACCAGCTGGGCATTGTGTTTCTTAAACTGCAACAGTGTGGGCCAAGAGAGGAACTTGCTGTTCTCTGGGTTGTGATGGACATTGTTAGCGAACAATGATTGTCTTTACATATTAAAAAAATAACTTATTCCATAGAATTATTCCACTATGTAGCTCACTGCAGGGGTAGTGTCTATATTTAGACTTGCAGTCATTAAGAATTACAGCTTGAAGGTGACACTCTAATTGGGAATAAACGCTAATTCAGCAGCCAGTGTTCCTGTTCAGCAGAAAGGGGCAGAACAGCACTGCTTTTATTTATGTTGACACTGTGTGGAGTCTGCAACAAAAAGTTATTACATGCTAATGATAATAATAATGTTGATAATATTCCATATATACAATATAATGTATGTGTGTATATAAATACATAATATATACATTTTTTTCTGCTCACTGTTTGTACAGTTTGCGGCTGTGTGTTTGTGTAAAATGCACAGGTTGCTATTCTTCAGTGAACTATTGCAGTGTGAGCTGTGTAAAACATAAGAAATGTGTTGTAAGTGCAGTAGTTTTTGTATAGCAACTTGGCAGCCAATTATTTTTACATTTTCTCCAAACTTTTTTTTTTGATTGTTTTGAATCAATTGCGTTTAAAACAAGAGTGATATGCACATTTTACACAGACACACTCCCACAAATTGCAAAAGCAATTGCAAAAAATGATTCAGCCACAAAACATGTCTTCGATTCCTCTTTTGGAACTCTTGGGGAATAAGAGGAAAACCCCTCCTGCTTTAATGCTAAACTTATGTTGTGGCTTGTGCAGCACTAAAGCAAATGTGCTTTGCAGGAGAAATGTTTGTGGAGGATAGGAACCATATAAAAGAAAGGAAAACCTCCATATTTCCATGTTTATTTGGTTTTTTTTTTTCGTTTTTTCTAAATATGTTATCAATTGTATTGTTTTGTTTGAATCATTTAGTCAGATATGTGATCATTCTATATTATGTAGTCAAAGAACTTCATCCCAAATGTTTTTGATGTAATGGGAATCAGTTGGTATTGTTTTTGTCAGCACAACTGACTGGCATTAAATGATCTATTGAGCTTATTAATGCTCAGTAGTGCCTTTTTTTAATAAATGCTCTGGATGCTGCTAATTCTGATCTGATCTTTATCTGGGTTTGGTATTCTTGGTCTTGCTCACCACTGATTTGCAGTGATAAAAGTACCATGCTCTCGATACAGGCAAGCATTAGTAGTGATTTGTGGAACGCTTAGAAGAACCACCATCCTCTGTCTCTTCCATAGTCACAGTAGGAGATGACAGAATAGCTTCAGGTCAGGCATGTCCCAGTGCTGCATTCACTGGTGGAGAGTTGACACGGCCTCATGGTTGAACTGGAGGTGGAGCCACTTTGTTCCTTCCTCTTTCAGTCCTGCTTTGTGTGAATGCTGGTGCCTGTAGACACACAAGCACACATATCATGGGGTCATACATTTGTCCTATATGTATTATAAACCTGTAACAGTATGTATAAACATAAATCATATGATAAACCAACTTACACTTAATCGTTACCTTAATACTAATAACAGGAAAGAAAGGTTTTAGCATGTTGTTAAAAAAAACAAACAAAAAATTTTTTTCTTAGGTTGTGCTGAAAATGTTCAAGATCAAACATACCTGCACCACACACACACACGCACACACACACACACACACTTACTTGCGCAGACTTGGACCCATGACCATACTGAGGAGTCTGTATACAGTAGAGAGCACTGTGCTGGATCTGCAGTGAAATTATTCAGGGCTGTGTCCGGCTTAAATTTATAGACAATCAGGGATAATGCTGATATTTGATATTTTTGTGCATATCTGCCAATAATAATCCTGATACATAAAAAAGTAGAAACTGGCACTAAGTCCACCAGGAAAGTACAGAGAAAGAATACTAAAGAAAAATCTAATATTTATGTAAGTTTTGAATGACAATAAAATAAATGAAATGCACATTTATTTTATTGTTTTACATTTATTTTCTCTCTTCAGTTTGAAATGTCAAACAGGAGTAGAATTTTTTTTACCCCATTATCTGCCATTGTGTGTCCCTAGGACTCAAATTAATGAAGGAGTCAAAATAATTTTTTGGTGCATATAGAGAGCTGTTCTAATGCTGCACTGCACAGCCTGAGGTAGGAGGTCAGACCTTATTGTTGGAAACTGAGGGCAGAATCCTGTCAGCACATTTTAATATAGTTGCTTGTTTTTATTTAGTTGTTTTGATTTTTGATTTATGTGGTCATTTTGGGGTTGATTAGGGAACTTGTCCGTGCTGCTGCTATTTATGTCCGCTATCTGCCATCTGTGAGTGTGTCCTCCATTTTGTGCTGGGCATCAAGGGCCCAGTCAGACATACTTTAAAATGATGATTATGAGCCTGGTTATGGATGACTGAACACAGCTCTTTCACAACCCCTGTGTGCAAAAACACATATTCCTCACACATACACTCCTCATATTTCTACACACCCTATATTTACTTGCTCACCCTTCCCCCACTCCTTCTTTCTCCCTCTGTCTCTCTCTCTGTCTCTCTCTATCTCTCTCAAATAGAGTATATTGTGTGTGTGTGTGTGTGTGTGTGTGTGTGTGTGTGTGTGTGTGTGTGTGTGTGTGTGTGTGTGTGTGTGTGT
>JBBPCY010000142.1:15165929-15182787 GCA_037974405.1 Brachyalestes nurse | reverse complement strand
TGTGTGTGTGTGTGTGTGTGTGTGTGTGTGTGTGTGTGTGTGTGTGTGTGTGTGTGTGTGTGTGTGTGTGTGTTGCTGAGGAGGGAGGGAAGCAGGTCTGATAGCTGACGCTGATGCTCTCAGGGCAAAAATCCAGCAGGCAACGTTTGCCTGTTTCCATGGTGACCGTATTCTAATTATTCCTACTCTAGCTCCTCTATGACAAGATGGAATGCCTATTGTGTGTGAAAGAGAGACATAAAAAGAGAGAGCGATGGAGAGAAACAGTGTGTTTGTTCACATTTCACTACCCGCACCCAGGCCCCCCCCATCCTCCTTTGACGAAAGCAGTCCAGCACCTGAGCACAAACCGTCGCTCAGCGCGTCCAAGCAGAGTAGAGTAGTGATGTAGCGGTTGTGTTTGAGCTGGGAGCCTGTGCTCCTCCCTCTGCTTCCAAATCCCCCTCCTCCCTCTCTCCTCCCTGCCGTAAAAACCCACGTGATTCCCTGTGCCGAACCACTGTTGGCTCAGTCCTCATTGCAATTGTCCAATCAGACAGCAGTGCTGGGATGGACATAAGCAGAGCTGCTGGGTGATGCTCTCTGTCTTCAGCACTGATCCATTGGAAAGAAATTCACAAGCAGCTGGACACTCCATCCTGTAGTTAACGGCGAATCTGGATTCCTTGTTAGCAGCAAGTCCGGACCACCGGCAGACCCTTTGGTTTCTGCAGCAGTCTGCTCTCTCACTGACCACTCGCATCACTGCCTGGCCGTTTGTCCACTCTAACGCCCTGGGCTCCACCAGCCTGGAGCCCGGCTCTCAAATATGGAGGTGACGGTGACATGTGAGTACAGAGACCCTACATTCGCATCTGACTGCCACTGGACAGTAGAAGTTTGAATATTTGCAGATATTTGGTATCAATACCAAGAGATCTAATAAACCCTTAAACCTTAGAAATATTATTCGGTGAATTGTTTTGGGTTTTTTGTTTGTTTTTTTTTTTTTACAAAATAGCATTGAAACCACTGTATGAGGTTTGCACTCATGGCTGTGGAGGAATGAAGTCCTTCAGGTCCTTATAATTCAAAGAGTTAAATAAGAGTAAGAGAGTGGGGGCGCGTGGGTGGCTGGGGGGGTGCACGGCTCTAATGGCTAAGAGCTTGTTTGTGCCATCGCCTGGCCACGGACAGATGGGACTAGCCGAGGCTGTGTCTCAGGCGCAGGTTTCATACAAGCTTTGCAGGAGGCTGCCAGTAGTAATCAGGTTAGAGGCAGATTTCAGCTGCCGATTTAATACTCAGCAATCTAGAGCAAGCACTCCCTCTGACCTTTAGGCTCATCCTCACCAGGCACCAGATATTATGAATGAGCCCATTACTCTCCTGTATGCGGATCATTTTCTCAATCACTCTAGTGTACATTGATCTGTGGTTGTCTGTTGTTATTATAGTAAGGTGGACAGGAGGGCAGTAACTCACGCATATGCCCTACACATGTGTACTATCAGGCTGAAAGATGTGCTTCAGCACACTCTTTGTTTTTTGCCGTTTAACCCTAAAACACACTGAATTTGGGTTAATCCTCTTTTGTCTTTGCTCATTTCTTTTGGCAAGCTGAGGATCCTGCCTGATTCGATATTAAGAGGCTCGGTTTCCGCGGATTATCAAAGAGGAAAAACAAAACAGCCTGCAGGCAGTGCTGCTGGTGTGCACGAGGGTTGGGAGCATGCTTCCTGATGCCTGTTTTGCTGGGTCAGCTCAACATATGACCATGTTAGTGATGATATAGCTCCAGAGAGAGTTATTCGCAAGATTGTGTAAATTGATCAGACAGATTAGTTTGAGATTGTATGATAACGGGGGTCTTTGCAGTGCTTAGTCTTCAGTAAAGCCTGGGAGGCTATAACATGCTTACTTTCTTCTTTACTTTCCTTGATTCTTTTCTTCTTTGACTTTTTTCTTTGCTTTTCCCTTGAATCTCTCCTTTGATTTCATCCTTTCTGTTTTTCTTCCACTACCCTCTTGTCTGATTGGCTTTTTAACACCCACCCCTGTCTTGCCCTCTCCACCATAACAAGGTTTGTGAGATTTCCACAAAGCTCTTAATATCAGCTTTGTGACTGCACTCCTTCTCATATATGTCTCTGGGCTTCCTCTAACATTGGCAAGCAAGGTCACAGCTTCATGTCTACTCTGGACCTATGTCCACTAAAATGGCTTTAGCCCTGGGTATAAAGCTTTAATAATTATTCAGAAAGGCATGTCTAGCTTCAGAGAGTTGAATCACTCAGCCCAGCAGTGGAAATGCATTTGTAAGTGCTAGGCTGAGGCCCTCAGGTGTCTCGTGTTGGTGACTCAATGCCTCATTCCACATTTGTCTGAGAAACACAATGCTAGAGAGCTTTGGATTACTGAAACATTTAGCATGGTGTGCTTTTAGGCTCAGTCGAATTTACAACCATAGCTCCCAGAAAAATCCATCTGAGAGAAGGAAAAACCGTCTGCCTCTCCCTTCTGTTTCTCCCTTCATGTGAGCGTAATCTTCTGCTTTGACTTGTGTCCTGAGGCCCATTCGCATTTGTTAACTAAAAACCCTGGAAGATCGATCTGTGCAACCCAAAGAGGAGACTTTCAATTACAGTTGCATTTAAATAAGCAATGGTAAGCATTTTACTGAAATACTGTAGATCATTAGAAACGGTGATAATTAATGCTGAAGCATTTTACTGTTAACATTTTACTAGGTTTTATTCCCCAAATATAGCTGAAATTCATTTTACCTGACAATTCTCCAACCTCTCTTTATCCCTTAGAATAAAAAAGGCTATTTCATTACAGTGCCTTTAAGACTGATGTGTGTAAATGGTGTTTTGTTTTGATTAATTCAAAAAGCACTCTGGACTGAAGCTCTGCTTATAACTTTGTTGTGAATGGGCAGATATATGTAAATACTTTTTTTTTTAATTTTTTTTTTTAGTAACAGCTGCAAATACAATTACGTTTTTATGATAAATTCAGACAGTAAGAGATGCCTTTTATAACTGTAAAAATGTTTGTGCTACGTCAACCACAGAGAAATGGTTGTCCATGATGTGGACCTTTTAATAAAAGAAAGAACCGTTTTAATCATGTACAATGAGTAGAAAAAGTGCACAGGACAGACGAAAAGGGAACTAGAGAGAGGATACTTCCTTGAGGCTGACAGATGCCATCACTCCACAGTGGGTTAAGAACCGCTCAGCCGTGATGAAGAGAAGACGGGCCATCCCTGCCAATGCCTCAGTGCTAGCCAGCCTGGTTCAAAGTCAGTCCAGTTAAAACCCCACCACAATTCAGCTTATAGAATGTGATTAAATGCAGTATTCCAGTGAGTATGAAACTACATAGTTAGGCTTCATGGTTCTTTATAAAATGAGATCCATGGATGTGTTTGCCTTATAATTGATAGAATTCATTCCCTCAATTCACACATCAGCATACCATGTGGTTCTGCTACTTCTGCAAAATGTGGGCTGCTGATTGGCAGCATCATTGTTAAACTCAGAACTGTTCCACCCAACGGTTGTCTGACAAAACATTTTAATTATGCAGGTTGGACAAATGAGTTTCTTCCTCTCCATGGCAGGTGGACATTTGATATATTCCTTCTGAAATTCATTCACAGCTTTTCTGAAGCTGTTTCTGGCCTCTTCCTTCTGTAGGCTCCCTTAGACAGTATGCTTAAGTCCACACAGCACAATATTTGTGGTGAGTGATGAAGTGAAATAGGGCTGCTTGCCATTATGCACTAGTAGTTTGAGTGATAAGGCTGTAGAACCAAAACATGTCTGTCCAGACTGCATTTAGAAATGTACAATTACATGTTACATTTTCACAGGCTTTAATTTGAAGAACTAGACCTGACATCGCAATATGAAACAATCGCAAGAGTTTGCAATTTATTTAGATCCTACATTATTCAATGATGTCTTAAGTTTGAACAGGGAAAATGTAATAATGATAATGTAATAATCTGTTGGTGCAGTGCTTGTAAATTGGTAGTCTGGCTCACCTATTCTACATACATTACATACATGTGTTGGTGGTTTTGACATAAAAGCCTGGTGTTTCATTTATAGATAATAACACATTCAAATCTCAGTCGCTGTGTTGGCCAGAAATGTCACAATTACATATTTTCACCAGTTCATTCAGCAAAAGATTGAACTCATTTTTAATACTTAATGATCTAATGGCAGTTAAGTCTTTGTTTTGAAGAAACTACTAATTTAAAGAAAATATGTAACAGAAAATTAACAGTGCTTGTACTCTGTGCTTCATTAAAATTTGCATGAAGAAATGAATGGAGATTGCAGTTTTAGTATTTAGTAGACTTTCATGTGAAGATGGGGCACCTGCCAACAATTTGATGCTTAAACATCAAATGGCATTTAAGTTTTTATTATGAAATTACTCAGAGGTAAAGGAAAAAAATGTTTTATCTACAGCTGACTTTGCTTCATAGCTTGGTTTCATGAGTTTGTACCCTGAATGCAAATGCTGCAGAACTGATGTTGATCTTGATTCGACTTGGATTGCGGAAAGAAATTGAGATTTTAATATGATTACGTGCAATAGAATCTTGCCAAATGTGTACATTTTGATGTTGGGGTATGGAGCTGTCGGAGGACTTCAGGAGATCATGAATATGCTGGTAGATGCAGAGGCTCTGTGGAGGACTGTGTGGTGCAGCCCACAAGGCTCTTTCGCATGCATGCCTCTGATTCCACATGAGATCAGTTCTACTTTCTGCTTCACCTGCTTCCCTCACTGCTCAAAGCCTGCCCCTAGCTTGCCACTACACGACGCACATGGCTAGCTAACCGGCCCATCTGTTTGGACATGATTATGCAGCATTTTCTACTGTTTTATATCCAGATGCATTGTCATGCAATGTTTGTCTGGCGCAGTGGTTTCCTGCATGTACTGATTCATTCAGTGCATTGCATGATCACCGGCAGCAGTTAGTGCTCAATAATGTGATGGTTTTTGGGCAGTAATCATGTCCATTTGTCTCTGACAGCAATCTCTTGCTTTGATGGGGAGTGTTATTATTAAGTTTTATAATAGATGCTGGCTAGGAAATGATGTAATTAACATATCAATAGTGAAACAGATAATTTCCCCCTATTTTACTCAGATACCCCACAGCAGTTTTAGACTCAAACTATATTCATTTTGAATATGGAGAGAGAGAATGTAAAAGCAGGATATTTGCACGAGTGCAGGGTCAGCTTGCTTGGAAAATGTATTTTTTTGGCTGTCAATGAATTGATTTCTTTTGTGAGTTTGTAGATGTGTACTCTCTGAACTTTTGTCCTGACTTTAATGACTCTTAGGCTGAGTTTAATGTGAAGGGCAGGTGAAAAGCAAGTACAGGGACCAGTGATGATGACAAATTGTCTGTTGATGTGCAGTGGTGCATAATGCCATAGTCCAGGAGTCCCCATTCTTATCCGTAAAGTCCAGTGTGGCTCTAGGTTTTCATTCTTGCCAAGCAGGAGTTTACCTCTTGTAACTAATCAGCTGTTTGAGACAAAGTGATTAAACGAGTATCAGGTGTGCTCCTGCAGCCTCATCAGTTATCTGTGAAAAAGACTGGAGACCCCTGATATTGACTCTAAATTGTGATATTTTGTGTGTGTGTGTGTGTGTGTGTGTAGATGCAGGTTTTTAATCTTATTCACAGGTTTTGTAGTGAATTACATTTTAGTTTTAAAATTGTTCCAGCACAAGAAAACCAGGGAATATTATGGTTAGTTTGTGGCCTAATAATTATATTGTCTCCTGTTTGACCTGAGTCAAAGTCACCCAAAGTCCTTTCTGTTCTGCTAGTAATAAGTTTTGCGAATACAATTTGAGGCCTTTTTATAATCACAGGTCAAAAATCCAAGGCTTAATTATGAGGCAGAATGTGCGGTGGATAGGACTTTGTGTGCGTTTATGATGGATAACCAGGCAAGGTTGTAATTAAAATTAGAGACAGGAGCGATAAATCTTACATGCCCTGATTGCCAACAGGCCAGTATTCTGATTGACTGTCTAGACTGGAAAACCGACTGGAACACCAAGTCTACAGGGTCGGGACTGCACCAAGGACTTACATGCAGAGGGCACTGGCCACCTGCTGGAACTGAACAGAAGCAAGAAAGATGGCAGACTAGACTATGGAAAAAACTATAGCTGTTCTGTCTTCTATCAGGCAGATCTTAACCAAGTTAAAGAAAGAATTATGGATATTATTCCATATGGATGTTATTACCTTGGATTTTTTTTTTACTAACGATGTTTTGTGTTGCAGCTCAAACATATGTATAAAATATCTTCTCAACTGTGTTGTGGTAGGCATACAGTAAATCCTTTGTACTTTAGTGCCCTAGATATGCCTGAAACTATTTCTCCAAATAATACATTTGGTTTGTGGAATTAACTAGGCCTAAGCTGACTGACAGTAGAATCAGGAAGCACTAGTAGTTTCCATCTTTTGCGATTATCAGTCAAGTGTAAATGTTAGAAAACACACCATCCGCAGGTTTAGGGTGCACAAAAGTAACCATATTTTTCGCATTAATTGTAATAATAATGATAAATAAGAACAAAGCTAACCTAACAAGATTCCAAACAGAACATTAGGTGTGTTTATTTTCTCTGGTTTAAGCAGCTTCTCTGCGGTTTTGCCGCGCTGAAACGGGCTGTGGAAGGCTCTCTGGCACTATTTGCGCGTCTCTTTTGCTGTGTGCACTAAATATCCATTCAGACAAGCTCATGGCAGGGAAAGGGTCTCTGCCATCCCCTCTCCTTACACTGCATACAATTGCATACAATTTTACAAGACTATAATCAACTGAAAAATCCAAGCTGATTCCACCCAGCTTATCACATATGAAATTATAAAATCTATTTTGAGCCAACAAAGATGAGGAGAAATGGAAAGTTGAGTTTACATGGCATCCTCTCGGTGAACTCTTTATCCTTTTTTGCTGGTCTGTCAAGGCCAGCTATTGGGGAGAAAAGCTAATCCAGCACAGCATTATGCTAAGTATGTTTTTGTTTTGTTTTGTTTTCGCGCAAGTGTCCTGGTGGTGTGCTGTAATTCCGCATTTTGAGTTCATGTTTGAATAAGCTTGTCTGATCAGAAGCCTGTAAATATCTCATAATTTTGCAAAGCTTATTCATAAACATAGTAATACTGGGATTATTGCCTTATGTCTTTGAGTTTGCAAAAGGCAGCTAGATATGGGGAGGAGAATTTGACTTTAGAGCATTTGAGAATGCTATGAATGAAATGGTGCTGTTTGGGGGGGATTAGAAATATATTTAAAAATATGATCTCTTGAAGAAAAGAGGAAGCACCTTTGTCTCTACGGAGCATACAATTCATGCGCACACAAATGAGCATGCATCTTCTCCTCCCCCCTGCATGTCGCTCTGCATTATCTGGGAGCTGACACGCTGTGGGCGAGTGTTTTCTGTGCATATCAATGTTGGGGAAAGTAGAGGAGAGAAGAAGGTGACGACTGGTTGAGTGTGTCTCAGTGAGGCAAATGCACTGAGCCTGGCTCGTGTCAGTGTTCCTAAAAAAGGCCGCTTTCCCTCTTTATTCACAAATACCACCACCCACCCTCTTAGCAGCAGTAATTCCGCCATCCCTCACTTCCTCCTCTTTCTCCTAGAAACCACACTCATACTTAAAGAGGCTGCCTAACATTATGACCACACGGTCTAGTATGGCCTTGAGGAAAGCACATTTAAGATCAGAATCAGAAAAATATCAAAGATAATAGAGTGTCTTCTGTATGTTTTGAGCAAGAAAGACTATAGGGGGATAAAAAGGCTTTGTTGTTTATTAGCTTCATTGTAGCCCAGAAAATGAATAAAATCTCACCTTTCATTGAGGTCAATATTTCTTAAAAAATCCATATAAAAGACATTTTTCTCAAACATGCCACACTTATTAATCCATAAGACATCTTCACATCCTTCAGTGCAGTTTTGGTTCTTTTTTGCTGACCTTTTGTACGGCAACCCCACATCGCCAGAACGCTCCATTGCTGTCTTAAAGGAGTGTTTCAGCGATGTTTTAGTGGGGTTTAGGCCACACCTAGCATTTGTCTGTGTGATTGTGAGAGTGTGTGTTGGAGGGCAAAGAGTGATCATAAGGTTGTAGGTTCAAATCCCAGGACTATTAGTGGCACCACTGAGGTACTCTTGAGCAAGGTACCATCCCCACACAATGCTCCCAGCACACCCACACCACAGCACACGGTGTGAACAATGTGAAATTCTTTCTCTGCATTTAACCCATTCACCAAGTGCCCGGGGAGCAGTGTGTGGGGATGGTACATTGCTCAAGGGTACCTCAGTGGTGTCATTTAGCAGTCCAGGGATTCGAACCTTCTGGTCTCAGGGTGAACTTCCTAACCACTAGGCCACCAGCTGCCCCGAGTGTCAAAATATGTTTATTGAGGTGAAAAAATGAATAGAAATGTTGAGTAATTATGGTATTTTTTCTCTAAGAAGTTTTCTTAACTGAAGGGTTTCCCTTAGTTTCTCTTGTATTATCACAGATCAATCTGAAAGACTTTTTTGCTTGTCTTTGCCAATAGTTCCAGCAGTTTGGAGGGCACTGTGTTATTTGCATAGAAACCAGTAAATATGCAAACATGCTTGTAAAATGGATTCTCTGACTAGTAGAGAATGTTCAAAGAGTACAACACACAGTGGAGATGCTGACTGCTGCGGTCAAAACCTCCTTTGAAAGATTGCCGTGGTTATTAAAGCACCCTATCTTGGTTTATCCTTCAAGCAATTACTCCTTTTCTTCCGGAGCACAGAGGCAGATTAGGGTAGTGATTTGGGAGGAACCCTGACCCTAACCTCTCCTTATCGCTAATTAAAACCCATCTAATCTCAGTGGCGCTCGTGCTGCTGGTTAACGAAGATGCTGTGTGTGGGAATGGCTCCTGGCCTTGATTCCAACACAGATTTTTATCACTCTACAGCTAGGGGTGCCAGAGCAGGTTGAGTGGATTATGTTTTCTGTGCTCAGAGCCGTACACTGTCGAAGCTCTACAGGGCTGGGCAAGCTGAATGGCAGCAAGGCTTCTTATGTGTTCTGAGAACTGTATGAGGAACAAAGGAGGAGACTGTAGGCATGTGTTAAAGTGAGCATGCTCTCCACTTTGGTGAGTTATGCTCAGGTCAGGGTTTTTTATGCCTCGCACCCATCCAACCTGGCCCATAGTGTTTCTGTAATTTATTCATAACTTCGTCTGAATGCTGGTTTGTCGTGCCCCACCTATCCTGCACCTACAGCAGTTTCTGATAAGCTGACCTGAACCCAGCCGACCCCTGGATCGCTAGTGTCTGAGTTGCTGGCTGTATTGATCCGGCCTTCTGTGCCAGATTGTAGCAGATCTGGAGCTGGGGTCTAAAAGTTGTTACCTGAGCAAAATATAACTTTTGGCAGAGATATGAAACTCTCTTTCTCTTGTGAGTGAGATTTAAAGAAAAATAATAATAAATAAATAATAATAACAGTTATAACCTCACTTTTTTCCTGAGTATTATGTGAGACATGGTATGGTTTTATCACAGCTCTGTGTATTCCTATAACAATGGACTCAACTGCTATAGGTTGAACATAGCGTGCAGATATATGTAAATCATTTGTTAATTCTGGGGTTTTTTTCCACTTTTTTTTTTATTTTTTGGCAGGGGGGGGGCTGCGGTGCCTATACTGAATGTTTTTAAACGTAAAACAATGTTTTCATACTACAACAAACTGAACAGGGAAATTCATTGTAAAGTAGAATGAGCTTTTTATCATATACTGTTCAATCAAATTAAATGAGCAACTTTACAATGCTATGTTGAAATGTTTATGGGAATGTTTATAAAAAGGAAGGGTCCAGTGTGGTAGACTATGTCATTCAGCTGGTTTTCCTCACTTACTCATTCGCCTCAAATTTTACTGCCTTCTATCATTTCATGTCTTGTTTTCAGTTTAATTGGTGACGTTATCTAATAATTCCAGATGAGTAGATGCAAATAAAGAGAAATATTGTGAATGTTTTCCCACAAATAAGTCACTCGCATAGGTATTGACCCAAAAACAAGTCTCTCATTTTGCAGTGGAAAGGATAATAGACATTTGATTCTAAAATATTTGTGCATCTTCATGAAGCCTCACGGTTTTTATTCTTGTTTCATTTGTATGTGTTTAAAAGCTCAAACCAAGAGATTGATCTTGTCATGTTTGTTAAAATTAGTATTATTATCACTGACTTATAACTAATGAAGTTATGAAATGCCTGTCTGTAGTCAGTATCAGAAATTGTTGTTTTTGTGTGTGTGATGTAGGTGATGCAGGTGGTGAGGGAACAGATCACACGTGCTCTGACAGCTAAGCCGAACTCTCTGGACCAGTTTAAGAGCCGCCTGCAGAACCTGAGCTACACAGAGATCCTCAAGATTCGGCAGTCGGAAAGAATGAACCAGGAGGACTTCCAGTCTCGGCCCATACTGTAAGCAAGACAATCACTCATGCGCACACACACACACACATAGGTCATTCATACGCCCACTGTGTACTGTAGACTGTACCCTCTCTAAAGCACAGCTGATGCATGCGGTCACCGGTGACGGCTGATCATTATATTGGATGGAAAGAATAGCCGATCTGTAATTAATAGTTAATAACAATTGATCATGAGAAGAGCTGTACATGTCACATGTAAATGTTTAGTGAGCCAACAGAGCAATTACATTCCACAACAGCAGCATCAGCTACAGCATGAACAGAACATGATAACTCATTACTAAAGTACTCTATAAACCAGCATTATACAGAGTAAAAATATCTTACCTGAACTTCTGTTACGAGTGAACCTCTTACGAATGAACCATTGAACCATGAACTATATAATCTTATAAGACCTCATTACCACCTCATACATGCATTATTTTCTGCTGCCTTAACTGTTGTCCATTATAATTAATGAAGCTTTGAAGCTCAGTTAAACGTAAGGTCATCTCATTATAACTCTAAATTTTAACTCTTACAGTAGGAAGATTTTAGATGTGTCCGAAATGAAAAAGCTGTAGATGAATCCGCAGTGATTTAGTAAACTATGTAACACTATGTAATAACTTATAATACAACTTAAAATAGAAAATGCAGAGCGCATTGCCTTTGAACAGTTCAGATGAAATCTTGACAAAACTTGAAAAAATGCTCAAAATGAATACAGTGTAGGAGTTGATTATAAAATATTATGTTTAATATAAAATACCAACCAAAAATAAATAAATAAAACACACATTCTGATGTATAGATTATAGGATTTTTGTCCATACATGTCGAATTAAAACAGTTATTTATTTGGCTAATGACCTTTAATTTTGAACAACATTATTTTGGACAACATGACAGCAAATCACACTGGATTTGTAGGAACGCAAAACCTGAAACTATTCAGTAATCCTCACTGTGTATCTAGTTATAAAAGAACATTGGCCTCTTACTGATGCACCTGTGTGTCTTTCATGATTACGATCACACATTAAAATGACATTTCCACTCAAATGGGAATGGGGACGAAGGAGCCATCGACAGTCTAAACCTCATTAGGTTAAGAGTACTCTCAATTAAAGAGTTTTTGTAGCTCCTGGCATGTCATTTGTGCAATGTTCAGTGCCAGAAAGCATGCTGGCGAGTCTCCATGCAACATTTAAACTCATCAAAAATAGCTACAGTGCACTTACACAGATTTCAGTTCAGATCAGACAGAATTTCTCAGAAGCTCTCTAACTAATCCCTATGAAATATAGGTAGTTGAGATTTATATCAGCCAATATAATTTAGTTCTCTTCATAAAAGAAGTTTTATAACACATTATCGCATGCTATTTAGGTTGGGCTATAAAGGTTGTGCACACTGATGTTCACACAGGAGTTGTGCACACATGAGTACCCAAAAGTATCTCCTGATAATGCACAATGTACTCATTTTTTCCATTTTCATCTTCAGATTATCCTTTTGGCTCTGTGACAGCCACTGACTAAATGGACATGTCATCAAACCAATAATCAGTTTAACGAAGCTCTGTGCTGCAGATCTGGAAGGGACAAAGGGGACAAATGTTAGCAGGGCCACATCATAGGAACATCAGCACAGTTGTGACCCCATTCTACTCATTTGCTGTAACACCCTGGCTCTGCAATCCACATGTCTCTCAAAGCCATGCATAATTCAGTGTAATGACTGCTTTCCGCATACAGGGCAGTGTTCACATTAATCTGGAGACCATGCAAAACATTACAAAACAAGCAAGCTACGTGCAGACCTCACACTGACTCTCTGCACATGGAAAAAGTACTATAATCCTTAATTCAATGGCACTTTGTCATTATTTCTTGGATTATTTTTAAGTAATGTGGGGCGAGTGCACAAACTGCATAGTGTAGACACTTAAGTCCTCAAAACACTATACAGCACTATACCATTGCAGTCATATCTAAACCTGGTAACTCGCAGCAAAGGTTCAGAATCGCCTTTAAAAGGTCTGTATTGTGGATTGTGTATGCTCACTTTTTATTAAATAAGTAGTGTGTAAACATTTGAGGCAGTGTGTGAACCTTGTTAAAATTTACACTCCAGTCCATATACTTCACAAATGCACACTAAGCTGCCAAACCCATTTACATTTATTCACTGATTTATTCTATACAGCAGTTTATCCTTGCTGATTCTTGATGAAGTTATATTTAGTGTTTTAGCCATGCCTTTTTTTTTAAGAAAGCGCAATACAGGAAAGCCAATCAGAACAATGCTCATTTACATTTGTAGTCCAGTGTTTATATTTTTCAATTCCTTTGTTTGTCTGAGCTGTAAATGAACCTCTGATCAAACTGTATTGCTAAAATGTGGATTTTTCTCATCATACTAAATGACAGGGTAAAAATGTTTTGGATTTTATTTCCATCTTATATAAGGTTACTATATTGGAGTTTGTTACAGTAGCAATAATATACTACATAATATAGCATATTATTTGAACATATATTAATTGTGTGTGTTTGTGTGTGTGTGTACGTTCATGTGTTGCGCAGGGAGCTGAGGGAGAAGATCCAGCCGGAGATCATGGAACTGATCAAACAGCAGCGTCTGAACCGTCTGTGTGAGGGCACTTGCTTTAGGAAGATCAGCAGCCGCAGGAGACAGGGTAAGGCTTACACACACACACACACACACAGACACACACACACACACACATCGTTTTCGCTCATCTTTGTTCTACATGCTTTTATCATTTTGTCTGTGAACATTTTTCCACTGGAGTCTCCAGCAGTTGCCCATTGGCTGTGCAGGAATCGATTGCACTAATGGAAGAATTACTTAATTCAATTCTTCTTCTAACTGTGTCCAGCTCACAACTCGGACTGGCCATGAGGGCTCACAGCAAATCCACTGATCCACTGCGAAAGGATGCGCTTCTCTGAGATTATTAATATGGCTGTGTGTTTGCATGGCTGAAAGGACAGTGCCCTCACAATAACAGCTCTATCCCTCTATCCCTACATGAATAGCTTCATGGCGTCTATTGTTAGTCTGGCAGGGAGGCTTTGCGGGTGTAAAAATAGTCGATGCGAGGCTGAGAGAGCCCGGGCTGCTGGTTTGTGTTTTAAGTGAGAACTGAGTGGTGGGAGTGCTGAGGCTCGCGCAGTACAGAGGGGAGACGCTGAGAGTAATATCGGCTTTCACGCCGGCTTGCACGAGAGCGGAGCTGTCTGCCCGAGCTTGGAGGGAGGCTTTATCAGTTAGGCCGGATAATTTAACGCTTTTCACGCTACTAGATTAGATCACTGTGAGGGTAGGCACTTTTCTGTCTGCTCTCTCCTTCTCAATTTCTCTCTCTCTTTCCCACTCCTCTTCTCCAAGTTCCTACTCCTTTTCCTCCATCTTATCTTTCTCACATCCTCTTTAATGTGCTCTTCACCTCTCGCTCCTCTTTCTGAATCACTCTTGGTACGCTTGGATTACCTGCACTTTCTGTCATTATCAACCTGTTACTTATCACTATCAGAACAAAACTGCAAAAAAGTAAAAAGGTGAAAGGAAAAGGGAAAAAAGTGTAAGATTTTATTTTAACTAAAAATGTGGGCCATTTATATTGGTTCCATTGCTAGGAATGTTTGACACATATAGGTAATACAGTAGGCATGTGATTTTGTTCAAACAGAGATATTAATTGAATTCTCCAACATATAATTATACAGAGATATTAATTGAATTCTCCATCATATTATTATATTACACATAGCTCATTTATTTATATATATGAGCTATGTGTAATATAATATGCTGTAGAATTAAATTAATATCTCTGTATATATATATGTATAGTATGTAAAGCTCGCTCCAAATTCCCACTCCCTTATTTCACTTGGGGGGAAAAAAAAGATTTTTATGCACTGATTAACATTTGTCAACTAAAAAACATTGTGTAATTGATTAACAATTTTCATTAAAATATATCAGGAACAGGCGAAATGTATTATGATTTGATAAAGTTACTGTCTTGTGTGAAGAAAAAAGTCTTTGCATCTGCATGACAAGAAGACAAATACAATGTCAAGTGCACTCTCAAATTGTAAAAATCAATCATGTCATTGTATAACTCACTATGTAATTAAATATGTTGTAACATTGAAATATATTGAAATATAACAAAAGCTGGTTTGTTTATTGTTTATAGTTTATGGCGGCATTATTTCTTCGACGCAGCAGGGGTTTTGTCAGACTGAAAATGCTCTGGTTTAGGCGAGGGGTGGCACCTGGGTAGAACAAGCTGGAGTCTTAAGATTAATAATGAACTCTGTGGTTAATAGGGTTCTTTCTTAAGAGGCCTAGTATTTTTCGAGTAAGGGTCCTGCACTGCATCAGTGTAGGGCCATTAAGCTCATATCAAATGTATCCTCAGCATATCACAAGGGCTCTTGACTTTCTCAAAGTCTAAACATGCTCTTTCCGCAAATGCCGTCTTTGTGATGCGCTGAAGCACAAAATCTATCTATTGGACATAATTCAGATAGATGTCATCACCACATAACCCCAGACCAGGGACATGCTGTCTCTGCCTGTCTAACCTTTTCAGCAGAGCAGGGTGAGAAACACACTAACCCAGGCCAGTCACTGTCACTAGTCCAGCTCCAGTCACAGCACACTCCACACTGTCTGTCAGTTATTTTACCCTCCATTACTGTTTAATTATTGTCCATAATAATTGAATCCCCAGCACTTATTTATGTCAACTATAGTTCTAATTATAGAATTAATGGTTCAGTAATGTATTCAGTATTTAGACAAAATGTGTATATAAAATTAACAATAACAAACCATTAATGGCTTTTCAGATGTTACAGGATACTCTGTTGCCAAATATCTCTGCAGTCTGCTGAAAAGTAGAAAGCTTGTAAAATGCTTTACATTTATATAAAAACACCTATTACACAAAAGCCTGCAGGTGAATGTGTCCATAAGGCTCAGTTTATCAGGCTTACTATACAAGAGAGCAGTAGAAGAAATTAAAATGTGCATTAATATTGCTAAAAACTGCTGAGTACTTGAGGACATACATTATTAATGTTTATTTTATGTGTAATCAAGTTTTTAATCAGCCAGTTGTGATGGACCTACTCAAGGCCATACACATGCAAAACATAAAAGACTTACTTTATTCTTTACCCTCAAGATGACCAGTCGTATTTCCCTTTCAAGGCTGCTTGCGTGCTGAAAGCTGAGCAGCCATTCACAAGAATGTGAAACTTGTGAAACGTGTTTTAGCCCTGCTTGTCACTCTCTTGAAGAGATCTTTTTGATGCTCTTCTATTTCTGGGATTGTGATGAGTAATGTTTGTGTTTTTCCTGGTAATTCTCGTCTGAGTAATTTCGTGGCACACTCGGGCATGTGCACCCACACATCACTTCATATTCACTGCCTTTTCTCTCTTTGTGCATTTATGCATTTAGTGGATGTTGATTAGAGGATACTAGCCAGCTTAAGGTTGTGTACACCCACTCACACATCTTTGTCTCACATCTTTATTTCGCAAATATGTGTGTGCTTAAAGGACATTTCATTTTTTAGCCATTTCACCTGAACAAGATACTGTCAGACTTCCTTGCTCCCTCCCTTCCTCTCCCATCCTCTGCCTCTCCCTCCCTCCCTCTCTCTCCCTTTCCCTGTCCCTCCCTCTCCCTTTCAATCCCCCCCCCTTACTCTCCTCGGCAGTCTTTACCTCTGTCTCTCACAAGCTTTGTTTCTTGTGTTCTGTGATATCTCCTACTTTCATTCCCTGGCTTTCTGTGTATCATCCCTTTTCCCCCTCATACTCTCTCTCTGTATTGTCTATCGCTCTTACTCGCTCTCCATCTTTTATATTCTCTCTTATTCTCCTTCACTATTACATTTTTTCTTTATTTCTATGTTTATATCTCTTCCTACCTCCTTCTTACTCTCACTCTTTCTCCCACTGTTTCTTTTTGTCTGTCTGTCACACTCTCTCTTTTCATATTCTCTCTTTCTCTCAATCATCTTCCTCACGCTCCGTCTTTCGTATTCTCTCTTACATTCCATTTTGTTTACATTTTCTCTTTCTCTCTCACTCCCTTTCCCTCCCTCTATCTTGCTTAATCTCTCTTTCTCTTTTTATTTCTCTCTGGTCCTTCTCTCCCTTGCGCTCCTCTGTCTCTTGCAATGTCTGTCTGTCTGTCTTCCTCTCCCTCTCCCTCTCCCTCTCCCTCTCCCTCTCCCTCTCCCTCTCTCTCTCC
>JBBPCY010000142.1:15132466-15165829 GCA_037974405.1 Brachyalestes nurse | reverse complement strand
CTCTCTCTCTCTCTCTCTCTCTCTCTCTCTCTCTCTCTCTCTCTCTCTCTCTCTCTCTCTCTCTCTCTCTCTCTTGGGCTCTGTCTCTCGCGCTCTCTCTTTAGTCTCTTTCCCCCCCTGTTGTCTCTCTGCCAGTACTTGTACCTGAAGATCTCCACTCAAAATCACATCTGCCCATCAAATATTCATCAAGCTGCACTTAAATGGAAATGACTTCTCTCTTTGTGTCTGTATGCGTCTCCATCTCTGTTTGAGCTTCTGTCTGTCTATTAGCAAAGAAATCTAACAAACCCTGCAAACAGAGCCCCTGCTGGGGTGACTCTCGTTTGAAGTATTGCTTTATTATGCGCTTACACCTTCACTATTCAGCACAGCGATGCTGCCTGACATCTTGTACGCGCGCACAGATGGTTGGCGGTTCCACTCGCTTGCTGCTCTCATCCGTTCGCTTTGTGGTTGTAGATAAACAAGCTTCAGTTGGACGCTTTTGTTTTGGTGTTGGGTCTGGAGGGGTGGTGCTACAGAGAAGCGACAGAGTAACAAGCCGGCTGTTTTGTGTTAAATCCTGCTTGTCCCGTGCTGCAGTAGCACACGAGTGAGCTGCGGAGCTCCATTCCATTCTCTTCCCCAGACCCACAACCTGGAAGCTTGCCAAGTTCCTGTTTCCAGCAATTAGCTTTTGGATAGAGCCACCAGGGCAAGTGCCAGCCATCAGCCTCTAGCCGGTGCATGACTAGCAGCATCAGCAGCTCGTGCCAGCCTTCTGCCGGGTGCAGGAGGTGCCAGGCAGGGGTTACAGAGCCTGTGTGCCAGTCACAGCTTTAACCAATCAGCAGGCTTCTGAAGCACCTGCAGCTTAACCCCAAGTCCCACCCCATTCATAGGCCATTGCTGTTTCTATGGTTCTAGCATACCTGGTAATTCAGTAGGAAGTTATGGCCCTTACGTTATGTGTTGTTTCTCTTAATTGTAGGGGTGAGGAAGGCATTTAGCAATTAAGAAATCATCCAGTAACAAACATTATAAATTGTTTTTGACAAATATAAGGTTTTCTCGGCAACATTTTGAAATAAGGAAAACATCTTTTAACACTAGAATGATAAACAAGTTCATTTTGACATTTTTGTTGTTGTTTTGAACATTGACCATACAAACCTCTGTTTTAACCAGTTTATTATTTTAATGCATATTTTAGTCATTATTTTGACATTCACTTTTTGAGATCACTATAATAAATCACAAAAAGATAACTGGACTTTTACTGATTATATCTGATTGTCCACTCACCATAAAATATTTCCCATTGTACAGAGCACCCAGCATTTTTATTTAAAACAAACTTTGTTTTGCACTTTATCTAGTCCTGTCCACACTGGTGTAGCTTTGTGTTGTTTTGTTTCACCATGTCCTGTGTTGATGGATGAACTGACCAACCCCTACCTGACTTGACTTGGCAAAACTCACAATCCTAGGCCACCAAAGTAGTGAGTAGATCAGCTGGATTGACTCTTTGTCCCTCTGTTCTTCTCTCAGATAAGTTCTGGTATTGCCGCTTATCGCCGAATCATAAAGTGCTGCACTATGGGGACCTGGAGGAGAGCCCTCAGGGAGAGGTACCTCACGACTCTCTTCAGGACAAATGTAAGTATAACTGATGGAATCAGAGTATGACAGGAAAAAAATGTCTGATGGTTGAGGCAGGCCCGGCTCATTGTTCCTTTCTTCTCTCGGCAGTGCCCGTGGCTGACATCAAAGCTGTCGTCACTGGCAAGGACTGTCCACACATGAAAGAGAAGGGAGCCCTGAAGCAGAACAAGGTGTGTGTGTGTGTGTGTGTGTCAGGGACAGACTTGGGTGGATTTGTCAGTGTTTGTCCTTGGATAAACTGTGGATGGCCACCCCTTGCCTGTATGACTCAAGCATCGGCTCACATCACCTCCAAAGTCACCCTCTCTGTTCTCTGCTGAGCACAGCCAGGTTTACTGGCATAATAACAAATGACTTCGGTCAGAGAAAGTGTGTGAATTTTTCTGGTTACAGTATCCCACGCAGTTGGCCTCACCATATTACACTTTCAGTAAAAAATACAATACACACAGATTAGTAGATTGCTTGCATTAAATAAATATTGCTTGCCATAAAGAAAAGAAATGAACCAAAAAGGTTCTTGGAGTGATGCCATTGAACAGGGGTGCCCAGTTACAGAAGCACTCCTGACTCCACCTGTTTAATTAATTGATGTCAGTCTTCAACCAGTTAATGATGTATTTTCTCACTTTGCTGGAATGAAAACCTGCCGCCAGACTAGCCCTTTACAGATAAGATTGGACTGCCCTGCCCTGCCCTAGAAGAACCTCTTTTGGTTCCCTAAAAAAACTTTCAATTTATGGTTCTTTAAAGATTTTTTTGAGAACGTGCCTCCCTTATTCCAGAGATATGCTGAACAAAACCAAATCCAAACTTTGTTGGCAGGTGTGTGGCAAACAAAGTGATACATTCTGGACACTTTCAGCAAAGTTCTGAGACTCTGAATGCACTCTGGTCTTGTCTTCAGAGGTCACAGACAATTCATAATGTGTTATATTGTTTAAAACAGAGACTGTAATAAAGCTGCTCTGAACACTGTTTACTCAAATGAGCTCAGGCCCCAAACACCTCTCCATCCTGTCCGCTATCTACGTCCTGCTGCTGAGTGGTAGAGGCTGATAAATTTAGCAGGGAAGACAAAGGAGCGTCGTGCCTCTGTCTCAGCCGGTTTTATAGCTTCGTCGATAAGTGCGCAGTAAAAGAATTGCTGAGGGGCTCAGGGAAAACCCCCCTGCCTCAGGTCGGAAGAGAGGAGCCATGTTAACCAACAGCCATTGTCCTTTCTGAAGAATAAGCAGAGAAACCTGTCTGTGGCAGCACTTGCACACAAGGGTGTTAAGTTTCAGAAATCACAACGGTTTGATTCGAGTATTTTGGTTTCAGAATTACAGTGATTACATGAAAGTGGAATAATATGAAAGAATATAGAAAATAAAAAACATTACATTCTGCAAATATTTCCATTACACCAAACCATTATTTCAATTTGGATCATTTAAAGAGTGCTTACTTAATTGATATTTATTACTCATTATAGTATTCTGAAATGGATATACTTGGATCACTATCTTCAGTTCCAAGCCTACACCTGTATTGTGCATAATAATAACAATAATAATAATACTGCCTCCTGCAGGAGGTACAAGACCTTCAACAGTTATTGTTTAGTGGTAGTTTTGGCTGTGTGCATGAGTACTGACAGCCCTCAGATACACTCATGGTATCTTGGGCTTTCATGGCCTGCATATGAATGCACAGAAGCAAATTGGCTCAAATGATTTTTTTTTTAAAACATACCCTGTGGGGGGATGAGTCTTGTTAGAATTTGCAACACGTAAACTTTTGTCCGACATGCTGACAGTTTTATATCCAGAAGCGTTGCCTGTGGTGGTGGTGGTGGTGGATGGATCCCCAGATAAAAACTAAAAACTTTTCCTTGTACTTTGTCAGGAGCTGAACCACAATGCTGAAACATCTTGTTACAGTAAAGTGGTGAAACGCTCCCTTTGCCGATTGTCCTAGTGCCGTCCCCTGGTGCCCAGCAGGAGATGCGACACGCGCGCACACACGGCAGATTAGCCATCTGTTGTAGTAATATGCGCTGAGGAGATGTGTGAAAAGCGCACAGTAGGAGGTGCACAAACACAGCAGCCCCATTAGCATCTGACTGATTCTCTCTCTTTCTCTCTCTTCCCCTCTCAGGAAGTTCTAGAGTTGGCCTTCTCTATCCTCTACGAGTCTGACGAGTATTTAAACTTCATCGCTCCTGACAAACATGAGGTGATACTGCCGCACCAGCATTACAGATACACCTACTATATCCTGGACCTACATGAATGTACTCGTTGCTTAAAACATTATATGTGGTTTTGACACTTAGAGTTAAAAGTTTGGAATTGCTTGTCATATTAGTAATTATAATTGTATTCAGGTATATTTAATACAATGTAGACTTAAATTTTAACAGGAGAAAGCTGTTATTTAATATTTGTTTACAATATATGTAATGCAAAACAAACTTCTTACTCGTTTGTGTGTCTCTTTTAGTACTGTGTGTGGACGGATGGGTTGAATGCTCTGTTGGGGAAGGAGATGACGAGTGAATTCACCCGCTCGGACTTGGACACTCTTCTGAACATGGAGATGAAGCTCCGCCTCCTGGACTTGGAGAACATCCAAATCCCTGAGGCTCCGCCCCCTATCCCCAAAGAACCCAGTAATTATGACTTTGTCTATGACTGCAACTAACCCCTCCACTGGACCAAGTGATTTTTTTCTTAATTGCAAAACTGGAAGAAGAAAAAAAAACTTTTAGAAAACTGTCAAAGAAAAAGAAAATAAAAAAGGATCAATTGTTTTTCTTTCTTTTCGCTATAATTGCTAAACTTTTTTTTTAAGTGCATCTGATCACAATGAGTTTGCTGGACTTTGGCTCTTGGGGCCATTGCCCCTTCTCGTCTGGTTGGAGAGACCCGGGTCCTCAGGTCCAAAAACCTCCGACGCACAAAAACTTTTTGCTGTCAGCTCGCAAACACCATCTCACTTCACACGTCATGCATCTGCTTCACACACACACCCTCACATGTTCCGTTTTAATGCTCAGTTCATCCGAAAGCTTTCGGTTTTTATTCCCATCCCTCCAGGCTGTGTGAGGTGAGAGCCGTTCCTGTTGAGCGTGTGCAGAGCCTGGGGACTTCGGCTTTTAGCACTTACTGCAACATCACGTCTCCGAATCAGACAGGCGGCAGCTAACAGCACATTAAAAAAAAAACAAAAAAAAGGTAGTCTAAGAACACCCACCAACGTCTCCAAGCGTCAAGTCCATGCTTCACAAACTCTAGACTGTTACCTGAATGGGGCAGCATCATGAAGGAGTTCTATGTCTTATATAGCCCCGCTTTGAGTGGGTACACCCTCGCTGGCCCAGCCAGCCGATGTGACTATAACACAAGCTTGCAAACACAGCCCTCCGTTCTACTTGATACCCACCAGACTTGTGGTAGACTGCTGTAACATTCCAAAGCAATATTGAGCTTCTGTTTTTGTAAGATGGTGTAAACATTAGTGATATTTGTGCTGCCAAGTAGTCAGTATTAGACAGTTTTGTGTCAGTTAAGGGATCTCTCTCTTTTTTGTTTATTTTTTGTTTGGTTTTTTTGTTTGTTTGTTTTTTTTTTTTACAGGACATTTGGATACATTTGATCATTCATGTTAATTTATGTTAAATGATATATCCTGTCATAATTATATCATAAAGTTGTTTATTTTTTATCCCAGCAGATGTTTGTTATGAGTTTAAGAGGCCATACATCATGCTGTTTACATTAAAGATGGATTCCAATTCAAATTTCTGGTTGCATTTCTATCAGGATGATCATTTACAAACTCATGGCATTCAATTTGATTGTCTGATTAAGCTTGTTGGATCAATATAGTCACACATAATGTGTCATTATGTTATTTAAGTATGTTTTCTCACATCGGTTTGCATTAGCCAATTGCTATGCTTGGATTTGTGCTGAAGGGCACAGCGAGAACAGCAGGATGCTATCAGCTGGGATCGAACCCATTACCCGTTTGACTTATGGTTCAGTGCTCCTAGTTCAGTCAACACTGGACCACAGGCAGGCTGAATATGGTTTGGAGAAATATTTTATATCAAGAAGGTCATTCCGAGAAAAGAATATTTTAGTTCTTAGCTTCATACGGATTGCTTATGTGCTCAAGTATGGCACTCGAGGGGAAAAGAGGTGAACTGTACAGATGAAGCTTTGCCCCTGGATTGTCCAATCTCATGCCTGACTGCTTGGTGAGGCTTTACCTTACAGGGGTGACAGCAGCCCTGCAGTCTCAGACACATACTTGAAGTAAATGGCCCTGGTTATGTAACCAAGTACAACACCCACATACAAATTTTCAAATGAAATCACGGCAGTCTATAATTTTATAATTTATACTTCATTTGACAATACATTAAAGGAATGGACTGGGGGCGAAAATCAAACAGTTTCCCACTTAACCCAGATGTGGTCGATCAATCAAGATAGTCGACAAGTTATGTGGCAAATAATGTGGCTAACAAACACGAAGTCAAAAGCCAGTGAAAATACATTCAAATCTTTATTAAGGTGGCACAGTCCAGATGTGGTTTAAAACTCTGAAAGTCTTCTAATTTATGACTGCATTGTGAATACCAGCTCAACAGTGTTCATCTGACATTGTTCATTTTTATGTCCACAAGTTTACACTCTCTCAATAAAGAGCAAATGTGGTTGGACCAGATTAACAGAAGTATTGTTAGCGATGCTAGTCTCACAGCTGTACATCTGCATTTGACCAATAAAATGATTTCTCTCTGAATTTTTTTAAGCGCTTTACAACAGCTTTACAAACTCCAAACTCAGCTTGGTAGGTGTGGCCAGTGGAATTAAATGATTTCACAAAACATCCCCATTTATTAAACAGTGTTTGGAAAGATTGTTTTCATAAACTATGACAATCAAATATACATTCACAGAGAGCTGACTAAGAGAACTGGGTCACTCCTAATTGCACTACACTGCTCAGTGTGGTTGTGGTAGCGATGCTGTTCAGTGTAGAAGTTGAAGTGGATTAGGCCTACTCTTTGTTTGCCCACCTAATACACTCTGAGTCTGTTAGCTTTTCTTTAGCAAGGCTGAGGGACGTACTCCATTGCTTCAGGAGCCTGGCAGGCTCAGAAAGCCCTGGGGAAGAGTATGAATCCCTCCCACCGCACAGTGACCAGAGCCAGAGAGTTGAACACAGGTCCCCTGAAGAACCTTCGTGTGAATGATGTAAGTCGATGTAATGATGTAACATTTGTGTGAATGGATCCACTGAAGCAGGGTCGAAGGATGTCCTCCCCAAGTATGAATATTCGCCTTTCAGTCAAAGCCATGCTCTGAAGTCAGATGTGCTCCAGCATTACAAAGAAAATTGTAACATTGCGACACAAATCAAGCCGCCTACAATATTTTTGTCAGATGTCAGTTGTCAGTCATCTGAGTGCCAGGAGAAGAGTCAGTCTAGGATTTGAATCAAAGAGTGGCACCAAACATTGTCCAGTTATTCATCAGAGCTGTACATACATTTAATGGAATAAGGCCCTCAGTGAATAAGTAACACTTTAGCCCCCCTAGTCTCTCTTTCACCCACTTTCCTGTGAGCCATGTTGTTGTAGGGTGTCAGAATAGAGGGGAGTGGCCAAACCGGACAGTCATGTTAATCCATGGGGCGCCAGAACCATTATAGCAGGGAGGGACAGGTCCCCCCCACTCTTCAAAAGCATTTGTTTCGTCCTCCCCACTTTCTGTTTCCCGGACAACGACCAAGCCTTTGCACGCACCAATCCCCACCCCCCCAAAAGGGCCGAGACTTTGCATGCGCGACAACCCATACAACCCCAACACACCACCCCCGAGACATAGACCGATGCATCCCCCCCACAATAAAAATGCTTCCGGCGCCCCTGTGTTAATCAAATTGACTAAATGTGGCAATTATTTGATGACTGACACTCCCCAGCTTTATGTCAGCATTTTACACAGCCAGATGTTCACCTCTAACTCTACATGTCCGAGCAGCAGCAGAACAGCTGCCAAAATGCCTTTCGTTCAATTACCAATACAAGACGTACTCTACATGTTAGTACACCCTTCAAGACCACACCCATATTTGCATAATCCAGCCTTATCTGAAAGACTGATTCTACCTCATTTGAGAAGCAAAGCTGACACCAGTGATCCCCCACTATCTTCTGTATTCTCCCCTTATCCATCCTTCTACATCCTTCACATACTTTTCTCCATGACTTCACGTTACTGCAGCACATGGCCCTTGCCTCCAGGAGGGAGTATTAATAAAAAGCAACTGAACAGTATGCCTACAGAGATGAAGTTGACTAATAGAGTTGCCATTAATCAGATTTTCCACCAGGCAAAACAGACCAATTCTCACTTTCTGCTTCACTTGCCATTGTCATGATTTGGCCTGAGCTGAAAATAAGTGGTCCCAACTATATGATTAATATCTGCCTGCTTTAGGCACTTGAATGATCGATGCATGTTACAATTGCCTCTGCGTGATGTGCATGTCCTGTTAAAAAAAAATCAGTTAGTTGGTTTTGCTTGGCTATGCTGTGTTGTTACAACTAGGCAGTGGATGTTTGTGATTACTAGCCAAATTTAGGCTGTTATACTCTATGTCTATGGGTAAACGTGCCCTGGAAATCATAAGCTCTCTTTCATCAACAACCCATCTTCAGTGTTCTGGCTGAGGGAAGGAGGTTCTCGTCCAAGAATTTACGATACATGGCCCCATCAATTGGCCCCTCAATGCGGTGAAGTCATCCCGTACCCTTAGAAGAAAAAAATCCCTAAGCATAATGTTTTCACCTCCATGCTTGACTGTGGGATGGTGTTCTTCGGGTCAGTATTTCTCTTCCTCCGGGTCGAGTGTGTTACCAATGGTGTTCTTAGTGACTGTGGTCCCAACTGCCTTCAGATCATTAACAAGCTCCTCCTGTGTAGTTCTGGGCTGATCCCTCACCTTTCTCATGATCGTCCTCACCCCATGAGGTATTGCATGGAGCTATTGCTACTGCAAGGGCAATTGATGGTAATGTTATATTTCATCCATTTCAGAATAATCGCACCAACAGTTTTCACCTTCTCAACAAGCAGCTTGCTGATGGTCTTGTAACCCATTCCAGCTTTGTGCACGTCTACAATCTTGTCCCTGATGTCCTTTCACAGCTCTTTGGTATTGCCCATGGTGGTGGAGAGGTTGGAATGGAAGAAACTGACTCTGTGGACAGGTGTGCTTTATAGACATAACGAGTTAAGATCAGGAGTATCTGTAATTGATAGATTGATTGTAATCTGTGCGCAACATGGGCGCACAACCTCACTCAGTGACATGAAAATCAATTAATAACTTATATGTAACATGTTTTTTCTTAAATTTGTGGTTGATCTTTTGTCTCCATAAAAATGAAACTACCTCATAAACTACCTCACTGTTCTTTTTTTGTAAGTCAGCAAACTTACAAATTCAGCAGGGGATCAAATCATTATTTCCCCCACTGTATATGTTTGACTCATGTAAAGATGCCGCCTAAACACTACTGTTCTGTTTTGCTGTGATTATAAAGCTTGTAGACGGCAGTTGGGGATTTGGGGTTTGAGTATGTGTGTCCCTAGCCTAAGGCCAAGATTAACAGGGCAGAATAATTTCATTATGTAAGATTCAGCTCAGCCCCGACTGAGACTTCATCTCTCTCTTGAACAGAAGATAACGAATGACACTCACATTCTCTGTACACGCATTTCATTTCCTTCTGTCCAGGGCTGCTTTTGCTACTGGGACTTAAATAAACAGTTTCCAAAGAAAGAATCTAATTTCTTCTAAATTAGCTCTTATTTTGGTTTACTCTGTTGCCAGCAAATAACATGCTGAGGAGTTTATTCTAACTGTACTCATTTCAGTTACTTTACTCTTTTATTGCTTCACATCCTAAGCTTTATGTGTGTGGTGCAATTCCTTCATGTACTGCACTACTTAGCAAAGCACATTGCGCAGTCAGATCCCCAGCCGGCTGCTTAGAAGAGCCCATAGAATTTAAGTGTAAGCATATTTTATTGTGCTCTGGAACTGTCATCAGCTGACATTTCTGATGACAATTCTTGGCCTGTCTAACCAGGTTCATCAAATATAAAGTTAACATTTGCAGAGAATTAGTAATTTTTAACAGTTTGCTGCAGAGCATTCACTTCAGAGTTTACAGTGGGTATAGAAAAGAATCATGCATTTCAACTATTTACATTTTGTTGCAGCCTGAAATGAAGACACAGACAAAACACCTTCTCCCATCCAAGTGAACGATATTAAAACAAACATTCAGAAAAAAAATTAAAACTAGAATCCCTGAGGTGGATGAAGGATCACTCACCTCCTAAATAATACCTGTAAACTCAATCAGGCATAACTAATCACCTTCTCCATCAACTGTAATCATTTTGATTAGTTCAGCATAAAAACAGCTTTTCCTGGAGCATTCCATTGTTTGGCAGTACAACTGAAATCAAACAATCAACTATGGGTGGCAAGGCACTGTCCAAAGATTGCAGGGATAAAGCTGAAGAAAGGCAAAGGTCGGGAGATACAAAACAATTCAAAGGCTTTATCAATCCCTAGGAGCACAGTAAAGTCCATAAATAATATGTATTTTGCCTCCACTCCACACTGTATATCCTATGGAAAGCCAATACAGCTCACCATCCAAAGAACACCATACCTACAGAGAAGAATGAAGCTGGAATTGTTTGTGTGTGTGTCTTCATTTTAGCCTAAAAAGGAGCAAAATGTGAACATTCTGAAGAAGATTCTTTTTTACACTCACTGTGTAATGTATGTGATAAAACAGCCCATGAGTGTAGGTTGGTGGACCTAATACACTGGGAACCCTCATTTTCTCTTGAAGTTGGGATCATTTAGCTAAACATTTCAATAAACAACACATTTAAACTTCAGTAGCAGTGGGTAAAACTACAAGGTTAAAAGCAAATCATCATAGGGAGTAAGAAAATTAGACCACTACTGAGAAATACAGTAATTAATGTATTATTTCAATTAAGTTAGGGATACACACATTTGTGCTTGTGCGCACATTTACTTCGGAGGTTACAGAAAGTGTGGCTTTTTAAATACATCACAATCAGTCAAATGTCATTTGAATGTTAAACTATCATCTATGGTAAGGAAGCATGAATAACAATTTTCATATTTTACAAATTAAGTTGATACATTCATTATCAACCGAGTTGCACTCTTTAAAGTATAAAATCCTCCATTTATATTTCCGAAGGATAACTCCGTCAGTGGTTAATATTTGTTTTTAATGTATTAACACTTTGATGCAAATCCCTTCTGTTTTAACAGAATGGTGCAGTTTGACTGATTATCCCAGATGCTAGTTAATCAATAATTAACAATACTAACATTTTATGTTGTCCTTTTGGTCTGTTTTGATGTTTTTACCTTACAGTGCTACCTGTGTGTATATCTCTCAATGAAACATCAGAGACCCACGTCTCTCCTCTGAACCTGTCTGATGGATCTTGGGAGCAGAGAAAGTTTTATTTATAGCAGATGCTGTGCCCTCCCTGGGAGTCTGATTTGATTTGTCACACAGACATGCCCTTACTTGTCAGCGAATATGTCTCTCATGGTGATGTAAACAGCAGCGCCCCCCCCTCCCTTCTGTCTTTCCTCCTGCCTTATGAAGGGAATTCGCTGGGCTTTTGTTTCAAAGTCAGTTTGTGTTATTCTCAAACTACAGCAAGCGTCGACCTGCTGAAGCCGGGAAATTGACAGTCGTCCTCCATACAACAAAGACAGGGAGTTACTTTGAACATCCAGCTCAAGGAGGGATAAGGAGAAACTGGTGAGAGAAACTAGGCCTGGCATCCTCTGGACCTCAGCTGAGGAAAAATGCTTCGCTGTAAGCGTTCCCTGTCTGAGCTGCCCTTTTTTGTTTCTCCCCGTCTCAAGCTCCCATCTCGTCTCTTCAAGTGGAAGCACTTCAAAGTCTAAGCGGTTGGAGTTTGCATTAACAATGGGCTGAAAACACAGCCTCAACTTCTAAGGAGGGACACGCCCATTCGTCCTACATATGAATCCCATAGCAGCTTTAAACCAAGACACTTCCCATCCCACAAAGCATGCTCACCACGCGTACACACACTCCCTCAGGACTGTACACTTTCTTTTACTCTTACTCAGGGTCCACAGTCTTCCACAAAGGGCTGGAGTGGCTGCAGGGTTTTCCAACAGAGTTCATCTGTTGGTCTCAGTCCTCAAATAACTACTTAATATGAAATGTGCCTGTTTAGTTTAACTGAAACCTGCAGCAACAACGGCCTGCTGCACTTACTGAGTACTTGTATGTGTACAGTTAGGTACTATAGCTCATCTTTTTATGTTCAGTTTGAACATAAAACATCCTCTAGTACTACATCATCCACTAAAGTGACGGATGTGGTAGGACGGGGGCTAATAAATTGTGCATCAACAGATGGGCTACAGTCAGCAATTGATTTACAGCCATATGCCAAAGTTTACACCCTTCACTGTTTTGCATGCACAGCATGTTTAAGATCCGTCTGCAGATTTTCACAGGACACTGTGATCCAAACTAGACCTCAAAATCCACCATGAGCTTCTTCAGTCTTCTCCAAGGTGAAGCTTTAATCAAGGTTCTGTTGTTGAGGCCAAACTCCTTTCAGCTTCAGTTTCCTGACAGACTGGGGCACATTTCAGAATTTGTTCCTAATTAGTGTTTGCCATGCTACTCGCACAGTATCACCAGAGTAGCAGTAGCTACCCTTACATAGACACACAGTGTCTCTTTACATAGTCAAGTTTTACTACACGTTCCTCTACTCTCCCCATGCAGGAAGCTATCTGCAGTATTAGATTTTTGTGCTGCAATTGTTCACCTAAAGGCACAGCAGCGTGGCAGCACGTGCAACGCTCTCCTGGGCTCAAGAACGTCTCCCACAGTTCTCAGTAATAGCCCACGCCATATTCTCTGATAAAGGCTAGAACAAAGACTCTGTGTATGTATATATAAGTCTGCAGCACCTCCCATATCAATGTGTAGGCTGCTCTACGTTTTCCATTCCAGTAACGCTGTAAACTCAGCTAAAAGATGCAAACAAGAGTCAGACTGAATGGAGAGTGTGCTCAAAAATGTGCAGACAGCTTGTGCTACAGGCTATGTCTTAAATGAAGGAGGATGAAGAAAAGTTCTGGAGAAAATCATTGGAAGGTTATACAGACTAATGCTATCTAAACCACAAACTCATTATGTTTTCAGAGAGATGTTATGAAGTCAGCTAAGGTAAGGGTGTAAGAGCATGAGTTTTGGTCCAGTGGGTTTGTAAAAGTGTGTCAATTATGCAGTGGCTAGACCCACCAGAAACTTCAAACTATTCAGTGAGAATACTGATGGTCTACTACTCATTGGAGATCATGTACTCTCGTCATTTGCAATATGCTGCCACCTCCTGGAGGGCATAGGCATGGAAAACATAAAACAAGGTTCATTTCTGAATCTGATCAAGGCCTTGGTTTATTATAGTCTGATTATTATTAAGTATTTGGTTTTGCTCCAGGAATTGTATGAATAACAGCTTTACTAATAACATGCTAACCACTGATAGAAATGTATTTGTGATACAGGTTATAAGAAAAGATCTGAGAATAGACACAGAACACCACTGAGAAGTACATTAACAAATCCATTATTTTAATTAAGCAAGCAGTTCACATTTCATACATACCCATTGTTACACATTTACTTCTGCATCAATATAAAGTGCATGTATTTCCAAAACAATTGCTTAAATATGTTACAATTACTAAAATCTCAAATTATTAGAAGAATAAATTAATGAGCATTAAATCATACCCTGCGGAAGGGTAAATACAAATTTACATCATTTACAACTGAAATTTACATATTAATTATCCACAAACATGACAATTACCTGTTTAAAGTTTAGAAACTCATGTTTCTTTAAGGCAAAGGGAACATATCTCTCTGTTGCAGGAAATAGCCCTAAATACAATGGATGGATTACTTACATAAAGAATTAATTCAGACTACACAGCAAAATTCACCACTGACACCACTGCTGCTCTTCTTTCTAGAACACTAAATGCACAGAGTGTGCGAGTAGGTACAGTCCTCATTATGCCAGGGTTACCCGCTGGCCTGGTGTAAACAGGAGTTTATTCTGAGGCCTGCCTTCCCTTGAGGATCGAAAGGATTCATAGCTGTGTGAGAGAAGAGGAAAAAAGAACAGATGATTAATACACAGAAAAATGAGCATAAATTATGAGTCATCTTTTACAAAACCAGTTATTGTACATAAATAACTGATATTACCATCCAGGGAACTTACAGTTCAGTGTACCTCCTCCAGTCCTGTCTGGCGATGGAGGCTCTGGTGCTGGCCAGTGCTGTGGTCAGGTGAGCTTGACATATCAGCAGGCCAGGCTTGCTGGGACCTGCCTGCACCAGTGAGGAGTCCTCCTAGAAACACAGACACATGCATTAGGTTTTAAGATGAGTATTGCATCCTGAATGGCATCTATGAGCTGTAAGTTAGTGAAGTTATCATGCAGGTGTAGGCCTCTGACTGACAGGGCTTCTGTGGTAGCTGCTTTTGATGATGGAGAGATCAGCTCTAAGGCGTTCAGTCTGTTCGTGACTCTGCTCCCGAAAGCCCTCTTGTACAGAGGACATGACGACTGGGCCATGGAGACAGCTTGTGTCCCTCACTGATGCACCCGTCAAATCGTGATTGGTAGAGTTTTGAACAGACAGGCACTGGGAATTCTGAAAGCAGACAAGACAGAATTGAAAGAGAACAGTTTTGAAAAGTGAAACAGCTGCCACCTATTATTGCAGTATTACATACACAGCTTGTCAAAACATTGGGGACACCTGGTTTCCAAAATGATAGAAAACATGCCTGTGAACTCTCTCTTACCAGTTCAGAAGGGGACTGGTTGTCCAGGTCCAGTTCAAAGGAACTGCCAAAGTAGAGGCGCCAGATGTTCTGGTGGGGGTCCGCAGGGGGAAGCTCACTGTGCTCTAGCAGCACTGCAGAAGGTTCCAGCCCAGTCTCGCCTTCCCCCACAGAGTCATCAGAGCCACTGCTGTGGTTCAAGAAGATCAGCGAGGACAAGCTTACATCACTGTCCGATCCTGAGCCCAGATCCTAAATTACAACAGAGAGAACGCTGACCTCAACAGCTGCTTACAGCATTTATTAATGTCCAATTACTTTCTAAAACTTCTTTACAGTTTCAACTTTTACTTTAATAATATAACTATTGACTACATCCCATTATAAAGGCTTTATGAAGATACTGTGGCTGTGTGACTCACAGGCAGCAGGCCAGGCCCCAGGCTGCTGTGAATGGCCTCCAGCTGGGCGTTGTATAGGAGAGCTTTGAGGTCAGCTCCCGTGAAAAGCTCGGTGGCCACAGCAATCTGCTCCAGGTCCACATCTGCAGCCAGTGGCACGGAGTGAGTCAGGGCCTTAAGAATCTCCACCCGTGCTTCCTGAAAGCCACACCACTGACCATCACATTACCATCAATGCTGACAGTCAAAAGCTCAGCCTTGGCATGTGGCAGATGACTGGGACTACGCACAAGAGCACAAGTACTGCCGCTAAAAACAAAGTAAAAATATGCACACAATTCACTACTCTTTTATGTAAGCTCTCTTGTCCTAGGTCGAATTATTGTGTGTAGATTAAAGGTTGGTGTTTTCATACTGATGTACATTATCAGTGCACATAATTCACATCTCTGGCAGCTCAGGCCATAAAACACCTGACCTTCCTCTTCGTAAGGGCTGTAGAATTTACTCCCATATCCTCTTTCACAAGAAGTGACTACACTGACAGGGCAGCTTCCCCAAACAAGTCCCTTAATACTGACCCGGTCTGGAGGTGGACAGTAGAGAGACTTGTCAAGCCGGCCGGGTCTCAGCAGGGCAGGGTCGATCAGGTCAGGACGACTGGTGGCTGCCAGCACATACACCCCTGAAAAAACAAACAGCAAACAGCAGTTCCACAGACTGCAGACTATTTTCATCCCACCTGTTCACTGAAACACATTTGTGTCACAGCTTCTTATGCATTTGTTGCATACCTGTATTTATATTCATTTCCACAAGAAAGAAAAGATCAAACAATATATCTTTAAGACATTATATGCAGTGTAGCAGTAATGTGTGCAGTACTAATGTTATAACTTGTGAAACTAAAGGACAGGTATAGTGGAATAAAAAAAGGGATTTCAGTGTACACATCACTCACAAACCTACAACTTATTCTCAAAGTTTTCTAGCATACATATACATACTGCAGTGTGAAGGTCAATTTATGCTCAAGGTAGGATGTGGTCTACATTCCAATATGATGGTAAAGACACCCGTAATACCATCCCATCGACCTGAACTCTAATCCTTGAAAATGAAGCTGTATATGACTACATACCCCGCAGTTCTTCTACTCCATCCAGCTCTGTAAGCAGCTGGTTAACCACTCGGTCAGTGACTCCTGTGCTGTCATGGCCTCTGCGTGGAGCCAGTGAGTCAAACTCATCAAAGAACAAAACACAAGGCTTCACTGCTTGTGCTCTGTTATAACAAATACAATGTAAAAGAGGAGGTAAATAAGATATTGAAGATTGATCAAGTCTGATGAACATCTCTCAACAATTGTGTAGTGTGGCCATGCAGTTTGTGTGTTGAGTTTAAATGTATTTTTTTGGTAACACATGACACAAACCTCTGAAATACATCCCTCACAGCCTGCTCGCTAGCACCTATGTACTTGCTGAGAAGCTCTGGACCCTAAGGGAACACACAGTACCATACATAATGCGCACACACACACACACACACACACACACACAAAAACACTGTAATGTGACATGTTCAGATGTAGGTTATGGCTGGGACCACACAGTCATTAACATCCATCAGTTATCCATCAATAAAAACAGCCAAAGCAGTAATGCAGAAAATGATTTATGACTGTTAAAACAGTAAACCACATAACCGAAGAGAAAAAAAGACAAAAAATATAGGGAATAGGTCATTTAAATGAATTTAAAGGGCATGGTAAGATAATCATTCTCAATATGAAGAGAAATATAAACTAACACAGGCATGCACTCTATCCCACACATAGACACACTCACCTTGATGCTGATGAAATTCATCCCACTCTCCTTGGCCACAGCTCCAGCTAGCAGAGTCTTGCCTGTGCCAGGAGCTCCATAGAGCAGCACCCCAGAGCACTGGCGAATGGGCAGACTGGAGAAGAGCCGAGGGTACTGGACCACACCATACAGGAGATTAGCAAAGACAGGTAAGAAACGAATGAAACTTGCTGCTAAATTCCAATATTTTGTGTAGATTTGATCTTGCTGCCTTGAAGGTTTACATTTATGCTCGTAAGTTACCAATATCTGTGAGCATTCCTTCACCCAGAAATGACTAGCATGCATGCTATCAATAATGCAGACCACTACAATACACTATTTTATTTAAAAAAGGCAAATAAGTAAGATGGTTAGAAATCAGATGTGTGTCAAAAATGAAGCCATAGAGGACAGCACACAGCTTGCAGCGTAATTGCCCTCTAGCTCTGCTTTACCTTGGCAGGCAAAAGTATGATGTCCATCAGAAGCTGGCGTGCCTGGTGAAGGCCTCCTACCCGCTCCATGCCAGTCCCACTGGGCATCTGCAGCTGCACCCCCCACAGGGAAGGAGGTGTAAAACCCTGCAAGGCCTGCTGGAAATCCTTAATGCACAAACACACACCTACAAGAAAATCCACAGCTAAAACTTTTGAAGAAAACAATGATTACATATTCATAGTATAGTATGACTTGACTGAATGATTGCCTTCAGTGTTGCCATTGCCTCTGTTATGTGCAATGTTGGCATGGATGGCTCTGTCTAGGAGAAGGTTCATATCCCGAGGAAGGTAGCCCTCAGTTTTCATGGCAATGGTGGCCAAGTCATGTCTCACTGGACTGTCTTCCGCTATGACTTTCTTATTGTCCATCAGGTTTCTCAGGATGTCCATTCTTTGGGCCTGAATCAGGACACAGAATTTAACTATTGTACTACTGTATTACTTTCTCAGTTAAAGAATGCTTTAACCATGGCTTCTAAAGGTTAAATGTAATCCTATGTGAAGGTGAATAATACTTGTGTACTGGAGCTTTGTGAGCTAACCTGGTCTGGTGTGGGGATCGTACAGTAGCTCTGGAAGAAGTGTGATCCCTGCACTTTGGTCAGCATTGGGTGAAGGGAGTGCTCGTTCTGCGCAGTGACCAAAAGAGCTACAAGGCTGGACCTCACCATGATTTTATCTACTATATCCTTCAGGCCTGAACATCACACACACACACACACACACACACACACACACACACAGACACATTAAATTACAGTACTTCAATATTTGCACTCTAGGGCGAAAGTGGTCTTTTTGCCTAAACAAGGTCATTTATTCAAATCAGATTTGAACCAAAACTGGACTATATGTGACCATGAAGTGACCCTGATGAGAACAGTCCAATCAGAGTGCATGCTGATTTTTTGCATCACACCTCACTGGGCATAAGAATATAACTATAGTCAGCCTGTAGTGCCAGCAATGCACGTGAGTCCCAGGGGGTCTGTTTACACCAGGGGACTCAAACCTGTCCAGAAAGGGCTGCTGTGGGTGCAGGTTTTCATTCCAACCAAGCAGGAGGCACAACTTACTCAGGTGTGGCTTCTTCTTTGTTGGAATGAAAACCTGCACCCACAGTGGCCCATTCTGGACAGGTTTGAGACCCCTGGTATTAAATGACAGATGTGAGTGCACAATGTTTAGCTCAGCACAATGTTTAGATCATTAAAGCACAATGTTAAGATCAGAGTGAAAAATCAGAGCAGAGCAGCAAGGGCTGTAATATGAACACAGAAGGCTGGAGTGGAGTCATACTCTGTGCAATGTGCTGCCGCAGCACAGCCTCTGCTCCGTGCTCTTGCTCAGCTGAGGTAGCTGCCCCAGCAATGTGGTCCAGGTCATCCAGCAGGACCACTGAAGGCTGTCTCCACACTGCCTGCTCAAAAACCTCCTCTAGCCTCTGCCTCACTGTGTCCGCTCGCTTGCCTGAGAATCACAAGCAAAGAAAACAAGCCTTCTTCAGCATGTGCATTAAAGTGGTCCTCCTCACAAAGCTGAAAGGGACAGCAGGAAAGGCTTGCTCCCACCTTTAAGCCTCTTGCAGTCCACCACCTCAACATGGGCATCCAGCTCTTCTGCTGTCTTTTTGCAAAGGGCCCTGGATAGTGCAGACTTTCCACTGCCCTTTAAAAAATCACAAGAATCATCCCACTTGACTCTAAACTATCAGAAGGATCTCCATTAAGTATCCATACTTAAAATGTCCTTATTTTTTGGTCACCTTGGCTCCCATAATGAGGAGAGCTCCACTCCGGAGACCGCGGCCAGAGGACACCAGTTCCCTGGAGAGAGGACCTCCCACCAGACTGTGGGAAATGTGCTCAAAAGCAGATGAACTGATGACTTCCACTCCACTGGACAGAAGTTTGTCCAAATCAGAAATTATAAAGACACAACATCCAGGTACTTATTTATGTGTATTATCAAAATACGTAATAACCACTGCGTACCTTCGTTATTAAATAAATACTCTAGAAACCTGTTGCAATGGCAATCCACAAAAACTAGGCCAAATTCTTTCTTCTTGGCTGAGGTTTGGAACCTGTGGTATCTGTTTCTATGAAATGTTGCTATTAGGTACTGATAGCTTACCCCAGAGACCCAAGAGAAGAAAACTCGGCACAAGGGAACTCATATGCCATGCGTACTGAAGTCGTGTGGTTTGAGGTATGTGGTTCCTTGATAACCTAGATAAAAACGAAAATACATTTTAATGTCAAACACCAGGCGAATACATGTAGGAGCATGAAAATGAAAATGCAGGGAAATAAATCTTGCATCCATGGATCAACATACCTGTACGTCTGGTTTGTGCAGCACACTAGTAGATAAAAAAAAGATCTCATCTACTTGCTTTGGCTCGGATTCAGGTTTCAGTACAGTCAAGACAAATAGAGACTTTCCTGAGAAGAAAGTGGCACCAACTGGGATAAATAAAGACAAACTGTAGTGAATACTATAAAATCTGCATGTGTGTCCGTACCTTCAGTACAACGTAAAAGGATGCTGTTGGTCCGACCTGTCAGACAAGCTAATGGCTGGTGGCTCTGAGCATGCAGCCAGCCTAGAAACGCAGACTGGACATCCTCCTCTCTCTCATTCTCAGCCTACAGCAGTAAGAGAAACCCCAAAAATTATCTCAACCCATTCAGCCCACATCTAGCTCTTCAATAGGGTGGTCCAGACTTGGTTTAGGACACAGTATGACTTATGAGCTATACAATAGCTTACATTTGAATAAAACTTACTGCAACCAAATAGTATGGCTGCCCATTTTAAAAAACAGGGACTGACTACCAAATAAGAGTACTGATTTCACATCAAGTGGGAGAATGCAAGGAAGACACAAGAGCAAAAAACAAGACAAGACATTTAGTCCAGTCAACAGCTACAGTACTAGTTCAAACGAATACAGTATTGCAAAAGCTAAAAAAAAAAGGCAAAAATAGAAGTAGACAGCAATAAATATAATTCTGCAAATAATTGCTGCAGCAGAACAGAGAATGTGCAGCCTGTTACCTGTTACAGTTTTATAAATAAAGGGGCATTTACAGTAGAAATTGGAGTCTGAGTATCAGAACAGAACAGATCAGTGTGTATTAGGAGTAGGAGAAGGAAGCTCAGGTCAGGGGTGTGTTTGTGCGTGTGGAGTTTATGTTTCATTTCTGACTGAGGAGCCTGATGGCCAGAGTGAAGAAACCATTTCCCATTCTGGTATTGGAGGCCTGCGTGCCTTTTTCCAGATGGGAGGAAGGAGAAGAGGGTGTGTGAGGGGTGTGTGGAATCATCCACAATGCTGTAGGCTTTGAGTATGCAGCATGTGGTGTAACTGTCCGCGACAAAGGGACAAGGGGACCTCTGAGCAATAAGTTTTACAGAGGCCATCATAATGGACAATGGATATCATAATGGCCAATGGGCAACACACTAACCACATTAGGGAGTTTGCCCTGCGACCAGAAAGTCATGGGTTGGAATCCCAAGACTGCTAGTGGCACCTCTGAGGTTCCCTTGAGCAAGGTCCCCTCATGCTGCTCCCCAGGTGCTGGCTGCTGCTACACTTGGTGAATGGGTTAAATGCAGAAGAATTTCATGCTGTTTACACTGTGTCCTGTGGTGTGTTCACATATGACAGAATGGTTACTTTACTCTTTACATAAATAAAGATCTTTAGAACTGCTTTGTGAGTTCCAGCCCTGGTGTTGTCTGAAATTGCTGCCTGTAGTGGTGATGTTTTGTTCATTTTTTAATACCGCACAGTAAGTCCTAAACCACATCAACAAGTCTGTACCACCTTAATGAATAGCTGGATGTGGTCTGAGTGAGTGAGTGAGGCGTGTGGTGGAATGAAAAGTCTGTACAAAGTTTTTTTTCCTGTAGTTATTCATAGCTGAGGAGAGATCCACTCACCAGTGGCTGTAACGGCTGAAGTGAGACGGCCAGTGCTACTTTAGGTGTACACTTTATGGGACAAACTTTCACAGCAGCGTGTGGACCTATTTTCAGCTGGGTTTGCAAAGTGACTGGAATCTGAAGAGAAAACAGAAAGGCTCTTTAGTATAATTCATAAAAAATTAAGTTTTTTTTTACAAGTTTAGAAGAATCAACATCAATGAGGGATCAGAAGTCTAACCAAATGTATTCAGTCAGTGACTATATTAGCTATGAGGGTAATAGAACTCATAAGTACTGGAAGCTTATGGTTTTCTATTAGCATCATGCAACCTGCCTAATTCAGACCCTGACCTTAAATTAAAGTTGTTAGGTTATCCTACACAGACTTTATTATGTAGTTTCTAACGATGTGTCACATATTTATCCACACAAAAATACAGAATTACATGTTTTTGACAAAATAGCAGCTTATTAACTTATTTTGGTCATAAGTTTCATTTTAATTCCATGTTCAATAGTCATAATTCAACTCTATCCATAACTCTTGTTTGTTACATTAGCCCTGTAATTATGAACATGAAATAAGTCCTGACCATGCCTGAACTGTGAAGAAAAATGGCTCTGTAAAATACTTACCCAAACCCTCCCACAGTAAATCTCTCCCGTTCCGGAGGATCTCTGATCCATTTGCAGCTTCTTCACATTATGGCAGAGCATCCTGATCACCACAGACTTGCTCACGTGTTCTTGTACATCTTTTTCTGTCTGAGGGTCATTTCCATTCTTTTTCTTCTCCATTGTTTGCTTGGCCTGCTCCTTTGCTTCTTTTGGAGAAAGAATCTTAGACAGTCTACCATATGTTAAGACTGGCTGTTCTGTACTCCAATAGTCACTTTGTAGGTTGTCCCACGGTAACAGGTGAACATCTCCATGACTTGAGTCAAGATGGCTGATTGCTCTGGGTGGGGATCCACTCACTCTAACGACACAGTCTGGGAAGATGGCAGGGACGGCAGGGACTTCAGGAATGTCCTTTCCAGACTCAAATTTCCCAGTGAATACATATCTCACCAGGCTCCTCAGGTCAGCTATTCCACCCCACTGACCACCATAGTGGTCCTGGCTGCCTTCTAGCTGATTGTTAAAGGGCTCATGGGTGGAATCTGTTCCCACTGAGGAGGAGGTTGACGAGAATGTGAGGTCAAAGTTCTGCTGCCTCTGCAGTACCTGGCTTTTTTGATCTGGAACCACTGGAGGAAGTTGCCTGTTTCCACTTCGAAGTTTGGGGGAGATGACCAGCTCAGTGAATTGCTCCAGTCGACCATACGGGACAGACGGAGATAAGGAGACTATAAAGACCAGAAGAACAGTATATTACAGACAGTGTTGAGAGGTTATGGTAACTGTGCTTTACAGCAAAGCTTTGGGCACACAAACCTATTGTAATATAGATGACAGTGCGTTGGTCCACCCACACAGGGAACACTCCATTACTGAAGACGACACGAATCTGGTCTAAAAGCTGCTGTTCCAGAGCTGTGCTGTGAAGCTCCTGGAAAGAAAACGCATATTAATATTATGACTTAAATTAATAAATAGTGTTGTTTGCTCTACTTACATATACTTATTTTTTAACACCATCCCTCTTGAACAGTTGAAAACTACAGTCAATGTGTTGCCAAGTGCAATTAATCGGTGGTCATTTTCTGCTCTGGACTGCATATGTTTGGGTAATGGACAACTCTTAATCTAGCATGTGTAAAATCCCCAGCAACGCCAAAGTGCCTGATACACTGCTATCGGGTCCACAGACACACTACCTTGCTACCTAATATTACCGGCATAATGAGAACAGTTCATTACCAAAATAATGACTGGTCAACAGTCATCTCATGGTCAGAAAATGACTAAAAACACTTTGCCAACAGAGTGCAGGGCAGCTGACAAATTGTGCATGACAATAAAGGTAACAAGTCTCTAAACCTACACCTATAAGGTAGAGAGACTCCCTAAAGTGGCCGATATGTGCGTGAACAAGGTGTTAAGTTGACACTGTATGAAGAGCAGCAGTTTACTGAGAAATTCTTATGTACAATGGATTTTGGTGACAACCAGCTAACCCAAATCTAGAAGAGTGTGGTGAAATAGATATAGGTCTCATTTGGGACTCACCAGGATCTCCCAGTCATCTGAGGAGAGAGGCTCCACAGACACCTGCCGGACAGACTGCACCTGACCACATGGTCTCAGGAAACCCTGAAATGTGGCACATTGTAGACCATTTTCTGTTCACACTCATACGTAATAGCAAATCAGGTGACCTAATAGTTAAGACAATAGTTTTGAAAATCTAGTCCCACCTGCTCTCCCTCCTGGAGTCCTAGTTTCTCCCCCAATTGTCTGCTCAGCTCAACCCTGTCCTCTTGAGATGCTGTGTGGCTTCTGATCCAGCTGAGGAACACCGGTGCAACAGATCCCCAGGAGAGCTCCACGACTTGAGACTGCATTGATAAGGACAGAGTTAGGGCGCGCTCTTACTAAGAAAGGAAGGACAGCTTAGCAGGATATTACACGCACCTCTTGGAGAGAGAGTTGAGAGACTAAGTTAGATGGCAAGTGAAGAAAGCAGTTTTTGGAGTTGTTGAAGACCAGCGTAACTGGTTGGATCCCACAGCTCCCCAACATTGCACACAGATATGCTTAAAAGCTCCTGATTATTCTGTATGATTGCCTAAATGATTATTCCTGAGCATTAGCAGGATATCAGTAGCTGATAAGACGCCATGCTAAACATGTGAATAGTCCCAGACAGCCCTGATCAGTCGAGCTGCAGATAGTGTAGCTTTGTTTACTTTTCATATACACTATATGGACAAAAGTATTGGGACACCTCTTTTCCACTGTTTGGACTAGGCCCCCTTATTTCCAGTGAAGGACAATCTTAATACTTTAGCACCTGGTTTCTCAACCACTGGGCCGGGGACCACCAGTGGGCCGCGAATCTAAAATCGAGACATGCCATTGGTCCACAATTTGTTATTTAATATCATCTAACGTGGCCAAGTGAGCCTTGGCATTATGCTGTGATAGATAGGCGGGCCTTCATGTTGAAAAGGTTGAGAACCATTGCTTTAGCACACCAAGACATTCTGGACAACGCCATGCGTCCAACTTTGTGGACACAGTTTGGGGAAGAATATTTTCTATTCCTGTGCCCCAGTGCAAAAAGGAAGGTCCATAAAGAGATGGCTGGATGGGTTCGGTGTGGAAGAACTTGACTGGGCCACACAGAGCACTGACCTCAACCCAACACCTTTTTGGGGTGAAGTGGAACGGAGATTCAGGTGCCTGACCTCATAAATGCTTTGCAGAATGAATTGGCACACATTTCCCACAGAAACATTCCAAAATCTTGTGAAACGTCTTCCAAGAAGAGTGGAAGCTCTTATAGCAGCAAAGGGGGACCAATTCCATATTACATTCTATGTATTTGAATGCAATGCCATTAAAGTCCCTGTTGGGATAGTGGTCCGGCGTCCCAATATTTTTGTCCATATAGTGTACGTTATACGGAGTGTAGGGTGATTACTAAAATATTAGACCGGGTCTTATTAAATTCCGTTGCTGTATAACCCTTTTCTCAGGTGGAGTACGACCATGTACCTCTGCGATTGATTAGTTGAGTCTGCTCTGGCACTATGTGTAAACATGGCGACAGTGAAGGAGAGCTCTGTGTGGGACACTCCACAAGTTTATAAACACCATGAGCAGCAAAACGTTTGTCTCACACGACCAAAGTACAGAGAGGGAAGGAGACTCAAAGCTGTCAAGGTCGGTGTATTCATGTTGCAAGCTCCTCGCATCAAACAGATCTGTCTGAATGGAAGAGCTAGCTGTAGCTACAATAGCTAACGTTACCCAAACATCACTTTTTTTTTGTTTTTCCTCCAAATATTTAATGTTAACCTTTATTTTTAAACCTTATTTTAACAGGCTGGTGAGTTTAGAATTGTATATGCGTTACACTGTATGTTTAAACACGTAACTTAGACTACACCTTATACGAGGTTTAATTGAAATCTGTCAGAAATGAGCTGAATTCACGTGAAGATGGTCAAGATGGTTTTCAAAGTAAAGTGGCCACTTATGGTCAAGTCTGAACACACCACACGGTGTGAACAATGTGAAATTCTCTTTGCATTTAATCCATTCACCAAGTGAAGCAGTGGGCTGCCATCAATGGGGCGCCCGGGCAGCAGTGTGTGGGGGTGGTACCTCAGTGGTGCCACTAACAGTCCTGAGATTTGAACCCACGACCCTGTAATACTAGGCCACCAGACTGTTAGTGGCACCACTATGCCACCAGCTGCCTTCAAGGTTGTCAAGATGGTTTTACATATTCTGTGTATTCTCCTTTGTGAATCTTCAGGTATACACGATTAATCTGGAGTCCCGGTTTCTGCTGGTGCAAGGAGTGCCTGCTATTGGAGTGATGAGCGAGCTGGTGCAGCTCTTCGCTCTCTATGGAGTGATTGAAGAGTACAGAGTACTAGACGAGTATCCTACAGAACAGTTCACTGAAGTTTATCTCATCAAGTTTCAAAAGCTTACAAGTGCAAGGTGAGAATAAGTCCCTGTTACACAATGTAAAATAATTTATGGGGCACCCATGATGTAGCAATGTGGATCATTTCAGGGCAGCCAAAAGGAATACAGATGAGAGAAGCTTCTATGGGGGGCTGCTTCATGTGTGCTATGCTCCTGAACATGAGACTGTGGAAGACACAAGAAAAAAGTTGCAGGACAGGAGACGATATGTTGGCAAAGCAAGTCAAAGAGCTGGTATTTATTACTTGCTTATTTTCTCAGAATGTGTCCAGCCAGTTGCAAATGTCTTGTACTTCAACTTTTGTCTGTTGTTACAGAGAAAGAGCAAGAACAACCCATAAAGACCACAAAGTCTACAGAATCACCAGCTCAGTCATCTGCTGCATGTGAAGACAGGACAGATGCTCAGAGTACTCATAGGAACATCTGTAGTTCCAACACTTATTCTGGCTTCCCACTGCTGCCCTTTCCTCCCCATGAAGAGGCTCATCAGAAAAATGTGTCATCGCAGAACTCTTTTAAGTCTCACAGTCTTCCTACAGAGGATAGGATGGGATCGTTGCACAATTTCATTCCTGAACCCTCAGGCCCAGTGTGTTTTGAGAGTAAAGAAAGAAAAATACCTCAAAAAAACAAAGACCCGCCAACCTCTGTTCCAATGTTTGTACCAAGGACTACACACTTGGAAAACAGGAAAAGAAAAATGGAGGACAGTACAGACTTGTTAGGAATGGCAAACAAAAATGCCCCTTTGTATGGACCCAAACTACCAGAACCACCAAAGATGGACATGGAAGATGATTCATTAAACAAAACTGCAAACATAATCAGGCAAACAATGGCAAAGGTAAGCTGCTTCATTAATTTATTGCATGAATTTGACAAAAAGGTATGGGGTGTTGTGACGCGTCTGAAATTGTATGTTCTTTTTCTTAGGTTGCATCAGTTCCATCTGAGAAAAAGAAGACCACAGCAAAACCACGGCGAAGAATTTAATCATGCATTACTTTAGTGTACAGTACCTCACTAGTGTTGAAGTGGAGCAGTGGTTTGTTTTAAAATGATCTTTTTTTCCATCTTTGAGCAATTCACTGCTCCTGTGGCTCCTGAAATGCATATTGTTCAAATGCCAGAATACTCTGGAAAACAGTGAACATCATTTTTGTTTTTAAAATGTATGGAGCATGGAATTGTAAAAACATTAAAAGGTAAAACGTGTGATATACTCATTGCAACACATTTATGTATCTTGTATAATTTTACTATTTTACCTTTGCATCAGGAAGACAGGTTCCAAAAGCCTCTAATAACAGATTTTCGTCCCTCACTGCCTTCTCAAAGTCAGCATATGAAAGTCTGCTGTCATGGTCATAATCCTGAATACCAAAACAAGAATCTGTTTCATTAGAACTGTTGCAAGTCTGATTGCCAGTTTTTCATTATGGTTTTCCCTTACCATTTTCTTTAGTGTTATTTCCACAAGGTCCTTAATTCCCTCATCAGGGTCCTCCTCAGATGGCTGTCTGATGAGGCTGTTCTTCAACATGTGGAACATTTCCTCTCTCGATATGTATCCGTCTCCGTTCAAGTCATACACTTCAAAACAGTCTGGCGAAAAATGTCACAGCATGAAAGCAATGATCATTACAAACACAATCATAAAATTGATCACATAATCTACTGAGCAACTTACATTTAATCTTTTCATCCAGGGTGCCTCGAAGGAAGAACGCTAGTCCTTCCACCCACTCCTTAACACTGATGTAGCTGTCGTTGTCCTTGTCGAAGGCACGGAAGACTGCAGGGTTGGAGAAATATTAGCCTTACTGATCGGGTTTTAGCTAGAGGATGTGTGGAGCTCATGCTGAACTAGCAAGTCAAATACCCTACCTCTGTCCAAAATCATGTCATCTGTCAGTCCAAATGTGTTGTGCAGGATATTTCGAAATTTGCTTCGGTCCAGACCAAGACCGACTCTTCTGTCGGTCTGCTCTCCCAGCAGACCATTGAACAGTCGAATGAGGCATTCAGCCTCAGTTTTATTAACTGGAGATTGAGAATTGTTCTAGTTTAGTTTACAGACTTGCATACAATCAGAGGTGGGTAGAATAGACAAAACATACACTCAAGTAACTTCAGTAAAATAAGTAAGTTACTTTCTTAGAACAACTTGAATAGCTGTACAAAAGACTTCCCTTTCTAGGATCCCTTTGGTCTAAAATATAAAGAAATAAACCTCAAAGGGAGAAGTGTAACCAGTCACAAACCGGTCTACGTGCGGAACCAAGCGAACCTTATGGAACTGAATTAAAGTCAATATATTCGTTCCTATCACGGTAAGTTAGGTAACACGACGCTAAGGCTGAGATAGCTAACGTACTGATCCTTCATTATTCTGCCTCTGGGATTCTTTAGTGCCTGCTAAATAGAAGACAGGGCGGTAATTCAGATACTTACAGTGTTTAACATGTTTAGCCAGAGTTTCAGCCAAGTTTTGAATGATTTTCCTGCTCATTGCTGACATCTTTGATACTCTGAGAGCTCACAGTGCCGGGCTGTTTACACCACGTTGCCATAGAAACACCAACACGTGCAGGGGGCTGAGGAGAAAAATTGCCTGAAAACATCTTGTGTATCCTGGGACTTGGTGCTCAGAAGAAACGATTTCGTGAAACTGAAAAATATTTAACATATATCTTTGTCCATTATATGAAGATCATATCTGGAGCCGTCGTGCAGAAAATCTGATTATTCCAAAATGTATACTTTTTTCATAGTTATATTCATAATTATATATCTGTGTCTATCTATCTGTCTATGTATGTATTTAATGTGTGTGTGTGTGTGTAATGTTCAGGCCTGAAGGATATAGTAGATGAAATCGTGGTGAGGTCCAGTCTTGTAGCTCTTTTGGTCACTGCGTAGAACGAGCACTCCCTTCACCCAATGCTGACCAAAGTTCCCCCCACCATTTGCGCCCATGAGCTAGGCTACTGGTTAAAAAGTACTATCCAACGTTATATCAGTTGCAGGTTCACTCATCTCTCTGTTCTGTCTGACTACAAGAAGTGAAAAATTTTGCACACGCATGCACTCACTCTTCTCAGAGACATTGGGCAGTCATGCACACTCTCTCAGAGAGTGAACGCGTTTGTGTGTGTAACTGCTTTAGAGAGTGTGCCTGTGTTTACTTAATGCTAACGGGCACTGCTAATGCTACCGGTTTTTAAGCATTTTCCTCCTGGTTTCAATAAAGTTTTCTGATTATTTATTTCTCCTTGCTGCTGCCGTTTGAAGCGTCTGTGGCGCTCCAGACTAGATTAAAAATTCTCATAACAGGATTGAATGGTTTAGAATAGGGACTGAACATGTCATAACAGGGTTGATTGCCCAAGGATCACTCACCACTTTGTCATCAGTTTTACGAGTCTGCATGCATGCTGTCTGTTTTAAACCAAGTAGTGGTGCGAACTAAAATTCATTTCTAAAACAGTACTGCTTGAAGCTGCTAGCAGTATTATACCTTTTGATAATTTAGACAGAATAAAAACACATCAGTGAAATGCAATATAAACTATGCATTCATTTGCAAAAAAAACCCCCATCTATAAATGGATTGATAGTTGTTAATCTAAGTAATAAAACAACTACATTTGTTGTAACCTTCAGTCTGCTCCAACTGAAAGTTCATACATCCTTCTTTATCTCCATGTGTCAAAGAAGTCTCTCTTTTTTTCTGCTGCTGTTTTTGCCATCATTAAATCTGAGCGTATTAACAAGTCAGTGTCCTTTTGATAAGTAACTGGGAAAATGAACATGAACTTGAAAGCAATACCGAAAATTTCTCATATGAGAATGAGAGACTTTCATTTAAAAAATCCTCAATTTTTTTGTTGCTAATGCAAACTGTTGAGAGCCACTAATAACTAGGGTTAGCAACCGTCCCGTATTGTCCGGGACATCCCAAAATACGGGTGATTTTGATTTGTCCTGTCCAGGGCAGCTTCAGTCCTGTATTCCAATCACAGCCCCGTCGGCCTGTAAGCATGAGGCAAAACGCATGCAAACGTTGCTATGAGACGGTTGTTGGTGTGCGTGTGTGCACTGGCCACTAGTGCTGAGCGTGAGACACACGCATCTCGCATCTAGGCTGCCCGTTGTGAACACTCCTCAACTGTAGGTGGCGCACCTAATGATGCAGCAGTCCTCGGCAAATGACGAAGCAGCAACATCCCCAGCCCCCAACCCCCCTGACCCGCTCAACGCTCGGTCACACAAAGGTATTTGGAAAAGTTGGCAGCCCTGAGAAAGTGTCCCGCATTTGGGGTTGAGAAAGTTGGCAACCCTACTAATACCAAACATCCACATAAGTAGCAAAATATCATCTGTATATGAATATACATTAAATATTGCAAAGATATCCATCCCTGTAGCAGTAATTTAACCTAATAACACTGAAAAATGTAATGGGGTTAAATATTTTGTCTTAATCTGATGCTAATTCGTAATGCTAGCAGCTAGCAGGATGACACAGCATTATTTGGTTTAGATATTGTTCTATTTTATAGCTATAAAAATTACTTTTTGATAAAACCTTCTAAACTATGAGTTTTTCCCCCAACAGTGTTGAAAGCCTAAGCTTGACAGAACCTATATGTTCATAAAAACCATTAAATATTTATGAGAATTGAGAAAGTAGTTTACCACTTGTCACACCATGCTGTTCAAGAGACTTTGATGTTTCCACTTACTCATAAATGATGTCACAGGATCAAACCATTATTTTATTACATGTGGGTGGTGGCGGTTATGGGGTTGAATTAAACACAGGAATTAAATACTTAAATTGTCCTTAAATTCAATCCCTTTAAAATATATTATAAATGGGAAGGGGTTAGCGGTGACTAATTTTGCTAATTTTTTCTCTGCTAATTATTAAAAAACATGTAATAATTTGAAATGTTGCAGTTCAAATGTAGATTTATGAATGTTTTTATAAGTTGTAGCAGTATTACATCTTGGGACACTGAACCTACTGATATGGTACCAAATCTGTAGAATGACCGGTGGTGGTCTATTCTCCCCCAACCCACCCTGAAAAACTACTGAGCCTTATTAAATGTAGCTTAGATCCTCGTGATTCTTGTAATTTAAAAAAAACCAATAATAAAATAATAATAATAATAACGAATAGAAAGAGATAATACATTTATTGACCAAATTTAAAGATCCTTATAGAAAGTGTATAATAAAAGTGTTTAATGATTTATCTGCCCTGACCCAGAGTGCGGGACAAAAGGGTAGAAGATGGATGGACAGATGAATTTATCTGTGCATGCTGGGTTTTCTTCCTTTTATTAATTATGGGTGCAGATCTTTATAGGAACAATGCATCTTTCTTAGGACGAGCAGGAAAGCTTGTTTTTCCTTTCTGGCATGTTGAGGAAGTTGAGTCACAGGCATAGCCGTATTCACAGCAGTGCTTTCCGTCCTCACAGCACTGGCCCTTTCAAAGAAAATCAATAAAACAAAAAATATCAACAGAGGAGCTTAACAGAAGGATGCTTCATGTTCATAGTGATGCATATGAATTGGTTTACCAGAGGATAGGGACAACATGCCCACTGGCCAGTAGGTGCCTTGCAGCAGGAGTGTCCAACTGGACAATAGATGCGGGTATTACAGCGTATGACCCCAGCCTGGACCTCGTCCTGGACCTGGCTTTCTACAGCCTGGATCAAGGGAACCAATGGAGCGGCCTGACCAGAATCACCCACACAGTCTCTGCTTTCCTCATCACAGTGGAACCCAAGGGGACAGCAGCCTGACTCACTCAAACAGCACAGGTCCTGCACAGATCAACTGATGTTACTCAGTGTACAGATTTAACAAGGAATAAATAAGCAAGTTACAGTAAACAGCTTTTTGCAACGTATTAAACCTCCATCTACGAAGGCCTCTTTTGTTTGAATAGACATCACAATTTATTTATTCCTACATTAAAATTTACACCCCAAATTCATTCATTTTGAAAGGGCTTAATCCTTACTAAGGTCATGGGTACCCTGATGATTCACCACCAGTGCTGGACTGGCCATCGAGCATACCGGGCATTTTGCATGGTGGGCCGATGGTAAATACGGGCCGGCGCAGAATCTCGTCAGCAGAATCACCGGGTGGGCCGGTCTCAAAATGCTCAGTGGGATTTTTTGTCCCAGTCCAGCCCTGTTCACCACCCAAATAATACCCGCTCATTGGTGGTAACGGGGCCAACAAAGGATGCTGGGAAACAGATGGACTACAGTCTGTAACTGTAAGCAACAAAGGCCTTTCTCATTTCATAATGTAGCAGTAGAGGATTAATATTAAAAGTGTGTGTTTGGATGCACAATTAATATTTGAAAATGAAGAAAAACACAATAACACTCACTGTTCCCACTCATGCTGATGCCAGTATTTGCTTATAGTACATAGCGTATGTAATGAATAGCAGACTCTTAAAACAGCTAATAAATGTTTTTATGTTGGACTTTTGTGGCTATTTTCTGTGAATCGCTATGAAACAGTCATCGTTTAAACTCCCAGATTTAACCTTAGCTTACATCATAATGACAGAAGCAGTTTGCACTGGAATGTTCCTGTTCCTATTACTAAAGTACAGAAATACCTTGCATTTCAAAAGATGATCACCACCCCCTTGCAGCTGAAAGTCATACAGAGTTCATGCAGTGCACAGTTACAGTCTCTTGGTATTAAGTCAAAGTACCTGAAGTTAATGTAGTAAAACAATTTTTGATGACTACATGCCATCACAGACCAAATATGATGATGTATTTTTAAATTATGTAGTGATCCCAGAGACTTGCCCATAAAATGTTAAAAGTTCAATGAAATTTCTAAGTAAAACAAGGAAATAACTCGCCTCCACCCAGCCTTTCTTTTCTTCTCTCTCTTTTTTATCTTCTTTATAAAGATCACATGAATGTTTTGTCATTAAAATCGTTTAGTCATTGATATATTTTCCGTCTGTGAAATGCAATATCAGGTGTGGTCCTGAAATTAAATGAGCATTTTATTCTGTGAAAGGTAGGTTTGGAAAAAAGGGAAGATAAAAAATATTATTACTGATGATGAATATGTTTTGCCTGCCCACTGGTGCATAGTGAAGTAATTCAAGCTAAGAGAACTTTTTAGAAAAGTCCAAAAGTCACTTCGAACATAAGAATTCTGTCTTTTCACTTATGACCAGTGTTGGGCAGTAACTGTACTGTAATTTGATTATTTTTTTAGTAACGCAGTAACCTAACGCGTTATAATTTTAAAATTGGTAATTAGATTCGGTTACAATTCAAGTAACGTTGCGTTACTAATAAAATCAAGTTCACAGTAACCTGTCAGCGGCAGGCAGATGTCTGTC
>JBBPCY010000142.1:15113333-15132098 GCA_037974405.1 Brachyalestes nurse | reverse complement strand
GGAAGCATGTACAGATTGAATAGGACAGGACCCAGAATGGACCCTTGAGGGACTCCATATGGCATGGCAGTTTTCTCAGATTCACATGAGCCGATTGAGACAAAATATCTCCTGCCTTCCAGGTACGACCGGATTGTTGTATCAGGCTCTGAGCGAGGGAGAGTCGGAAAGAGGAGAAATCACCACGGATGTGAGAGAAAAAACCCCGCACTTATTTTGTCACGTTTCCATTATTATTAAAAAAAAAAAAAAGATGGGAATGAGCCGTTTCACAGCTCTAGAAATGACATCTTAGCATCACTGACGCTATTGCAGCAGGGGGTTCAAAATTACCCCCCTTGGCGGTTCTAGGGGCGGCTGGAATGTTGGCGGTTCTAGTGTTAACATAGTTACACAGTTGCAGTTAAAATGTTTCTTGTAAATCTCTTAAACATTAATGTAATCAAATCAAATGTAAAACCAAAGCTATTTGCCACTGCAAGGCATTCATGTTTTATCTAGTTTGTTATAGAAAAACAAGTTCCCCTTAGAGTCCAGAGCATGGGGGCAGAACCATTATAGCAGCTGCAAAGGGAGACCAACTCCATATTAAAGGTGACATATTATACCATTTTTAAACAAGCTATAATAGGTCTATGGGCTACAAAACTTCATGAAGTTCTTTGTACAAAATTACTCTTACATAAAGAGATCTCACCAGCTCTATTCTTGACAGTTTCAGTCCTTTTCAAAATGAGCCATGTAAAGGCTCTGTCACTTTTATGCAAATAAGCTGTTGCTGGTCACGCCCCTTGCTTAGGCTGCGCATTTACCCCATATACCACAGGGCAGAAAACAGAGACGCTATCCAGCCCTATATGTTCGACCCTGAGTCAGAGCCAGAGCAAGATGAGCACAACACTTCATGTGACTTGCCTTTGGTTGTAGCCAAATAAATAATCATGCATTAACTTACCCAGGCCTAATTTATATAAATATACAGTAGCAAGTATGTGAACCTTTTGGAATTTCATGGTTTTCTGCTTTACTTTGTCATAAAAAATCATCATCAAGTCAAGGGTATTGACAAATACAAAGCGCCTAAAATAATAACACAAAAAATTCTGATATCTTTACTGAGGACATTAAAAAAATCATAGTGCCAGTGGAAAAAGTATTTGAACCCTTGGAATTAATAACTGGTTAACGCCCTCCTGGCAGCAATAACCTCAGCCAGGCGCTCCCTGTAGCTGTGGATCAGACCTGCATATCATTCAGGAGGAATTTTAGTCCATTCTTCCTGGCAGAACTGCTTCAGCTCAGTCATTTTCTTTGGTTGTCTCATGTGTATGACTCTCTTCAGGTAATTCCTGAGCATCTCTATTGGGTTGAGGTCTGGGTTCTGACTTTGCCACTCCAAAAGATGGATCTTGCCCTCAATGATTGCAAGCTGGCCAGGCCCTGATGCAGGAAAGCAGGCCCAAATCATGATGCTTCCTCCACCATACTTCACAGTTGGGATGATGTTTTCATGATGATACACAGTGCCCTTTTTATGCCAGATGTAGTGCTGCATTTTCTTTCCAAATAGTTCAATCTAAGTTTCATCAGGCTAGAAAACATTTACCCAATACCACTGTGGAGTGTCAGTGTGCTCTTCTGCAAACTTCAGGCGTGCAGCAATGTTCTTATTAGTAAACAGCAGCTTCCTTCATGGTGTCCTGCTATAGACACCCTGCTTGTTCAATGTTTTACGTTCTGTAGACTCATGGACACAGATTTTAGCTGGTACCAGTGATGCCTTCAGATCGTTGACTGTCATTCGGGCTTTTTGAGGTCATTAACTGAGAGTTCACATAATGTTTCCACTAGCGCTATGGTTGTTCACAATAAAGACATGAAAGATCAGGATTTCCTTGTGTTAGTATTTTAGGCACATTACTTTTATCAAGACCCTTGAAATTGGTAAAAATCAGATCATATTTTATGACAAATTAATGCAGAAAAACATGAAATTCCAAAAGGTTCACAAACATTTTCTGTATATATTTTTTCTAACAAAATACTAGCCTCACTCATTGTGATGTTGTTGTGACCTACAATTGTCATGCTTGACTCCCTCAACCACTATTGCTACAATTAACATGCATTTCATTATTTTGGACTTCCACAGCTTTGAGTCTCGTTTCCCTTTTTCAGATTTTGGATTATAAAATGAACTTCCTTCTGTGATTCCCCTGAGCGCTGGGAAAGAAAAAAAATAAACTGTGTTAGAGGAGCAAACATGACGCTGCAGGTTCATGGAGTCCATAGAACTCAGGATCCCACCCTGAGAATACACTCTTATTGAGATCATCTGAGAGAGTGCAGCCTCTCAGAAATAATGTCTACAACACTAAACTGCTCTGAAACGATTAAACTGATTCATTGCTTCATTCTGGAAGAGTTTTTTTTACATTTTTATTACTCTAATTAATTCCAGCTCTTGTAATTCTTAGCTGTCTAAATCTTTCTAGTGTGCTTTTCCCCCTCCAGAGTCAGTCTCCCCGTTTGAAAAGAAAGGTAGCGCTCCAAATCCTATCCAGTCATTTTCATTTAGCAATGAGGTGAGTTTAGGTCATGCTTCCTTTATTCATGAACTGGCCATGCAAACTTTCACTTTCTGAGTCTCTGCTGTGCTGCTGTACCCAATCCAGACAGCCTTGTGGAAATCATGATATATATCGGGCTTGATTAGCATCCTTCTGATATACTGGCCATTATTAGAATTATATGATTTTAATAAACACCATAATGTACTGCACCACATATTTAAGACTATCTGTCAATACGTATTTGTTCTTCGTACTCAAACTATCATAAACATACTATGTTACTTCTTTAGTAAAGTAATGACATGGTAGGTATTTGCTTTAATGGTCACAACAAGAAGAGGCCATTGCACTGTTTTTGGAAGACTTTCTCCAACCTGAAATTGAACACACTCTACAAGCCAATGTTATTTCCACAAATAAAGTTGACAATTGTAACTGAAAAAGTTACAGTTCTAAAAGAAGACAAATGAATGCAAAGACAATACAAACATATTTTTTCATTTGTTCATTTGCAGTCACTTGCAATATAGTCATCACCCAGCTACAGAGTGTTAATTCAAGTGGAATTAAACACACACATACATACAATAGAGGAACTGAGTATTTTCAGCTCTCTTCCAGTTTCCCCTCTTGAAACATGCAGAACATGAGGAAACACAGTTCTGAAATGATTTATTGAAAGAAACAAGGTTTTGCAACACCTATACTGTGTCAAATTTAATTACCTCTTAAACTTAATAACCGGTTGTGCTGGTTTTAGCTACAATGACTACACCCAAACACTTCCTTTAACTAGGGAGCAGTCACTGTGGAGGAATCATGGCCTGCTCTTCTTTGCAGAATTACTTAAATTGACTATGGCACGCTTTTAAGGTCCTGTCTTAGTACCTCAATGACAATTAGCTTAGGACTTTGATTATGGATCAACCTGTTTCTTTGGACCCATTCAGAGGTGAACATATTCTCATGCTTGAACTTGATCACTGGCTTGTTGTATAACCCAATCATGCTTCAAGTTCAGATCACAGACTGATGACTGGATGTTCTCCTGCTTTCTGGTAAACAGCAGAATATATGGTTTTATCAATGACAGCAAGTCACCTAGCACACCCGCACCAGCACATTACCACCATGTTTGACTGTTGATATGACGTTCTCATTGTGGAATGCTGTGTTGGCTTTATACCAGATGTAACGGGATCCCTGTCTTATCTGTTGTCACTGCAGTCTTGGAGAAATTTTGGTAGGACAATCACTTCTGAGAAGATTTCACCACTTTTCTGTTTCCTTCCTTTGGAGATAATGGCTCTCACTGTGCCATAGAAATCTACATATTTCTGTAACTTTTTATATAATCTCTTCAGGAATTTCTTTTAATCACAGCATAGTATTTAGCCTACATCACTGAAAAGGTTCAAGCTTAAGTAATGGTTCAACTTAAGTAATGTTATGTTTATATCTTCAATGTATTTCCAATATCGTTTTGTGCACCTTTTTGGTCATATTTATCTATATTTACAAGAGCATAAAATCAATAATTTATCAATGCGGCAAATGGAGTCACATCAAATAATTGTTTACACTACCGAACGCTAGATGGCGCTGTTGAATTGGATTATGCGTGAACATGTCTGAACAATGATGCACTATATACAGAACAGTCAGTCTGAGGGTTTGATGCGGGAAACTGGACAGTTGATAGAATCAGATTCAGCACAATATCACACAGGGTCCAGAGTTAACATGAAGTGTTAATATGAAGACGTGGCCATTTGGGTGTTAGACTGGCTGATTGTGCGGGTGTACTTGCTCACGTGTGTTTGGTGCGGCAGCCTGCACCCTGTGACACCCGCTGGGCTGGCTGTGTGGAGCACGGCTCCTCTGGGCTGACACTGTGCAGGATGGAAAGATGTGGCCTGAGCCAGAAGAGCCTGGAAAGAGGCCACTGTGACACTGCAACACAGCCAGTCTCTGAGAGAGAGCTACACACACACACACACACACACCACTGACTCCAACCGGTCCACTCAGGACCCTTAAGCAGAAAGATACTATAAATCTTACAGCCTAGGATTTCCAAGGAGGAGGCATGCAGCAGGAGGCTAATAGTGTTGCAAGGTGGCATCCACCATTAGATTCGTGATAATAGACAATAATGCATCTATTTTCGGACTTTATAATGCTTTGTGGATCACTTTTGTTGTAAAAGGTTTCACCAGTTCCTTTTGGGAATTCAGTGCATCACAACAACAAAAAAATCTACAATCATCTTAAAACATCAGTACAAAGCAAGTCCCTGTGTATTTTATATTCGATTCATCATACCAATACAGTTCTTGTTTTTAATCTGATCTTTGAGGGAAGTGTCATCACTAAACTATAACTATCATCTTGAAACAGAACGTGGAAAAATTAACCACTAACATCATGTTTCACCTCCCCCTACACTCTTCCCCAGCTCTTAGATCCTCTGTGAAACCACGTTTCAGTCGGAAATATCACAGTGAGAAATAAAAATGCGTTATGATTTCTGATTTGCGTTGCCACTAAAAATAATTGAAAAGATCCTACACTGTATTAAGACAAGTGAACTGAACCAAATTATGGCTGAGTTTGAGCTTTCCTGATGAACTAAATAATTTCCTAAGGATTCATTATTTAAGAGAGGACATGCACACAGCACAGTATGGTACAACTGGTTCAGCAATAAGAGAACAGTTTTCTAAAAAATACAACACACTACATGGTGTTCATAAAAAAGCTTGAGACAGATGCTATCCTGAACCAGAAATGGAGAAGGGGCAAAATGTTTGCAGGATAAGACTTGTCAAAGTGTTTCCTTGGAGACATGACAGCTGTAAATTAACTGTTTCTAGGACTGCCTTTCGCTTAGTGACCCTCTAGCATACCTGTTGCATACCAAGAGCATTAAGATGCAGAAATAACAGATAAATTTGCTCCCATGACCTCATGCAGCAGGTGGGTGAGAATGTTTTTCCACTATGAGTTCTACACTGTCATAAAAGCATGGGTAAAGTGTAGCAACCATTTTCTCCTCCTAAAACCCTCTACCCATGCAGCACGGTCACATTTTTTCTCCTCTCCCCCACAGCCTGCACATCTGAAGTACATGTGCAGACTTTGGGGAAAATTCGGTAATGATTTAGGCATGCAGCTCGCACTATACTGATTGGTGAAGCTCACTTACATTTTCAGACCTGTCATAAGCTTCTATTATCAGTCAAAAAGGCGGAGTTATCAGAGTTGCCTTTATTGTCGTTACAGCAAGACATTGTCAGACATTTTCCTTAGTGTTTTTGCCTTTGATGACAAAACATTCAGGTGACACATCCCACTAAAAACATTAATATTACACACATTCACAAACCTAAGTATTGGTGAATATGCTGATAGATATGATAAACGGTGTTAGATGTATTGTAAAAGAAAAAGAAATTATTTACAAGATGAATAAGTGGAATAAATACTTATAAGAAAGATTTTTTAAAAATTAAATAATATTTGAATCATTGTAAATTCCTCTCACTTGATTGGCTAGCATAAGCTTCCACCGAGACACAAAGCGCTATTGCAGCTTTTCAAATGGCTAATAAAATCATAACGTCAAAATACTTTGAAGACAAAGATTTAACTCACAGTTCATCAGCTAAAAGATTCCCATGTTAGCTAACACTCAACTAAAAGAGATGGGAGATGGATGGCTGTCCTATCCACCCAAAGAGAGTAAATGTTATGCTTTCCTGGACACCAGCTCCATGGGTGCCTACAGCATCACAGAGTTTCACCCTTGAGTTTCCCTCTGACAGGGCTGATCCTTAGGCAGTTACATCACAATGAACCCAGACGTCTTCTATCATAGTCAAAATTTAGGGTCCTAAGTTTGCTCCTTTAGTTTTGCTCTGGAGCCACAATGCTATGTAGCTAACATGTTATGGTAACTTAGGATCAGAGTCTGTTTCATTGCTCAAAACAGTCATAGCAACCATCCTGAAGCCTGAATTTTGTCCATTTTGTAATACTTTGTCATACACTTTTACAGAACATAGATAATAAAGATTATACTGCGTCTTACAGAAACCACATGCCGAGGTCTGTTTGATAGAAAATTGATAAGGTTTGAGGCAAGTGTGTGGTCATTTAGGCATGCAGTGTTAAACAGAGATACTAATAGTTAAAAGATTTTGCACGCTATAAGCTATCACTACTTATCTATTTATTTTATAAACGGCAGATTTTTATACTTGAAGCACTGTTGAGTGAACAACTATAAATGAAACTATGTCAGACAAAACTAGTTTCATTTATAACATGGTAAAAATCTGTAACAGTGCATGTCTGATATGCTATTAACTGGTTGTGTGGTGATGCAGTGTCTAATTCTAGACTGTCCTTTAACTTTAAATGCACTTGTTAACTGATTCATCCCATTGACTGTCACCTAATAGCTCATTAAATATCTAATACCTACCTGGTGATTCACATTAAATCATAATTATATTAGGTGGCTTTTAATTGGTCAGTGTTGATTAATAATAATATTACATTTTCTGGCTAATAAAGGTACCCAGAAGGTGAACATACTGTAAATGTATCCACTAGCAAAGAATCCTGAGTGAATTTTTAGCAAATATTGAGTAACATGCAATAGAAAATCTCAGTGTGTGCCAAAACATTTGACTCATAGTACAAGTTGCATTACTTATTAGTTTTATTAGCCCTGTAGCGCCAGAACCTCACATTAGACACCAAACATGCCTTAATGGATTAACTTTATTATGCAGTAAGGGGTAACCTGTGTAAAACTGATCTCTCACTAAACTGTCCCTGTTGAGATGATTCATGTCCCCACTCTCCAGCCCTCTGCTCGTGCAGGCTGGCACTCTCTTCACCTTTCTCCACTTTTAATGCCACTGAGACGTCTTCATCTCATCCTCAGTGATCATTACTGCCCTGTTGCCACGAGGCACAAGAAGATTCAGCGCTCCTTGCTGTTCTAACGGTAGCTCCTTCCCCTCAAACGTGTGACCCTCAGATAATCTCCCCACATGCCCTCTCACAGTGACACGCAAGCACATTCACAGTAGCTACCAGTTTTTCTTGTAGGCATTTCTAGGGCACAGCTGTGCTGATGGTGAGCTTCTATAATACTGATCTGATGTATTGATCTGTGCATGTTTTTGGTTTGTTGTAATCATTCCATTGTAATTGGAGTGATAAAGGTGCTGTTTCAAGGAATTTTGGTGACAAATTCTGAGCAGTTAGAAACAAGATCATTTCCTACCATTGTTAACCCCTTTAAAAGGACCACAGTTTAGTTCCTCATTCACTCTCACAGCAGCAGCTGAGTGCCCTGGTTAAATGACATTTTCTAAGTAAAAAAATAAATGAACATGTCATCTACAGAGAATAAACTTGCATATGAATATTATCTGGAATTTTAAGTGCACCATTTCTGTTTTTTTTTTATATATTATTTGAAAACCTCTTTCCTAAACCTGGTCCTGGAGGCACACTTCCATGCACATTAAAGCGCCTTCCCTGCCTTAAAACACCCATTTTAAGGGGCTGCAAATGACCTGATCAGTTGGATCAGATGTTGTGAAGGCTGTGAAAACACTCAAATGTGCCAGGCAGTGTGCATCCAGGACCGGTGTTGGGAAACACTGCCATAACTATTGCACAGGCCACAGTTTATGTTTTATTTTTTTCCCCATTATGTCAAGTTCAGCAATAAAGCAGCCGTTGAAAATTAATATGTGCAGAAGTGTGCTCTGTGTAGCATGTGTACTTAATTTCATTTTAACAAAGGTGTGTAAACTTTTGCACTTGACTGTATCTAATTAATATGTTAGTTGCACTGTAGTCAACCAATCAATGCTCTGTCTACATATTAATTTTTTCATTGCAACTGTCGCTACGTCAGGTAGGACGACAAGTTCCATTCAGCCTAATGAGCATTTGCAGTGCACGTCTTTGTCAAAAGACCTAAACTTAGAGTGCTTTGTTAATGTTAAATGATATTTATTTTGCATGTGTGTGAAAAGACACACTCAGGCTGAATGGAAATTTTTGACACGTAGTCGAGTTAATATCATAGAATAAAAACTAAGGTTGTGGAATAACTCTAAACAGTGTGGGCTACACACTCATTAAGTTGAGTGGCATTTTTGTTCTGTAATGCTTGTCCAACCTTGCAACAGTAACTACAATAGAGCATGTTTGTGGGTGACGCATGGAAAAGTTGTTACTCAACCAGAGGGCTTAATATTAAGAACTGAACAAGCCTTTAAAATTAAGCAAATTTCGGATGGAAAATATCTTGGTTGATCAAGTACATTTTGGGGTAAGAGGAACACTGTGTAGATTGTTCCTTTAATGCCTCATACTGAGTGAAGTGAGGGGTAAATTGCAGACCCCCTGATCTGCAGCGCTCTGTGCTGCATGCACTGATGTGTGGCTCTCACTCTACTGCATGCAGACTACACATTTCTCTCATTCCTGCCCTTGTGACTTGTTGCAAGTCTGAAATGTATCACAATTCTTCACCTTTGCGGGAACAGTCAGAACAGGAATGTGTGTATGTGCTTGTGTTTCTTAATGTGTGTGAGCGCATTAGGGAGGCTGTGCAACCTCGCCCCTTTAACGCATTTTGCTTTCACTCAGCTATCTCGCCCACGCACTCACCATGTGACTCTTGCCAGCGACAGGAAATCAAGGATCCTGTCAAATCCTGCTCCGTTCTCTCTCTCTCTCTCTCTCTCTCTCACACACACACACACACACACACACACTCTCTCTCTCTCTCTCAGTACATGGTTGCTTGGCCTAGGAGTCTCCCACGCTGAGCGTTTACATATGTGTGACTTCTGCAGTTCTGTATGCGTCTTCTAATTCAACCTGGCATCTTTCATATACATATACTTGTACATATACATACACATACACATACACATACACATACACATATACATATACAGCACATCTATATAGTTTTCACTTATAAATGCCAATGTTATGGCACATTCTAATCAACAAAACATGTCATTTGACCAGATGTTTTCAAACTTTTGCATAACACTGTATGTACACAAGCACTGTACACACATAATAATTAACAAATTGTAACAACAAACAGCAACCACTGTCTTATATATGCAGTGTATTTATATTTTCCTGTGTAATACTATGTAATACTATGTAATACTGTGTCTCAAAGTCTACAGAAGCAAGTGTATTTAGAATTATTTAGGACATCAGTGCAGGTTGGAACCAAGTGTGTGATATACTTATGTGCTTGTGTAGTTTTATGTTGCTCTGTGTTTGTTCTTTGCATCATGGTCCTGGAGGAAGATTGTTTCATTTCACTGGTTTCTGTGTGGGTTGTTGAAATGACAATCAACACCTACTTGACTTGACTTGTCATGACTTGATTTAGACTCCCAGTTTACGTGATACTAATTGGTAGAGAATATGTTTCCATCACTTCTTAGGTCTAGCTTTTTAGCTTTGATGTAAAAGTAAAGAAACAAACTTCGGAGCCCAAGCATACAGTATCTTGGCTGATCAGTTACTTTCTGGGTTAATTTGATACTTCACTGAAGTATTCTTTTAATGCCTCACTCAATTCTCTTACACATCTTTCAGCATGATTCTGCAGTCTTTTTTCTGTGTTTACTGCAGGGTGGGCTAGTAAAGTACGCTGCAGTGATCGGGCATGATGTCAGCGCTGTTTGGTTTGCTGTACTCGCCCCAAGGCAGACTGAGAGGCGAGGCAGAGTGGACTCTGGCCAGCACCTCTCTCTTCACTCACCTGGGGCATGCAGCACTCACTGACCCTAAACAAGCATGCAACAGCCATTCCTCGGTAGTTTCAGCATTCAGTGCTGTGCAAAAGTCTTTGGCACCCTGTTCAAATGCAATTTAATGCTGAGCATGTGTTTGCTCTGAAAATACTAACGCTACACTAAATACAAATAAACATTAATACAGTACATTGGGATTTTATGTGGGTAAGTGTGTTGGCTTAACCAACACACGTACATATACAGTGACCATTCAGGATTTTTTTTAGTAATCAGATTCATCGTTAAACCAAATCAGCTATGCCGGTGGTGGATGTAAAGGCTTGGCTTCAACAACCACACCTATTTATGGTACCAAGACAGGCATAATTCACTTTAGCAAGGTCATTTGAAACCGTTCTTTATCACTCAATATTAAACTGTTTTTGTTCATGTACTCCCAAGGAAGTTATATATTATTGCTGTAAGAACAAAATCTTGTATTGCCATGTTTGTCTTTTTTTACATAATGTTTTATCATCTTGAACCCACACAAATGTACTTGAGATAAAGCGTTATTACATTAACTTACAATAAAGTTTTTAATTTTAATTATCTCACTATTAAAATCTCATTTAACCAATAACTTACTTTCTTATGGTTTAGGTTAAAACCTTTTTTTTATAGCAGTAAGTGAGCTCTGTTCTAAACGACTGGGTGGTATTGCAAGTAATTTGTAAAGCAGTATGAGCTGAAACGCTCCTTATAACTTCACCATGAATGGCCAACTGCTGTAGAATATGCAAATGTTGTTGTTATGACATCACAAAAGCAGTGAATTCAAAACAGTGTTTTTGCAGCTTGGTTTGCATGGATGAAATGTATTTCTATGGACCATTTAGTGAATGCTATGTTGTGAAACTAGCAGCGTTTCCACACTACATCAGATGATTTTATTAAAAAAAGAAATAACGTATATTAATGTATATTTGTGTTGGTTATGTAATTATTTGAAAAGCAACCACCTATACAACCCAGAAAACCAGTTTTAAACAGCTTGCTTGATTAGTCTAAGATGTTTGCACAGTACAGTACGTTGGGGTGTGCAGTATTTCTACTCTTCTGTTCTGTTCAAAGTTAGTGAACAGTCTCTTATGGACGGTTTACCAGGTGCAGTATATGGCCTGTCTGAGCACCTGTGTGTGCCAGGGCAGCATCACACGCCAGATTCTGGAGGCAGAACAAGTCACGTCTGAAACGAGGTGTGTGGCTCATGTACTGTAATCCCCTGCTGGTGCTGCAATAAATCATTTAACCAGGACAAGTAATTTGCTCAGCTGGGTGCATTTGACTCACACACGCACACCCACGTATGCTCTGTGTTGTGGGTCCCCTCACGTGTTGCTCTCCCCGTCTTCTGGCAGGCCAAGTTTAAACTCAAGATGATGTAATTTAAAGAAACGTTTTTTCCAAGTATGAAGCCTGCTATACAGACTCATGTATTAGTCGCCAGACAGACAGAGCCAGAAGAATGCTGGCTCAAGCACTTTGCCCTGTCACCAAAGTATTCGCTAAGACTAGTCAGATGAGATTTCTTCAACTACACACACACACACAGAAAAAGAAAAAGTGGTGAAAGGAGTACTGAAAATCTGAAGAAGTGCTTAAGACCCAAGTGGCTTGAATTGAAAGAAAGCTACTTGAGATTTCACTTTCAGTAAAAAATAAAGGTTCCTAAATGGTACTTGGCTTTAGCATACAGTGCTAGGAAAAGTCCCTAATTGGTATAGAACCTTTGGGCAGGTTCTTCAGAGCTTTACAAAATGACACTTATCAAAAGCCTACCATGACAATTCACATAAACCTTCACAAACATTCACAGAGGCTTATGCATTGAATTAATTCAACAATCTCCTGACAGGCTCTTTATAGAACAATCTACTGACAGGTTCTTTATAGAACAATCTACTGACAGGTTCTTTATAGAACAATCTACTGACAGGTTCTTTATAGAAACATCTACTGACAGATTCTTCATAGAACAATCCACTGACAGGTTCTTTATAGAAACATCTACTGACAGATTCTTCATATAACAATCCACTGACAGGTTCTTCATAGAACAATCTACAGACAGGTTCTTCATAGAACAATCCAACAACCCACTGACAGGTTCTTCATAGAACAATCCAATAATCCACTGACACGTTTTTCATAGAACAATCTACAGACAGGTTCTTCATAGAACAATCCAATAATCCACTGACACGTTCTTCATAGAACAATCTACAGACAGGTTCTTCATAGAAACATCTATTAACAAGTTCTTAAGGTAGCTCAATATGTCTCTTGTATGGCATTGCTCCAAAAAATACATTTTTTATCTGACTTATTTGAGTGCATCTAATACTAAAGTACTTTAAGTACATTTGGTTACATTTTCTGCCTGAAAGCCCCATGTAAAGGCTTCACCTATTAAACTACAACAGCAGTGCAATACAGTTTGAAGAAATGTAAATTAAGCCCCAGTATACGTGTTACAGTTTTGTAATTCAGTGTATACTTCCTGGAAAATCTATTATAAAGTTACTCCAGTTACTCTAGTTACTGCTTCACATAATCTGGTACTTTCTACCAGTGGTTCATACTGTTTGGTACTTTCTACCACAGCTCAAAAGCAAACCTCAATAAAAGGTTTCACTTTTTGATTTATTTTTTGTTTGGCCATGGGAAATGTACAACTCATCATTTGAACATAAATTCACTCTCTGGTTGAGACCAGCTGTGCAGGTGGATTCCATGGGAGCATTTCTGTTCTCGAGCTCAGCTACCTTCAAACCCGAGACTTACAGGGAGGGAGGTTGACTGAGACATATTGTTGTGTAATGAATACAGACGTTTTTTTCAAACAGCCTCTTGATGACCGGCAGATCAATGCACGGATCAAAAGTGAAAGCTTCGGCACCTTCAAAGACTAATCAAAGTCCTTGTCTTATAAAGATAACGTGACCTTTCAACTCTTGGGCCAATATAAAGCTAGATGTGCATATGGATGTGAGCCTATGATATTTAGGAAGTGTGGTTGAGTGACATTAAACACATAATGTTTCACACTATGGTCAGTAAGAGTGCGATATTACAAGGTAAGTGAAACTATGAGCTGAACCAAAGCGAACAATAACAGCATGAGTTGCTAAGCACCAAAGTCGAATATATTGCAAATGATTAAAAAAACAACACCACCACATTTCCTTCTTAGCAACCTCAAAACAGACACGAACTGCCACAAGGTTCAGGAAACAAAAAAACTGCTCCCCAAATACTTAATGCGGATGAAACTCCACTGCAGTGAAAAGGGGGAAATATTTTTTATACGGTATGTTATTTGGCCCTAGAGGTGGGTAGTACGTAGTTATTTAGTACATTTACATTTACGGCATTTATCAGATGCTTTTATCTGAGTTAGTACTTACTTACTCAGTTATAACACTTTATTTGTGGATTTTTCGGAGTATTTTCAAATCACAATACTTTTACTAATAATGTATATTTGTGAGAATCTATGCTTTAGTCCACGTTTTTATGTCTGTTTTCATCATGTTACATTGAAGATAGCTTCTCTATTGCTTCTCTAAGCTCTCACATTTGTGCTTCATCATTTATTTTAGATCTAAAAGATGCCCAAACAGAATAGACCCCTCAGTAGGCACTGTGTTATTCGGGACTTACTGACTGGTACTTTTTTAAACTGTTTTTTTGGAAAGATACTTTCACTTTAACTTGAGTCATTGCGGGACCAAAATAACATTACTGTTGCCTCAGTATGGGTTTAGGCTACTCTACATATGCTTTGACTGGAATGGACCCTTATACTGACCCCAAATGAACTCGACTGCACTAATGTCTGAATGAGATTAGAGTACAGTAGCCTGTATGTGGCTCCCAGCATGATTGGCTCAGGGAACAGTAGTTCATTTTCACATGAATGTGAGGGGCAGCTGTCAGTAGAGCACATAAAAAAGGCCATGGAACATGAAGGGCACAGGGCTGGATAAACAGTAGACAGCTGGGCTGAGACAATGGCACCTCAGTTAATCATTAATACAGTTAATGAACAGGGGCCGAGAGCCGGTACTTTCCATGAGCCTCTGCTTCCAGCCGGCCAACGACTGACCCTTTGTTGGCACTTGCTTCAAATAAGAGGGGACAGGGACAGGGAGTGTTGAGAATAAATCCCATTTACGGCAAAATGATTTCAATACAGTATCAAAAAATGGAAACATTGAGGTGTGCTTTTGAGTAAGAAGGGGATAGAATCTTGACCTCAGAATCACATGACCCCAGTCCACAGTAGATGCCACATCCTTACGAGCATCATTATATACCTTACGTCCATCCGTTAGCTCCCAGTCAGTCTAAATGCCCTGTGTATTCAATCTGGGCAAAGTCATATAACATCAGTGACAAATCATTAATGTGTTGATAAACTGACCATGGAAAATCTATCTGTTTGTTTCACGACGATGGACAGTGTGATCAAAGACATCTGCTCAGAGCTTGCATCATGGCATCCCGACTGTGTGAATCCTAACAGTATAACAAATCACTAATAAATGGCCGTTAATGGAAGTGATAACAGATGTGTAGGCCTCACTGGGAGCCAGTGAAAGTGTGTTTTGTGTGATGCGTAAATGCACAGTGTGTTCGGGCGTCCGTTTGCAGAGGTGGCAGGTGTTCCTCCTTTCTCCACAGAGCAGGTTTTTATGTCCCTCCTCAAGTTAGTTGCTTGGTTTCCATGGAAATGCCCAACAGAAAGAGTCTTGTCTTAAGGGGCCTGTTCTGGGGAGGGCTTTACTAGCTGCCTGACCTGGACTTCAGTGAAGACAGAAGGGGGGAAAAAAGAAAAAAAAAGAGAGAAAAGAAAAAAGAAAAGAAAAATCAAGCCGAGAAACAACCTAGCATTGTCTATAGCTTGATGCACAGACTCAATGGAGATGTTCGGGACAGATGTTTCAAATGAACTTGCTCTGTGCCCTTCACAGCGGGCCAGAATTTCAACTCAATGCCTTATTTCATCCCGATGGGAACATACCCTTTCATGTGCTTTTTCCAACATTATTGGAACACTACTTTTCTAAATTATAACACTACTTTTCTAAATTTCAACACTACTTTTCTGAATTTTAACACTACTTTTCTAAATTTTCCATATTGAGGCCTTTTTCAGCAACTGTTAGGAGTATAGGTGAGTCATCAACATTACCATTCAGTATTACCATTACCATTAATATTACCACAATTAATTATTCTTAGAACCAAGCCTTCCTTCATCTAACCCAATAATAATTGTATTATTATTATCATTATTATTATTGCTGTTGTTGTTGTTGTTGTTATTATTAGTCCTATTATTAGGAAAATACATAAGAAAAAAAATTTTAATGCCTAGAAATGAGCTCCTTAAATGAAGGTCAATAATGATGTTATTAGATGCTCAGTGATCTTTTTAAGAAGGTCATGTTTAATACATGGTGACACATCCTTTCCATTCAGTCACAGTTCCCAGTTGATAATACGCCAGGCTGCTTCTGCTGTTACAGTCGACATCAAAATCATTAGAGAAGATAAATAAGCCCCTTTCAGTGACCACATATGCCCAAGTTATTACTCTGTTTGTTGTAGATACACTTGTTTTCTATCAATGTTTTCTAGCATTGTCAATGTTTTCTATCCTTCTGAAGATGTACCAAACTGCAGATTTTGTCATGACTGATATGATCTATCTTTAAGTTTTTTGTCCGCCTGACAAATTTGACTTGGCAAAATCTACTGCCTGTTTTTCTTCTACTGATGTTTCTTTAGTGCCATTTAGTGCCATTCTCTGTTATTAAGCCTCGTCACAATAAACACTAATGAAGGAATTCTATTACTCTCCTTACTTGGGACTTGCTTGCCCTTCATGCAACACTTTACCACAGACCGCAATATTCCATACAATAAAATCTCATTAGAGTTAGGGGACTGACATCCTTATGGATAAGATCCTACCATAAGTCTGTAAATATGAATGAAGGGAAAGAAGTATTGTTGGGTGTCCCCCAAGGCTCTGTTCTACAACCACAGCTATTTTTATTTACTGATAGTGTGCAGTTATCCGTGGCTATGTGTGGCTATCATGAAGACTTTATGTAACTACAAGACTTTATGATGTCATACATTTTGAAAGAATATTACTTATAGATATGGTAAATATCAAGATACAAAAAATATTATTTTAATAAATATGCTAAAAATTGGTAACAGGAATGACGCGGTATGATGTCCCCACCCCCAACAATCTCATAAATCAACAAAATTTTACATTATAGAAGAGAGAAACTTACTTGTGTTTTAAATGTTGGAAATCTTCTTCCTGTAAATTATGTAACTTCCTGTAAATTATGTCACTGCTGGAATGTGCCATTATTTTACAGGGGTTTTTTGTGTCAGTAACAGGGTTGACTTGAAATCAGGGGACATTGATAAAATGATTTAAATTTTATAGAGATGACATATGTTCATGCTAAAAACATTGCTTAACAATGAGATTACTTTTAGAACAATATAGAAATCTAAAAAATGTATCATTTTTTTATCAGATTAAGGTTACATTTTAAGGTAAATCTAATTTTAAGGTAAAATTGAGGGGTCGGTTTCACAAATTAACGGCTGCTTAATTCAGATGATGGGGTTTGATGTATTTTCAGTAGGGTTAAACATTAAGTACATTATGTTTAATGGTGAGTACAGAATCCAGAAATGCCAAACTTGATTTTAGCTGATGGCTAAGCTACACTAGATAAAAGTATTGGAACACACATGTTTTTCAGGGTTTGGGCTAGGCCCCTTCTTCCAGTGAAAGAAAATTTTAATGTTTCAGCAGACCAAGACATTTTGGACAACGCCATGCTTCCAACTTTGTGGACACAGCTTGGGGAAGAACCTTTCCTATTTCAGCATGACTGTGCCCCAGAGCACAAAGTAAGGTCTATAAAGACATGGTTGGATGAGTTTGGTGTGGAAGAATTTGACTGGCCCGCAGAGACCTGACCTCATCCGCATCCAACACATGTTTTCTGGTGTAAACACAGAAACTTGTGTGAAATTCTTTCTCTGGGTTAACTTATCATAAAGTGAAGCAGAGGGCAGCCAGCAGCACTGCACCCAGGGAAGTGTGTGTGTGTGTGTGTGTGTGTGTGGAGGAGTGTGAGGATGGTACCTTGCTCAGTGGTACCACTGGCAGTCTGGCCTCCTGATCACAGGGCCAACTCCTTAACCACCAGCTGTCTGGACCTGATTGTGGACTTCTTAGCCATTATTGTTATATCAGGAACAGGCAAGAGCACGCTGGTCACCTCAACACCCTTTTCCCATGTTGTTTATTGTCCTAAAGCAATAACTGCTCATCCCCCGCCCCCCTACAAACTCTGCTGCCATATTGCACTGAACAACAGCCTAGGGGCTAGCGGACCAGTCGATAGTAACAAGTGATCTTTAATTGCATCATTATATAAAGAAAAACAATTCTTTCTAATGGATGAACAGCTATAACCAGAATGGACAGAATACTCATACAAGAGTTATGAAGAAATTAATCATTTTTCTTTCTGCCTCCAGGCTTCGAAAATGGCTCAGAGCCATGTAGGATTTCACAACCGTGTGCGTGTGTGTGTGTGTGTGTGTAAGACCATCCACACTGTCAGGATAATCCGTTTATTCAGATGTCATTTATTGAAATTCTTTTGTCATCTGCACACAGTATGAAGAGGCAAAGTTGTACACAGAAATAACAGTTTACTTTTTTTTTTACATCTACTTTCACTGGTTTGTTCCCTCGCACACCTGCGTGTGCACCAGCTCTCTCGTGGTACATACATACACTCTCACGATCAGAGAAATGAATTACAAATAATTACAAAGTTTGCCAAAGTCTTCATTTTTCCTTCTGGTTTTCTGGGACACAATCTTGATTGGTCATTACGTCATAGCCTTTTAAGCAGGGGAACCTATGCGATAGTCACATACACTCTTGGAAGCCAGCGATGATGCAGAGCAAATAAAAAGAAAACAAATTACCATTTAAGATGTAATGCAGAGCGGGGCCGGTTCAACGGGGGAGAAAGAGGGGGCAACGCCCCCTCAAACAAATGTCCTGCCCCCTTAAATCAAACTTTTAGAAGTGTAGAAGAAAAAATAGATTACCCACAACCTGAATATGGACAAGATGTCGCCGTCACCCTGGCTTGCTCATCAGAGATTTACTTATTTATTTAATTATTTATTTTATAATTTTTATTTTTTCTCACACACACTCACATACATAATTTTCTCTCATTTGTGAAGCAGCTTTG
>JBBPCY010000142.1:15087162-15111509 GCA_037974405.1 Brachyalestes nurse | reverse complement strand
ACTGACGTGAAAATCCTCCTATTATGGCGAAAAACGTATGTTTCTGGGCGGGAACTGTATACGGGAAGGAGTTATACAGGAAGGGGTGTATCGCGATTCATCCTTCCCACACCGTGACACGGGTTCGTGGAACTGAGTGTCGCAAATTCGGTTTTGTATCGTATATTGTTACAGCCCTAATATATATATATATATATAAAGCACAAAACATTTTCTATTACAGGGTTGGAGCAGCAGACACTGAAAAGACTGTATTTCTCTTTTATTTGCCTAATCAAACCTTTCTGTGTAGAACAGAATTAAAGGCAGAATCAAGACGTGTTAACATACCAAATACTGACAGAAAACCACACCTCAACATTCACATCACAAATGATCTCAAAGCTGAAAATCGTTATGCCTTACTAGTTAAAACATCTCACTGAAAAAGAAGAGAGAAGGTAAACGCAGGTTTTGCATTCCAGGTAAAGGTGCTAACGGACTGTGAATGTCAGGCAGATTACATTTTTTGTTGGGATAATGGCTTTTTCTAAAATCGTATAAGTTCAGCCATACTAAGACGTGCAGCAAGAACACATTGCTTTATCACACCAGCATTCAGCTAACAGAATCTGGCACATGCAGCAGACTGTTTAGTCTTCACCTTATCAATAACTGCCACTCGGTCTTGCTAAGCACTTTGTACACAGGCCAATCAGGTCAGGGGAAGACAGAGAGGACATTTGCATTTGGTAGTTTTTTTTCTCCCAATACTTTCCAAATAAAAGTTTTTTTTTAAAATGAGGCATACATGTTTACGTTCCAGACATGCCTTCTGGCACATTGATTTGCATGAACTGTTAAAGTCTTTGTCATTTTTCGTGCCCCAGCAAGCACTAATTAACTGAACCACAAAATCCCCTTTAATCGTTACACAGAAACAAACACGAAAGCAAGACGCCGTTGTGCACATGTATTGCAGTAACGTGTATTCACCAGTTTACTGTATTATGGTTGGTGGCCTAGTGGTTAGGGCATTCACTCTGCAATCAGAAAGTTGTGGGTTCAATTCCCAAGTCTGCTAAGCACCTCTGATGTACCCTGAGCAAGGTACCGTCCCCATACACTGCCCCCCTGGCTGCCTGCTGCTTCACTTGGTGAATGGGTTAAATGCAGAGGAATAATTTTAATGCTGTTCACACTGTGTGCTGTGGTGTGTTCACATATGACAGAATGATCACTTTCACTATTTCACTACAGAGACGCTGTCCTCTGAAGACATGCATTCATTGTTTTCTCATCCCTGTCTTTATGACACATCTCAAGCCTCATTTCAGCCCCGGTCACCAAAGCCGAGTTGCTTTCTTACTTTTCACAATGACTCTTGTGAGAGATATATGTGGATACCACACACAACTAGTTTAATTGGTACTTTTCCGTATCAGACCAGATGCTTGCTCGCTAATGTATTCAGGCTGGATGACGGCTTTCAGAGTTGATTTAAAACGAACAAAGATGATACATAAATGTAAAGCAAGCCATTTACAGTTATTGGTTCAGAAGCCATTGTCTGCAAAGTGTGCTTTGTGATGCAAATGCTGAATTTCGGGTTGGCCAAAGGGGTGAGGGGGTTGGTATGGGGTAACCATATGGCCGCACCAACCCATCTTCTGCCCCCCCACTCTACTCTCATTGAAATTAATACCCTTCAGTTTCTCAGGGTATTTAAGACAAGCAGAATCGTTCACACACCTCCCACCACACCCCTAACCAGCTCATGTAGGAAGCATCCCCAGAAATATTCTTTGCCTCATTTTCTACGCCTTTACACTATTCTTCGCAAACAGATTTATGCTGACATGCCATGAACTGCATCGTTTTTTTTGGAAAAAGCATCTTCGCTTTAACTCCTGTTTGAACTTGGTTTAGATGTCAGACATACACTATTACATAAATCTTACCATGTTATAAATGAAACTTGTTTTAATTGGCATTTTCATTTATACTTGTTCATTCAACAACTTTCCAGAGCTTAACACTGTGCAGACAATTGCGGTTTATGAGCCTGTGATGTGTAAATACTTTTGACAGGTTGTGTATGTGATCATGAAGTCTGAATCTGAAGCCTTAATTGATGGATTGTTTGGCCACATACCTGTAGAGTGTCACTGCTGTTATATTCTTTTCTGTTTCCAGGTTAGGGAGCTAACACATTTTCACAACGAAGAGGTTTAAGAGGTTTTTAATTACTGATAACAATGTAAATGTTTTATCTGTGCTAATAGATGTGCTCACAACAATTTGTCTGGATTTTACCCCTTTTGTCCCAACTTATACTTTTACTCCATACTTCTCATTGCACTTCACTGCACTTTGCACTTAATTTCAAGATTTGTTGATCTGAATATTGTTTTTGGAAATGAGTGTTTGGCCAGCGGGACTTGAGCATGGTCTTCAGTGTGTGGAGGAGCGATTCCTAACGTTTAGATGTGCTCATGCATTCTCTCTCAGCTTTTCCCCCCTGCGGTGAGCCTGTTTTTGACGCGGAGAGAGAGAAAAATGGGCGAGAGAGGAGCATGAATGGTGGAGGAGCGGGTAGAGAGAGAGAGGGAGAGAGAGAGAGAGCGCCGAGCCTTTGTAGTCAGCGAGGAATGCGGAAACGTCCCTGCTCTGTGTCAGAGCTCTCTGGAGGGGGTCAGGCCACACTGCGCCAGCGTGGGAAAGAGAAGCTCAAGGAGAGCGTGGAGAGCTGCGCGCCTTGCATCTAGCCAAACACCCCACTCACTGCTGCTGGGAGAGCACGAGGAGGACGAGGAGTAGAAGAGGAGAGGAGGAGAGGAAGAGGGAGGAGAAGGAGAAGGAGAAGGAGGAGGAGAAGGAGAAGGAGGAGGAGGAGGAGGAGGAGGAGGAGGAGGAGGATGGCTAAAGCATGCATGCACCAGCCGACTACCTGTGTGGCCCGCCAGGACACTGGGAGATCTGTGATGTAGGTGAAGAGTCCCGGTGGGGGAAACACACACACGCTTGCGCGCACACACACGCACACACACGGACACTGCTTCTTCTCAGCTCGTAGCGGGATCCGTTAAGGCGAACTGAATGGGTAAATACCATATTTGCAAATTCCATCTTTTTTCTCATGTGACAAGTTTTTGCACTCGTGTTTATTAGGTTTTTTGCACGAGTTTCCAGTTTTGTGGGTGTTTTTGCACGCGGTGCGCATTCACTCGTAATAAAAAGCGACGTGCACATTTTTTATTAGTATATATATATTTTTTTGTTTGGCATTATGTAAAATAGACATCGTGACTGAAACGAGCATGCACTTGGAGAGTGTGAGGGTTTGGTGGCGGAGGACCACTTTTACGGCTGCGTTTTAAAGACAATGAGATGAGCGCGGAGCCACGTGCTCGGGCTTCTCTGGTGGTGGCACAAAGCAGCTCTGGAGCATCCCTGCCAGATCTGTGTCAGAAGTAAACACAGAGACTAGCCAGCCTTCTGAAGAGGTCTGCGTTCTGTACTGCTAAACGGCATTTTCCCACCACCATCATCATCACCACCATCATCATCACCACCACTACCACCCACCAGAACTTACTGCAGCTCTGAAACACCACCAACCTCGGTCTGAGCCTCCAGAGTCTGCATTTACGCACGAGGCTTGCATCAAACGCGTCTGATTTTAACGAGATTCCAGATGCGTTTGTGGTGACGCTGGCGGGGGGAACAGGCTGGGACTTTGGGCTGTCTTGAGACTCCTCGTGTGGGTGTACGGGCTGGCTGGAGAGCTGGGGAAAGTGCACTCTGGATCCAGCAGACTACCCTTTAGGAAGGGACCTCAGAGCCACGCTCGCCTTTGCTATCCAAGCCAAGGCAGCGTGAACCAAACTCTGGGATTCCCCCTGCAACCCTCCCCCCTCTCCTCCACCTCCTCCCCCCCTCCACAGCAACAGGCTACAGCAGCCTGAGAGAGAGAGGAACACGTGCAAGAAGGAAACCCAGGAGCATGGACAAAGAAAGTATGAACCAGCAGTACGAGCCCGTGGCCGAGATAGGCGAGGGCGCGTACGGGAAGGTGTACAAGGCGCGGGACCTGAAGAACGGGGGGCGCTTCGTAGCCCTCAAGAGAGTCCGGGTGCAGACTGAGGAAGAGGGGATGCCACTGTCCACCATCCGCGAGGTGGCAGTGCTGAGGCAGCTGGAATCCTTCGAGCACCCCAACGTCGTCAGGTAAAACCCCTTAAAACTTTTACGGGCCAATCAGCAGCTTCTCGTAACTACGCACATTACGCATTGGTTTCGTAATGATTCACGCATTGATTGCACGGTATTGCACTTTGAGATCCCATTTCCATCCTTAAACAGTGTAGTGTGTAGGTTTTACAATCCTGGTTCTTGAGCGCAGGTTCAGGGCCGGTATTTTCTAATCACTGGTTCTTAATTGGACACTTAATAGACCTGATTGGCCAGAGGCCAGAGGTGACAAAACCCAGGACTGAAGTCAAGTTCCAGATTTGTAGACCTCTAAGCACAGTAATAAATCAATTTAAAATTGTTTCAAATTCACAGCTGCAAAAGACAGATTATGTGTTCGATATTGCTACAAACGTGTCCTTACTGTGATTTTAATGTTATATGGTAAATCTGCAACAAAATTTCTCACATAATTGTACTGTATATTTATAGGACTTTGCAGGCAACAAGACTGACATTACCTTATTGTGAAATTGTCTTTTATTGTGCTTTATTGTGAACATTTTTTACTGTTTATGGGGGAGGGATTTGTTGTGCATATAAACTATAACACAGATATCAGGCCATTATTGTGCCTATAGACACTGACCAAATTACCCCACCCCCACTACCATTTTCTCTTTTTTATTTCATTTATCACACTTCCTTTTGGGCACTGAAGTTATTTCCTGCCACATGGAGATGTTTGCAGTTTTTATATTTAGCTTTGCACAAAATGGCACCATTCAAAGGTAGTGTAGCTGTTTAGAGTGCCCAGGTTTATGGTCATCTGCAGCTGCCACATTTAATGCCCTGATCAGGAACCCCAGGAACAGCAGTGGCCAACACTTTGTCCACTGTTAACCTACTGTGACTTCAAACCACTGCTGCACACATTGTGAATGCTCCTTCTGTTTGGTCACTAAGGGTTAAAGACTGTGGTTTTGAGATCACAGATTGCTGTTAAAGTGCCGTTTTTGCAACCAAAGAGACTTGGTCAGCAAGTCAGCGTCTTCTGTTAGTAATAATGGAACTGATGTCACTGCTTGGCTGTGTTTTTATTTAGACTGACCAGTATTTAAAGTAAATTGGGTTCCAGTAGCTTTCGTTTTGGGAAAATGTTTCAATGTTTTCAAAAATTGGGATCTTTACTCCGAGGTGAAACATTATGTTGGGAAATCAGGTAGCAATGCTAGGGGTTCTAAACTGTACACTAAATACAGTCTCTGTTCTCTAAGGTTGAACTGCATGTGGGGGCCCAGGAAACCTAGAGTGCAGTATATTCAGTGCCTTGTTTAACTACAGGCGACCCTTGAATGTTTCTCATGAGGAGATTATTCATTCCATATGTTTTATGTCTGTTCAGAGACTCCATTGTGAAGGAACAGTTTGGGTTGCTGGAGAAAGTTTTCTTGGAGAAACCTAATCAATGATGTCATGAGAATCAGAGAGGCTTTGCTATCAAAGTGTCAGTCTGCAAGATATTTGATGTCATCTCATAATTTATATGGCTTAGCATGGTGAGTCTGTGTCATCAGAACCGAAAGCACAGCCTCTTCAATATTTTCTTCACAGGGATCATGGTCTTTTGTCAATTTGTGATCAAAAAGACACCTATAGGGTTAGATGGAGGAAATTGCTCTAGCCTACTGCTTCTGTGTATTGACAGCGTGGGTACGAACCAATCGCTTCCCATTCAGGCGTTGCTATGATGAGAAATTCTGGTCACCACTGGTCTCTGCTTGAGTTACCATGGCACATCACGAGTTTCTATGGTGCTGAGAAAGGAATGTTTTCTGTGGTCCTTGGATCTTGACTGGGGACACTAGATGTTTGTTCTTCCTAATTCTTACCAAGCTTGTCTAATTTACAGAAGCGTATATTGCCCATGCGGTCGGCTTTTGTGTAAACTGTGCTCTATTAACTGGATGAATTTCCTGTGTCAGACATTTTCTTTACACTGAAAAAATGTATAACATTAATATCTAGTAATATGTGCCCATAGACTATGGTTAAACCACTTTCCAAACTCATGTTACTCATTTTTGATGGTAGAGGATGAGATTCCAAGACCCATCCGACATAATTCTTTTTTCCACAGTACTATGCACACTAAATCAGGCTACAAAAGGATATGGTGTTATGCACTATCCAGAGATATTTGTCTTTCTGTCTTTCTGAGGTCAGAAAGATAGCCTCAGGAATGAATAAGGAGCAGTATGAAGCAAAAAAGATGTTTTGTGTTTTCCCAACTCCAGCACAGAAGCTAATAAAAATATGTGAATCTTCTGGTCATTTTGGAATAACAGCGTGAAATTACCATCAAGATGAATGGCTAATTAAGAAAAATACTTCCACTGAGTGTTTTGCTATTAAAAATAGATCAAATTAAGAGTTAACAGAACAGACTTCTAGTATCATTCTGCTTCTGTGCTGATAATGTTGGAATACAGGAGGGTGTTTTGTAGCCAAGTTGATCAGTCATGAGGTTAGAGCTGGAGACCCTCATTGGTTCTTTTCACTTTGCCAACAAAGCTCTGGTGTTCGAAGCATAGCAAGCATTCTTTCAAACAGTCAGGAAAACTAGTCTGGACAGTTAGCTGATTCTTTAGGATTTTCCCTCTGAGCTGCATTGTTTGGCTCATTTAACATTTGAAATCTCAGGAAATGGTGGGTGAAAAACGAGTGGCAATGTGAACAATTCTTTATCCAGCTACAAATACAATGAGCACTGACTTGACTGGCTTGACAGGGTAAAGAAGAAAAAAAAGAACATTGTTGGTGGGCCCATTAATAATAATGCTGTGTTCTCTCTCTCTAGGCTGTTTGATGTCTGTACAGTGTCTAGAACGGATCGGGAGACCAAGCTTACCCTGGTCTTTGAGCATGTGGACCAAGACTTGACAACATACTTGGAGAAAGCACCTGACCCAGGCGTGCCACCTGAAACAATAAAGGTAGAGAGTTAACACTGAATACCTGAGATCATAATCACAAACAAACAGTTAAAAACAAAAAGTGAGCATATGAACAACCGTATTACTTATTTTGCGTCTTTCCCTCATTATTCAAAACGTTTCACGTACTTTCACATATGTGACCCATGCATATTACAAAAGCAAACCCTGTGTTCTGGATTTGGACTCTGAGGCGCATGATGAAGAATATAAATGGAGTTGTTTGGCCTGCTGTAAGGAGGAAGCAGATGGAGGATGGAACTCACTAAGATCAGGGTGAGGCCTGGCCTTTTGATGGGCAGTGCATGTGGTAGATGGGCTTCTAATTAAAGAGCCAGGCCCTTGTGTGCGGCTCTATTTTCATTCAGTTCTGGCTTTCACTGAAGACCAGCCAGAGGAATGTTGTTTCAGAGTGTGTGTGTGTGTGTGTGTGGTTCTGTCTGCAATAGCCCTCTCAGTTGCCCGCTTTTTTGTTGTGAGTAGAGAGGCTTTCTTAAGGGGCAGTATGTAAGTGATCCTTATTTAGCGTGGATATAGTTTTCATTAGTTCATAGACAATACAGTAGGGCTGAGAGTGTCAGGATTTTTCTTACCTTTATCCAAAACCACAGAGTGGAAATGCAGGATATTTGTCCTGAGCAACTACTCTCCTATCATCTACTCAGACTCGTTCCCACACACTAGTCTTACAAATCCATTTATCTTATTTCCCCATCCTTTTGCCCAAAGGATATGTTGCATTAAGTCTCGAAAAGAGTGATATCTCCTCTTTTCAATCGTGTTGCGCTCAAGTGGAAACCGAGATGTTTCAAAACTGCTTATTGATACCCGAGGGGCTTCCTTTCCCAGTTTTGTGTATCAATGTGAAGAGAGCATTTAGACATGCATCACTTTCTTACTGTCTTTGTGGCACATCCATGCAATCCAAAGCATAATGCTCTCATGTGTTTGTCATAAGTTTCATATTAAACAGAAAAAGGTTCACAGATCAGTTATGCATGCTCTGGGTTAAATGTTTATGAAACAGGTTACAGAACCATTTTATCAAGGGTAAAGATATGGTCTTCATCAGATACATTTCTATCAGATTTTTCTCACGGAACATGTATTAAAAAAATGGAAACTGAAATTGTCAGCAATATTTCATAAATGTTGACAACACTTTTCCCATTCAACTTTAGTGGATAGTTTTTGTTGATATTACAGATAAATTTGCATCATGTTACAGATTTTCCTCATGTACCTCATACAACAAACACAAACATTGGGGCGGAGAGGTGTTGGACTGAAGAAGGGACGAGTTTTTACATAGAGAGATATACAGAAAAGGCTACAGACTATCTGAATGGAAAGTGTTCAAAGAGTATAGAAGTTCTGAAAAAAAAGAAAAAAAACAATTTCACTTCAATAAATGAACAGTTTTCTCATCATGGGGAAGTATGGGAAGGCAAATTTGCGACATACATGAATGTAAAGATAGAAATGTGCTTTTATGCTGATAAAACTAAACATGCTACAGCAGTTTTTTTTTTTTCGCAGGAAGTGACATTAATATGTGAGGTGTTTGTATTATTAAAAGTCTGTTTGATGGAAACCAAGTTGCTTGGTGGGCAAAAGGTTTTTTTTTGTGCATTTTCATTTTGATACTTGCTTTTTGTTCATAACATGAACAGAAACCTAGCAACTCATTCTATAAATAGTGCCAAACATATTTTGTAGTACAAGATGTGATCAAAATTATGTAAAAATGAAAATGTGAATGGAGTGAGAAGCCACCAGTAAATCTGAGTCAATGTATGCTTTCTTTATGCGCAATTGTCTTTTCCTGTGTGTTCAGAACAGAAGATCTGGGAATAGATTTGGGGATGCTAACAAATGTCACATATTGAATAAAGTCGGATTTGATTTGGATGGTCATGCAGATTTTCTTTAAGGAGACCAGATAATGGCCTTTAGAGACAGATGATGGGCTCTAGTGCAGTTTTCCAAAAGACCCCCAACAACTTCATTTACTGCCCCCCCCTTACCCAGAAGGACACCAGATTGCAGTGGTCCCAGCCCCCCAGCCCAATTCAAGCCCCCGTCCTGTCTACTCCTGCCCCATTTTGGACCCACCGCATGCTAATTGATGAAAGAGGCCCCGGGAATCAAACGAGCTGGAAGGACATCAAGCGGCTGGCGCTGCGCTGGAGAGTGCGGCTGGACCCTCCAGCCCCGCGCTTCTCTCAGGCCCGTCCCTGCCCTATAAAGGAGAGCCTAATGAAGCATGGGGAGGGAATTACACTAACGCTAACTGGCAGATGTCCTGCATTGTGCCTGGCTACAATAAACAATATGGCCGCCTCTCATGAATTAGCATGAGAAAGGGGAGTGCCTTCTGGAAGCTCTGTTTTGACTGCTGTTTTTTTGGGTGTGTTTTTTTTTACCTCTTCTCTTTTTCCTCAGCTCTCTGTCCTTTTGCGGAAGAGGTGCTGTTGAGGACAGGTGCTTGATTTGGGCTTTGTGAGGTCCAGCCTGGGTGCTTCAGGTGCTTTGTTGTAGCTGTTTAAGTTACAGTCAGTACAATTTCTGAATTTTTTTAACTTAGACTAGAGAATTAAGTGATAAATAATGCTTTTCCAGCTTTTATGTTAAGATTTTCACTGTACATATTTTATATCACTATTATTATATTTAATGTTTGAAAGTTTACTTGAGGTATTCATTCCTATTTATTGCACATTAAATGCACAGGTCATCCTCATTAACCCTAAAATGGCAGGTTCATGATAGACACAGCTCAGCCTCAAGTTAACTCATCCACGTCAATAAAGGAGAGCTGGGGAGAGTGTTTGTGTGTTTGTCCTCGGGTCATTATGCTGTAATTGTGTTTTTTTTCCCCTTTCTTTTTTTGTTGTGGGGAGGAAACGTGGCAGTAAGGCTTGAAGCCAACATGGAGGAACTGATGGGGGGGTGAAGCCGTTGCGCCAGACTGCCTGTGCCACGGCAGGTTGGTGGGTCTGGTAGGTCATGGCTGGATGGGCATTCAGAAAGGGCCCTTGTTTATGCTGGCTGCCAGGCACACAGGCCTCACTCTCACACACACGTTTCCTGGGCCCTAGCCGCCTTTATATGCATTGTCACAGCCACCCCCCTCCCGACCCCACCCCCCAAGTCCCCTTCTCCAGGCACGGCCAGATCCGCGCCGTTTGCAAATGTTTTCTGCTTGAATGTGCACCCCATTGTTTCAGTGCTTTTAATCACTCACCAGCTGGTTGGGGAGTGAATGCAGCCGTGGGCCCGGATCCATGTCACTTGTGAGGTCTTGGAGGCAGGTTTTTTTGGAGGGTTAGCCTGCCACTGCTTGATGCCTCCAATTTGGAGCAATTCATGCAGCAACTGTGCACAAACACCTCTGTCTCTCTTTTTCTCCCTCTTCCTTTTCGTCACCTCCCGTTTAATTTTTTATCTATCACTCAGGCAGCTCCCAGCAGCCTTCTTGGCAGTGGCTTTCTTCTATTGCCGTTGTGTAAGTTCCACCAGAGGAAATGGCAGTTAAGCCATTCTCTCTCTCTCTCTCTCTCTCTCTCTCTCTCTCTCTTTCTCTCTCTCTATCTCTCTCTCTCTCTCGCTTTCTTTCTCTTCCCCCCCCTCTCTTTTTCTTCCCTGAGTCAGTGGCATAAGGGGCTGCTCTCTGCTTGGCCCACAGACTGAACAAGTGACTGTGGGACAGCTGCAGGGAAGTGGAGGCCCAGCAGAATGGGCCTTAAAGTAACATGTCTTTCCGGCTCCGCATTCATGTCAACATCATATCAACATCTGCTGCATTCCAGATTTAAAGGGACAATCTCATTTTTTCCGACTCCCACTCCATAAGATCCCTAAGTACGTCCTCCAGCTACACCCAAAACCTTGCCGTGGTCTTCTCATTGTCATCTCATTTGCTAACTATTGTTTCTTTTTACCATTTTAATGTGTTTGGCCCTGAAGAGTTAGGAATAGCCCCAGTGTCTGTGTTTGCTTTCGCAGGATATGATGTACCAGTTGCTGCAGGGTCTGGACTTCCTCCACTCTCACCGCGTGGTTCACCGAGATCTGAAGCCCCAGAACATTCTGGTCACCAGTGGAGGACAGATCAAACTGGCTGATTTTGGCCTGGCACGCATATACAGCTTTCAGATGGCGCTTACTTCAGTGGTGAGTCAGTTTGCACAACCATTTCTTAACCGCCTATTTTCTTTGGCTGTCACAAACATGTTCAACACTGTACAGTGCCCCAAAAATAGCAGCTACATAGATGTTTGTAATTCCAAATTTACAGCTATTCCAAGGTAACTGAAGACATGTAGTCTGGTCTTTTAGACATCTGTCTAACCCATTTAAGCGTGCAGCAGAATAGAGTTTCTGGGCCAATAATGATAATCTATAACTAACAGCTTTTTGTGAGTGATGCCAATAACAAAAAACACAATGATTACATTTTTGTTTTGAATTCCTAGTACAGCTACATCGAACAAGTTGTAAAGGCAGTGAGTATAAGCTTAAAACTCCAATCAGACCTGATAATTACTGGGAAAAACTTACATTATTTTGTGAACATTTACAATGTCAGTTATATTTGATATGTTTTGATATGATGTAGTCCCAGTATTGATCGTATTAAAATAACTCTGTTTTCTCATTCATTGATCAGTGAATACTTGTTTGTCTGTTAATTACACTGACACTGGTGGAGCATGGCAAACATTTCAAAAACTAATATGTGGAGTTATTTACTAATTTTACTGCTCCCCTGATGGATTTAAGAGAGGGAAATCTATTAAGAGTGAAGAGACTAGTAAGTCCCTTGAGACGGACAATGCCGGCTCTGAAAGGCCCATCAGCTGTGAGTCCAAAAGCAGGTGCATATCGTGTAAGCTGAAACCCACTGCTGTCTGTTTCATGTCTTTAGGCTGCGACAAAGTGGTCTGGGGATGAAATGGATCGTGAATTCTCCTCTGTCATCCTTTCAAGTCATAGTCCCTTGAAGGAGGCTCTGATATCCAGAGATAGCGTGTATATCAAGAGATAGCACACTAAATGGACATTGTAGCTTTTCTCCTCAGCACAGAGAAAGGGAGATGTTTCTCAGAGTAGTGTCAGTTGAGTACTTGAGAATTACAGCGTCTTTAAAAGGAAATCTGAATTACATTCTATATCTGAATGCCCCACCTATGATCACAACCACAAGAGCCCTTTCTTAGCCCTGTCCTTTTCACAAGTAATTCAGTTTGAGAAATTTGAATGGCTGCTACAACTCGCTGTCAGTTGTGTGGTTTAAGCGGTTAGGCAGTTGAGCCTCTGTAGGTTCACCTGGGAATCCACCAGAGGCATTAGAAAATCCCTCCTCCACCCTAACCCCCACCCCCCTCCCTTCAGTACTTCTGTTCTGCTGTGAAACAAGCACAGAGAATATGAGAGAGAGATTGTGTGAAAGACTGTAAGTCAGATGGCGAGAGAGAAAGAGAGATAAGGAAAGATAGAGAAATAATGAGATAGGAAGATAGCTGAGAGAGAGAGAGAGAGAGAGAGAGAATGAATAGCAAGCACGGGTTCTCCATTTCCCTGATTAATTTTCCTGCGCTTGGAATCCCCCTCTTTACCCGCCTTCAGTGTGGCTAAAAAAAAACTTCTCCTCTTCCTGTCTCCTGCCAGATAAAGAAATGCCGTTATTGTCTATGCAAAACAGGCACTGAGACTTGCTTTGTGATTTCTTTTGCTTGTACTGATAATAGATGATGGCTACGTACCGGACGGTAAATTGAATGTATCACTGAAACTGTACACGAGAGACACCTTAAAACAGACTAGGCTGAGATCGGCCCTGACGGCTCTTTAGAACATGCAGAGAAACAGAGGAGGTTTAAAATACACACCACAAACTAATGTCTACCACTTGAGATGAATCATTCAATGAAAGGCTTGTTTTTAGCTGTAAGGGCTGTCTTGATTTACATAAAGTGTGAAGGAATATCCCTGGGGGATTTTGTTGTGACCAGGGCCATATTTAGTCAGTTTTCACTTTACTAGAAACGTAGAGCATTTTTCACACCATACATAGCCAAGATCTAAGATGTATTCATTGAAGACCTCAAATTGCATGTAACATGCAAATACAGTATAAACAAATAAGCAGATCAACATTCCTCTGTTACAGTCCGATCAATGAAGTCATCAGCTGAGATGTTTGTGAAGTAACACTTTTCTACGGTGTTAAAAGTGTTGGTTAGACATAGAGTTGTTGGGTAAATTATGTGGTCAGTTTAAAAAGTGTAGAACAAGGCTTACTCTGTGTGGAAAACCCTCATGTGTTATACTTTTTACATATCAACTGCTAGCCCACAGAACTTCAGATATTTAGAGTTGTTTAGAGTTATTGTTACCATGTATCATTTTAGATTGTATATAATCTCATCATAATAATGCAGGGCTCCAGATGGTGACTAAAATGGTCGCCAGTGCGACTAGATTTTTTATTTTGCTACCAGTTTTTTTTATTTCAGTCACCAATGGCGACCGTCTCTCACAACCAAGAGAAATTAAAATAAAAGTACAAGATAACACACTCTGCTACTTTAACCACCTGACTGTCCCCTCAGAAGGAATCATCAAACCTCCATTGATTTTTAATGACAGAAAGTGGTAGCTTTGACCATATGATGCTGGTTCAGCATCTGTTACCAAACAGCACACAGGCCAGCTTTCTCAAAATGTGTGGAATGACAAACATTGGTAAGGCTGAACAACTTTTAATTATATCTGGCTATAATAAAATCCTGCATCATATTGCTTACGTTTAGCCAAAACATTGTTTGGAGGCTGACGAACACAGGAATGCATAGCTTTGCTAGCTTAGCTTGGTTTAGCTAAGGTTAAGCTTTATAAAATGGGATTTTAAAATGTCAAAATATATTCAGAACAATTGTTCAGTCTTACCTATGAAATGTAATCCCTCAGTATCTGGTTCAGAGCGTACAGCCCTGAGCAGAACATGCATGAAGCATCTTTATCCACTACTTCACTCCACAGCAGTGCCTCGCGCAATATGGCGGCGACATTGATGTACGATGCAGCTGGTCATCTAGTCTAGTAATATTCTATGTCTGTGGTCAGTCTAGTAATATTCTGTCTGTGGTCAGTGTAGTAATATTCTATGTCTGTTGTCAGTCTAGTAATATTCTATATCTGTTGTCAGTCTATGTCTATGTCTATGGTCAAAGTTACTCTGCAGTCAAAGAACCGAACGAGTCGGTACTTTTAGTCAGAGAACCGACTCGTTTGTGACCGACACATCTGTATCGAGAGCAGTGTTGACATATTGAGTTTCGTTTGAAACGATTCGCATGGCTTGGCATCCTATCACAGAGCGCTTTCTAAAATATAGGAAAAATAAAATTAACTACACGAGAAACATGTTTTACATTGGCAACAATTTAGTCCATGTCATGATTTCTTGTTTTGTTTTAACGCATGACAATATTTTTTTATTTATATCCCATTTGACAGAGATAATGGCTCCTAAAAAAATAATTTGGCGCCCAAATATTTTGTGTTTAGGAGCCAATGGCTCCTAAGGTTTTTATTTTGTCTGGAGCCCTGTAATGACATCATTAATTGCATAGTAAGCTTCACCATTACACTCAAATTATGCTATACATCAGAAGGATTCAGTCCTGTCGTTCCCTTTATCTTTATAGCCAAAGGTGACATGAGATTCAAATTGGACTAAGTAGCCGCAACTTTTAAGGGTTAATGGAGAAAAGAAGGTTCGTTTAGTATGAGCACCGTCCTTTCCTTGCAACAGCCCCTTCCTCTCTCTTGTAGATGGGAGAGAAGGAGAGAAAGAAAGAGAGAGGTTGAGTGAGTGCAAGTTGGGCAGACCACCCATTGGGTGCTACAGAGGTGGAGATTAGGCTGACCCTACAAATCTCATGGGTCCACCGCATTGTTGATCATTAGAATGTCTCCGCTTTCCCGGCAGCCATTGTCCGCTTCTGATTGACAGCGCTAAGCTGCTGGGCAAAGGCTCAAAACGCAGCAACATTTCATTCCCCTCTTATTGCCCTTTTTGGGTACATTAGCTGGCCTTTATCCCAGGTCATGTACAGACAGAAGAGAGGGGAAGTTGCTGTTGTTACTAGGCTACAGCAGCGCAAGGCATTCTGCCTCTCTGTGCTGGTGATATTGTACCTTGCGCTGCCTTCCCCTGCTCCACATGCTTTCCTCTCTAAGAAGAGAATTAAGTAATTGTAATGCAGTGTAGCTCAGACTGATCCCAGTTTCCTCCTGGATGCCAGTGGGAGTCACTATTAAAGAAAAAATATGCAGACTGGATTGTCCCATGAAAGCGATTAGGACAGCGCTTAGGCGAGCATCATGTGTACCACATTGCTCCTGAAATTAGATTTGGCTTACAGAAGGCAAATTCCCTGAATCATTTTACTTTAGATGAATGGCTGCAGCCTTTTCACAGTAAATAAACGTGCTCGTGTGGTGAAAGATTCTAATCATATGGAAGTTGAACTCTTCTGACATTCTAGCTCATGATGACTCAAATGAATGAACCTGCTGTGTCAGAGGCAAAACAATAACAATAACAGGTCTTCTGGACCCTCTTTTTCCTTTATGTTGGACTTTAAAACGTAACTAGTTACAAGAAAAGACTCGGAGTCCTTCTGAAGATGCTAACCCTCGGAACTGCAGGCTGTTTGGTGCGTCATGCAGTTCGATTGGCTGATGCAGCCCTTGTTGTGCTGTGTTAAAAAAGAATCCTTCTTCCAGCAACCCTTTTTCTGCATACCACAAACTCCGCAGCAGCCTTTGCTGTGGGTCCTCTGGGCCCTGACGCTTCCTTCCCCTCTTCCAGTGGAATGAATTCCTCATGTTGGCAACACCTAGCAACCATCTCTCCACTCATCCCTCTCTCTCTCTCTCTCTCTCTCTCTCTCTCTCTCTTCGTCTGAACCCAACTGTCCTGACTGTCAAGTCTGGGAGCTTTCAGTGGGACAACAGTGGTAACTGAAAAATGCAAGAATGTGAGACTTTATACAAAGTGAAGGCCCCTTTTTCCACAAATTAATACATTTGTAATACAGCAGCACTCAACTTAAAGCATTGTTTATCCGATTAGAGATGACTGCGAGAATGTTGCCACTTTTGTCTTTAAACATTGTTTTTTCAACCAGTGTCACCTAGGTCTGTGCATGCAAACAGGAATATTAGGTTGACAGAATCGTTGACTAGACATGTTTTTATATTTCTGTAACCTTTAATTTAAGCAGGCGAACTGGAAAGTGGTTTATCCCTTTACCCAGACCCAACTACATCACACTATCTGCCATGGCAATTACCAATAATGGTGGCATGAAGCTGTTATTATAATGGGCATTTTCTGTCATGACAGCTCATGACAGCATGTGACATTTGCCATGGTGTGGTTAGATTATGTCAGTGTTATGTAGCAGGGTTTGAGGGTTTTGTAACAATAACAGTAGAAATGGCAAGAAGTAGCCAAACTAGACAAATAAAGAAAAATCATTAGAATGTTGCCTTATTAGGAATTAGGATTATTTGGATTATTGTGTGCCTAAAAGTGTGAAAGCTGCTGTTTGAGGAGGGTTTAGGGGATTGGATTTTGAGGCCGGAAGTTTTATTCTAGAGCCGATTAGTGCCTTAATCTGTGTCCATCATGGCCATGTAAACAAGTGACAGGATCTCCACTGTACTAGAAAGAGCCATTAGTTTATCAACGTTTTCCCCATTCCATCTGTCCTCTTAACGGCTTTCCGCTTAGCACAGTAAACTCTGGAGAGGGTCTTTAGAGTCCTTCGCTTCTAAAGCAAACCCAAATGCAGGCTGCTTTGAATTACGGGCGCTAGGATATGAGATGAGTAATTGATAATATGTTCCACCTGTTAACATTTTGATTTTAAGCCCTTGAACTGATAACAAAGGCATAATTTAAATGTCCCTAAATGAGAATGCTGCACTGTCTGTTTTAGCCATTTATGGGTGGGAGAAGTGACTCATCGTTCAACACCAGTAATCTCAAGAACTGAGTTTGCTCTCAGAGGTTTTTCTATGACTGTACAACATCAGTCATACTGGCTGAGTTCGACCTGCTGGTGACAGTATTATATATCTGAAAAGCCTGCCCCTGAAAGTACCACTGAGCAAAAGGGGATTAAATGGGGAGAATGGAGGATGTTGAGTAAGAATGAAAAGGCGGTGTCATCTCTACCTCTGGTGGGAACTACAAAGAGGTAAGCTGGCTATTAAAGTGATGGTACGGTTGCACTTAAATAAGTCCCTGGGGAGAAAGCACATGCAAAAGTTTCTTTGCACGGCGTGTTTCTCTCGGTCAGGCCATAGCCTTGATTTACATCCTGTTTCTCTTCCACTATTTTAGCCATGTTCTCCGTTCCACATTGCCATCAGTAGTCGGATCGCATGTGGTGTTGTCATGAAAAAATATCTCAACAACACCCCCTGCCTAAAATCTGCCCCAGGGAAGTCCACGCTCATCATAGCAAAATGTATGTGGAATTTGAGCTTGCTGTGTGCTACAGTGTTTTGTATCACTATGTAAAAAAGCTGCGATCGTTTCTGAGCGAGTGTGCACACACATGCAGGATCTCCATTCGCTTTGGCTATAGATTCTTATTTACGTGTGTGCTTGTTCAAAGTGGTAGTTTTGGACATGACAACATGGCTTAGTGAGAGCATGGTCTTTACATGTCAAAATGCAACAACAGCACTGAGACGTAAGAAAAGTAGGTTAAAAAGCAGAGTGTTTTTTGGCTCAGGATTAAAGGCTCGCAGAAAGAATACATACAAGTACTTGTGTTGTTTTGTTCTGCTTTGGATCATCTGGAGACGTCTGCGTTGTTCAGAGTGTGTGAACAGTTGGTGAAAGGCTAAGAGAGGCTGATATGAAACAGGTGAGCAGTAATTTGAGTTTATGAGGCTCCTGTTGTTACACCTGGAATAATAGGTGAGGTAATGTCCTGTACAAATTATTTTTGCTGAACACTTCTCAACCTGGAACACAGGTGATCACCATTAATCACACCATCGTACGTGTTTTCCAAAAAGGCCAAAGAGGAAATCCACTTAATGGGGTGACTGCCCCATTACATTTTTGCACTAAGGAAAACTTAATGTACAGCTGAAGCAAGTGGCGCAACAGATTTAAAGAAATAAATTTACAGCACAGTTTGGCTTTTTTATCTTATCGTTTTAGTTACTATAAACTTAATTTTATCAAATGGAATGCATTTTTTTGTGTTGAAATGATGTGTTCATGCCAGCAGAACCTACAGTGAATACCTTTTCTCAGTGTGTTCTCCACGAGAGTGATGCACATCGAGCATGCTCAAGCTTTTATCGAAAAGAGAAAAAGGTTTTAAACAGTTTTGCTTCTTACCAAACGTCCAGTGTTCAGGCCTTGCAAAAAAGTCATAACTGGAGTGAAGTGAGATTTGCAGCAGGGTCTTGTGGTGAGGTAAGAGCAGCCTGGGCTTTGCCAGACAATGTGCTTCCACTCTGCACAGACACAGAGGCAGCAAGCATGGCTGGGAAAAAAAGAAAAACATGGCACGCAGGAGAGCACGTGCGGCACACTCTGGGAATGTTTAGATATCTCCCCCGGTATTCCAAAAAGGAAGAAGAAGGAAGGACCAAACGACCCTGCATGCTCTACCCTGCAGCAGAGAGGGAGGAAAAAGAGAGGGGGGCCTCTGAAACTGCAATAGACACACAAACAGAGGTGCAGCACGATGCACGGCGAGCCTCTTATTTGGTATTTCCTGCGTGACCCTCGCCGCTGGCCATCCATGCGGGAGAGGTGTGCCCTTGCTCTTAGACCCTGTCTGTATTAATTATTGATGGCCATTGGCTGCAGGCCAGTCCCAGAGGAAGACTATTTTGGGGGGCGGGAGCAAGGGCATCTGGATATTAAAGCTTTGCCTGTACCAGAAAAAAAAATTACAGCATATATCAGGAATTTTCCAACTAATGATGTGCGGATGCGGTAGCACAGGGGAAAGAGAGGCTGACTGTGCTCTCTTTGTTCGCTGAGAGAGGGGCCCATACAGCATTCCTGTAAGCTCTGCATACTTTGGCAGCAGTTGTGGAGCTTTTTTTTTTTTAACTGTATACAGTTTACACGCTCCACTCACTTGTGACTTCATATATCTTTCTCTGCTCTTGGCTGGGCCTGACAGCATTGTTGCCGTTGTAAATGGGCTTTTAAAAGAGCAGGGAAAAACCCCCTGAATGACTCTGGGGCTTCACAATAATGGTGTTTACAGCCCATTTGACTGGGAGGCGAAGAATGACTCGCCTGGAGACAAAACATGGCAGGAGGGGAGGCAGAAGGCCGATCCATCCTCATGGGTTTGCTTAGTATAAGCCCATTGTGCCTGTAGTGTGCAGTGAGGCAAAGCAAAATATTGCTCATGGTCATGCATTTAACCACACTGCAATATTCACTTCCATTCTTATTCACAGAGCACAAAGGTTGTTGTAATTGGTCAATTGAATAACATGGCCACAACTGACACTAGAAGCAGTTTACTTCTGACTACTCATAAAACCACACACTACTGAATAGCACTAGCAAGAAACTGTAATGATGTACGAGCTAATCGACTCCCATTATGTCATGGTTGAAAGGCACGAGTATGACTCACAAAAGCACTGAAGACGCTAAGAGAGCTAAGCTTGTATTTAAAGAGTACAAATTCTTCCTATTGGGGCTGTCCTGTTTCCTGAGTGTTTTTCATCTCTAGTCCTGGGGACTCACTGCCCTGTTCAATATTCCCTCCCCCACTCACATCCAGCTCATAAGGTAATTATCAAGGTTTTTGTGACCTAAACCAGGTGCATCATCACCTTGTTCTGGAGATGAAAACTATGGTACAGTTTAGTGCAAGTTCTTTTCGGGCCTGTTTTAGTACCCTTTAAAGCAATGGTTCTCAACCTTTTCAACATCAAGGCCCACATCACAGCATGTTGCCAAGGCCCACTTGGCCACATTAGATGATATTAAATAACCAGTCTCAATTTTAGATTGTCTCAATTTTAGATTTGCGGCCCAATCAAAAGCCTTCATGGCCCACTTGTGGTCCCCGGCCCAGAAACCAGGCTTTAAAGGAATACACTGGTGATATTATCTTAAACCCTAGATGTAGTCAATCAATCAAGGCATGTTTGGTCTCCAAATTGTTTAGCTTAGTGCTGGAGTTACGAAGCGAACTACTCAAACCGACACTAAAAGTCAACAGTCACTCAGATTGGTTCTGTAAAAATATGTCACCTACAAAACATTCTGAAAGACTGATCTTGGATGCCTCTATATTTTCTCTATATTTATGACAGTCATTGTTACAAAAACTGATTCTGGATCAGCGTGTCTTCTCCTGAGGTGGTCTGTGAAAACAGATTCCGTTACCTTCTGTAGACGAACAACCTTTGGTTATGTTTTGTTGTTGTGATGTTTTGTTAATGTTTTATAGCTCACAGTAAATAAGTCTTAAACCACATTGACAAGTCTTTGCTCTCTTAATGAAGGGCTGAATGCAATTTCAGCAGGTTGAGACAAGTTTGAGGACGTATTTACAGAAAAGATTTGGAGGACTATTAACTTCTAGTGTTTGTTAACCCTGTCACTCAAGTGCTAAACTGTGTAAAGCAAATTTGGACTCCAAATATGTCTTGAGTGATTGACTACCTCTGGATTCAAATTTGTTTTGCTGAACTATACTATTAGGTGCAAGTACCTAAAATGAAGTTTTACACTATGGTACACCATTGTTGCCCCTCTGACAGTACGAAAATGTATTTTTAGGTGTGCTACTCAAACAACAAAAAAGCCGTTTTGGACCTGAACATGGCTAACATGCTATTTTTTATAAGCTTTAATTTTAAAGTCTGTATGCAAATGTATTTTCTTTGCTCTCCGAAAGTGGCTTTTATTGCTGGAGGCAAATTATCTGTACCAGAAGTTCATCAGACTGAGCGGTGGGCTTCTGAGCACAGACTAATGATATCACTGTTCAGATGTACTATTAATTGAATGAGAGGTTGTCACTGGAGGCTCATTTTTTCCTAAGAGCTTTGTCCTCCGCCAAGTTAGTAGATTTGTCCCTTTAAAAGTGTCCAGGGGCGGCCAGAAAGAATGCGGACGAAGGTCTTGTGTTGAAGGGGCCTTTCATCCTTCGCTTCCTTTGAGAGAGAGAATGTAAACACAGGCTCCCGGCCAAGCCCGTCAGCCGGCCTTATTCTTAATCACATTGTGTCTCTATTGTTTTAAATCCAGTGGGTTTAGACGGTGGGGGAGAAGGGGGGACTGAGACTGCAGGACTTGAGTGTTTTGGCTGAAATGGAGTGGGTGAAGTGCAGGGTGGTACAGTCCAGTGGTTGCGCTGCTTGATGGAGTGAGCGCTGCTTGGGCAGGCAGCATTGCTGAGAAAAGCTTGCAAAGCTGCTGTTTCCCCTCGTGCTGAGTGGGCCCGCGCTGTCTCACCGGATAGGAATGCACAGAATGCTGTCCTTTAATCTGGAGGCAGCCAGAATCGTTTTATCTGACCCTTCTGTTAGCGGCCAGTGCCACACAGTGATCTGCAGCACCAGACTGAGAGAGAGAGAGGGGGAGAGAGAGAGAGAGAGAGAGAGAGAGAGAAAGAGAAAGAAAGGGAGAGATGGAGAGAAAGAGAGAGAAAGGGAGAGATGGAGAGAAAGAGAGAGAGAAAGGGAGAGATGGAGAGAGAGAGAGAGAGAGAGAGAGAGAGAGAAAGGAAGCGATGGAGAGAGAGAGAGAGAAAGGGAGAGATAGAGAGAGAGAGAGAGAGATCATTACTGCAACTGAATCACAATAAGAAAAAGGAATAAGTCAGACCTGGCCAGTACACGTGGCCAGAACATGTAATATGCACTATTGAATAAATGGAAATATTTTAATGGATGGCAAAATAGTGTACGTTTGAGTAGTGGGAGATCCACTAGTTCATCTGTAATATTTACTACATTTCAGTAGTTATGATTTTTTTTAGGACAAATGAACAAAACAAATCACTTGATATATTTGGGTTAGAGTTAGGGTTAGAAAGCAGTCTTGACAACTATATATTATTTAGTTCTTTACTTTACTTTAGATGTTAAATAGTGCTCTTAATTAATGTGAAGGGGCACTCCACAAGGGAATGTTATACTGCTTACAGTAAGGGAATGTTAATCCGTCTGTGCTCTCGCTATTTATTCTAAACAATATAATATCCATTATTTCATTTACAAAAATGGATATTCAAATAGAAAATATAGTTGAAATCCCCATCTCTAATCAGCCCAAATATAGAGCGGGTAACATATGAAAGGCCTTTTTATAGGTTAGCCTTTTCGAAGGAGGATCTGCTTTAACTGGTGGACCTGGTTGGAGCCTCATTCATTTGTGCTGCATAGAAAAATGAAATAAGCAGAGATCAGCCAGCAAGGGATGCGAGAGGAAGGCATCACCTTGAGCTGACACCTGCTGCGTTTTATTTGGCGTATTCTTGAGTCAGTGGCTTGAGTTAGTTTTGCGTGCACTCGGGGGTGAGTGGAGACTGCCAGTGTGCATAATGCAGAGGTATATAACGTTTGACAGAGGAACCCTTCTTTAGGTGTCGGTTGAACTGCCAAGTGACAAACTGAACAGAACTGTGCCTGAGAAACGGTAAAATGTTAATGTTCATTTAGAGCTGCCTGGATCAGCATGTTTAAGAAAGAAAGAACTGAGCAACCACTACTCAGTGACTGTTGTCTTCCTCTCGCTCTGCAGAGTACCATTTAAAAGGGCCCTGTGCGTGTGTGTGAGTGTGTGTGTGGGCGTCTGTGTGTGTGTGTGTGTGTGTGTGTGTATGTGCGCGTGCATGTTAATAGAAGGCCACACCACAAACACGTTGAGAAAAGCGGATATACTTCAGCTGCGGTTCTTCCTAGAAGTCGTGCAGCGCCCCCCCAAATGTTGCTTGTATGGTTAGCTATAGGTAACTTCATACTGTTTCGTTTTAGTCTATGGAATGAACTATATCTTACGCTTGCTTGAAAGATTGACTCTAGAATCTGAATGCACTGTTGCCCAGCAGTCATTCTTTCATGCAAATGAGGCTCATTTTGGCATTTTTAGAGTAGAATGTCTGGGCAATCACTCAAACTAACCTGAGTAACTTTTCACCTTGTTTACCAAAGCCCAACCTCCCTCCCCCCACCCCAGTCTCCACACTGAAGGGCCTCTCCCATATATGAAATGAGTCAGTGTTGGCCTTGCTGTGTGTCATGCTAATCAGGAACTGTACTGCAGCCGTGGTCATACCAACACTATCTGAATGAATGTCTGATGCTGAATGATAAGATGTGGGGTGGGGGTTATTTTAGAATGAATCACGTGCTCCCGCTGATGTCATGTGACAACAGAAAGACCAAAATGTTTCATTCTTTTGAGTTCATCTACGACTTCCTCTCCAGTTCCCCTTAATCAGGAAGACCAAGATGAGAAAGTGTCAACATAGAACATGTTGCCCGCCACTAAAAATAACCCCCTTTTGCACATGAAAAACGTGAGCTTAATTTAATTCCATTGACACTGATCTTGCGCTGTGAGCTTAAAATATAAGTTGTAAGTCAACTTGTAAAAGGCTTTGGTCGGTGAGTGACGGGTTACAGTGTCTGAGTACGATTATCAAGGTAGTTCATCGCTAAAGCCTATGTCACTATGTCAAAATTACATGCCCATGTTTCTTTTAAATTTCTTTCATTTTAATATTATCCGACTTTCATCATTTGTGTGGTCTTGCAGTCATAATTCATGTGTACATGACCATATTCTAACCTCTCTTTAACCAATTAACAGGGTTGGTTTGGTCCTAAACCTTTAAGGCTGACCCATGTAAATATCTTCTGAACAAGCAAAAAAGGTCTATTGGGTTACAAATCCAGTCTTGGATGAAATGTATGGAACAAACTGATCAGTCTGAACTAAAATCAGAGATGTCGCTTATTTCAGATGTCTGGATCCTTTTGAAGGCTTTTACTATTTACTATTATTTTCATTTGCGGTGAAGGAGAGGAGAAATTCTGAGGCGCCATTTTGTTTGGAGACACCTTATCTTTACCACAAAATTA
>JBBPCY010000142.1:15072714-15087062 GCA_037974405.1 Brachyalestes nurse | reverse complement strand
GACCCTCAGCTATTGGTTAAAGAAAAGAAACTGACGTGAAAATCCTCCTATTACGGCAAAAAACGTATGTTTCTGGGTGGGAACTGTATACGGGAAGGAGATATACGAGAAGGGGTGTGTCGCGATTCATCCTCCCCACACCGCGACACGGGTTCATGGAACTGAGTGTCGTGAATTCGGTTTTGAATCATATATTGTTACAGCCCAAATATATATATATATATATATAATTAATTAAAATTAAATAAAGCAATTGTTTGGTTTAAAGCGTATATATATATATACTATATATATGGTATATATATATGCTTTAAACCAAACAATTGCTTTATTTAATGTGCAGTGTATCACTGTATCACTTCTGCTCACTCCACACTACAGTGCATTATTCTAATTAGTGACTAATCAGCGGCGTGCGCTCCATCCACTGTTCGTAGCTTCATTCCCACACCACCGCTCATTAAGGGCGATGCTCTCATGGTGCTGGGTCATTTGGCTATGTGCCAGTGTGCCTTGCATTTTACGATATGCGGCCCCGATATACGCCCCAGGCTTTGCTTACAAACACAGGGACGGCTGATTTGGCTGATAAGCTGGAGGGTTTCTGGGCCCAGAGCCCACGGGGAGGACAGCATGCCGGAGAGGGAAAGCACCTGGAAGCTGTCCACTTTCTGGAGCAGGGTCACTGAGTTTCGTCTGGAGGCTCTCCCTACTGTAGCTGTTAACAATGCACCTCTGCTGCGTGCCCAGTCTGCTGTGGATCCTGCAGGCCTCTAGCCGGGCCATTCAGGAGATAGACAGATCTGAAGCCAGCTTGCAAGAGCAGGTGTCACTGAGTTTAAGAACACAATAGGAGTTTGAAGTGACAGTTTGACCAAAAAATCTATTTTACCACATGTAGTCAACCAGCCAAGGCATGTGGTTTCTGGTATTGCAAAGTGTACTATTTTCTATAAAATGGACAAGGTATGTTCAAAATGAACATACTGCTGCTATGCTATGCAAAATGCTGCAGCTATGAAACATACTTCCATTTATTGCTATAGAAGAAAGTATGTAATAATGTTTTAGAAACCACATAAACATAAAGACTGTTGAAGATTACATATTTTAAGATAACTGTGAGGTGACTTAAGCATACAGCTCCAGCGCGAATCACCAAACATGTATTGACTGATTGACAACTTTTGGGGTACAATTGCTTTGAGAGAACTGCATCGTTCTGGAAGATTCTGCAGTGAGAAAGGTCAGAGATCAGTTTACAGTTTGAATGACATGTCTTTGGTGTGCCATTGGCCATTGAAGGCCAAAGGCCCTGGGTTCCATAGAGGCACTTGGAGACCATGGGAGAGGTCCCCATTGGCTTGCTGTGGAAATTCTGTGCGATCTTGGTATACCAAAACGGGAATGTGGAGGCTTGCATTTCCAGATGTGATTTCAAACCTTATGCAACTCGGACGCAAGGGCACAGAAACATTTTTGTGTCTTCCAGTTCAGGGATACTTGACTTATAAAGTTCACAGCGTGTCCATCGTATATTCACCTACTAATAAAGTCAGTTGAGTTGATATTAAAATTGCATTTTAAAAGAGTGCCATTTATAAATTGCAATAACTGCAGTTTCAGTTATATTCAGAAATAATTTGTATTCTTGTCTTCTTAGCAAAAAAAGGCCTGGAACTTTAATTTATAAATCATAATCACATTTAAATCACAATTGAAATACTGGCTAGAAAAATTACAACATTCTCCCTATGTCTTTCAGCTATAAAAGAATAAATGACGACCAGGATGCACTGAAATGTTGTCAATCCTAAATATATACTGCCTGTGTCACATGGTTAACTTTGTATACTGTATGTATAAGTTATTGGACATGCTATTCTGTGTGTTTCAGGTGGTCACGCTATGGTATCGAGCTCCAGAGGTGCTTCTGCAGTCCAGCTATGCTACCCCAGTGGATCTGTGGAGTGTGGGCTGCATCTTTGCCGAGATGTTCAGAAGAAGGTGAGACGTGAGCCGTGCACCCCACCCTCTCCTCCCCTTTTCACCCCTATACTCACAAATGCTGCAACTGTCATGATTTGAATGAGATTAAGTATTACAGTTATGACTCTCAAAGGGCGGTGCTTTCAATTAGAGCATAAAGAACAAGTCAAGCCTGAGCAACCTGATTGCTCAGTTGAGCCCCCATAGCTGGAAGTTTCCCACTGCTTGTGTGCTGCTTTCTAGTGTTCTCTCAAAAATGATGCAAGAGCGAGCAATCATTATCTTATTTTTGTCAAAACATCAAGTGCATTCAGTCAGTCAAAGCATGTTTGTTGTTCATGCGTTTATGTACTGAACATGTCTTAGATGCTTATTTAGTCTGTGATATGACATAGCTGACCAAATTCTGGATAAAAGAACATCTATGTGATGACACGACTGCCCATTTGCATTGTCAGCGTGAGCTAATCTGGGCTTCAAAACACTTTTAGCGGGGAGTCTAAATTCTGTTGCTTCGAAGTTCATAGATTATCCCCAAATGTAAACACCGTTAGTTCCTGTAGGAGCCTTTTGTCTATCTTTTTGTCAGTGTAATTACAGCTTCAGGCACTCGCAGGGGATACTGTGCATGCATTTCTGACGGAAGACCCGAAGCGGACCTTTTCACTCGAGAGTTCAGTGACATTCATCAAGCTTATTTTGAAGGATTTGGGTCAGACTGTGTTCGCGGAGCAACACAATACAAGCTGTCGCAGGCATTTTTGTTAGTAACTGTTCCTCCAGTGTTTCACAATGTGTGGCGAGCATACCAAATGTAGAAAGAGCTTTTTAAATGCCCTTTCCTTCATTGTGACCACATTTTTGCAGTCAGTTGGGGTTGTTAAACAGTTGGGGAAATGCTCTTACTGTTTGCTGTGGTTGCAGAAGGCATCTGAGGCCTCCGAGAGCCATGTTCCTCTATGGTGACTGCAACAAATGTGTCTGTACTTCTGCTCAGATGACTCAGAAACAGTTGCAGCGGTTATACGTTGACTGCAGAACGTCTTCTGCACTATGAAAAAGATGTTTCATTTGTATGTGGATGTACATTAAGAGTGTGTCTGTGAGCTTTATAGTTACAGCACGGTTCAGTAGCGTCTAAGATGAGCAAGTTTTCATGAGAAGAGAAGGGTGCTGAAAAGCAAGCTCAATCTGCAATCTCAATTTCCTTCCCCTAACCACCACCAATAAGACATGTCCCTACTGTATAACGGCAGGAAGACCCCAGGTGGGTTTCAGACGATAATAAAAAGCTGTAAGTGTTGGTGCACGTGTGTTTCCTACCCGTCAAAAGCGAGACTGATGGCTGGCTCATTGTCCCTCATTGTGCAGAGGAGGATGTGTGGGCTGATGTCTTCCTCTCCATGTGATAGGATGAGGAGAGAGAGGTGTATGCAATAGATCCACATTCACACACACACACACACACACACACACACACACACACATCCTGTGTTTCACATCCTAACAGAACCACCTGTCTGTTTACTCATGCGGACCTCCGTCCGGCATCTGCTGATATGCCCCAAAAATATCACATTAAAAAAAGGGAAAGTCAAATTCATTTTTTGGTTCTCTTTAATATGTTCAGCAATCCATAGACTGTTCCCTGTCCTTGTCTTAGAATATCCCCATCCAGCATCTTTTTCTTGCTGAAATACACATGATTCAGGTAAGGTTGCATAAGGTAATCCTGAGATCTAACTTCTCTGTGATCTCACGTGATCCAGCTTCTCTGAGCTGAAGTGGGTTTGCAAGCCAGAGAACCTGATTGGATTCATCACTTAATCACTTACTACCAAGATCCGCATGCTTTAAAGAAGAATTTTACCAAATAAAATAAAAATTGAATAAAAATGGTTCATTGTAAAATGGTTCATTGAAAAGCACCTTGCTATCTCTGGGTTTGTTTACATCGGTGGTCACAGGAACCAGGCAAACCTGTTTTTATATAATATTTCATATCAGGAATCTTTTAGCCTTAAAAAGGCCTTCATGTGTCACTCCACCATCAAGTTAAAAACATATGATTTAGACCAAAAACTCATATCAGAAGTATGCTAAGTCAAACATCCGACAACACATTCATACCAGTATCCTGTAATAGCCTTCTGTCTAGAGGCTTTAAACATTTGGATGTCTACTTTCCATCCACACTGCTTTGAGAAATTCCGACCTAAGAAGTTTTTCTATGATGCAATATTTCACGCTGAACCACTCTAAATTACCCTGTTTTTTATCTTGATGATTTAATTATGCTGATATATATACAGAAAATGAAAATGGAATTTCCCTTTAACAGGAGGAGGCCATTTGACTGGCTTGCAAAATGACCAACCACAGACCATTGTTTTTGTAAAGCAGGCGATTGTTAAACCCAAAATAGGCCTGCAAAAGGCGTGCAATGACTCATGGGGAAATGCCGCATCAGCTTTGAATAAAAACATTTTTAAATTACTCATAAAGGTGTATTATTGTGCCGGGAAGGGTTCTCCAGCATAGACAAAAATGTTTAATCTGATCTCTTTATTGACGGTAAGGTAATGGCATGGCTAGGAGGTCAGCACTGGACCTGACTCAGAGAGTGTGAGTTAGGTCATCAATTTGTGTAATGTGAGGTCCTGTACTGGTAAGTCTCTCCCTCTCTCTCTCTCTCTCTCTCTGACACAATGCCCTGTAAAAAGCCACTGTGCTGGTCTCCTGGCCCACCTCCAGGAGTGCCTGAGGGCGGAAAGGAGGTGCTTTGATCCTTGCTAACAGTGCGCCTCCTTTTCTCTCTCTCCTGGAGGTGATTAAGAATACGTTTTAAAAGGCCACCTGTTGCAGATTAAAAGGCACCTGGGAGCAGCTTTTCCAAGGTTTCCACTCTGATCTGTGAGAAGAGTGCCGCCCCATCAGAGCCAAGCCAGTAATGGGGGTTTAAGATTCACCGGAGAATGATAAAGACATGGCACACCTGAGCTAGGAGTGCACCGTGCGGGCTTATTGAAGAAGCTGCTTCATTTGTTATTGCACGTCCATTTAACTGAACAAACCATGGAACCCTTTAGGGATGATCTGTGGCGTAGACTAAATGAAGCATCGAAACAGGCTGCTATTACTGGCCGTTTCTTATTGTGTGTTGCATTATGGCATTCATTTTCGAAACAAGGTCAGATCTCATGTTCCAGCTTTGCATCTCAGCTCGGGCATGATTTCAGGAGGACGTTGAGACTGAGTGGGAATTCTGCCTCCATGCAAGTCTGTATCTGCATCTCTCAGATGGCGGAACGGTTAGTCATCGCATTTATGAATGACTTTGAAAGTGGTGTTGACATTCCACTGATCCAAAGGTCGAACATGTTATGTTGGCACAGTGTGCTTAAGAAAGCATTCACATCCGTGTTTACTTTCTCACAATGCACGCGTATGTATGTATGATTTTGTGCGTTAGTGTGCTCTTCAAAAATCAATGCTCTGTCTCTCTCACACATGCAAACACACACACACACACTCTCTCTCAAGCATTCCAGAGGTTATCGAAGTGGAATGTGGATGGAGGGACTGGCACTTGGAGTGTGACTCAGCTGCGTGTGCTGGCCTGGCTGTGCCCACTCACTCAGGAAGCTTGCCCGCAGCATAATATCAGCCTTGTGCTAAAAGCCCCTACTTCATTCAGACTAACAAGTAGCCCTGGGGCAAAGACAGAATGCAGCTCCAGGGAATTTCAGCCATACTTGTTTTGGCATGACAAACTTGTTTTGGCATGGGTTTTTTTTTCTCCTACTGTTGGAAAATAGAACTGGTTTTGTCCGTTTTACCCAGTTTGACCGTAAAGGCTTTGCAGGTTTCGCATTTCAAACAAACAGATTTCTCTCTACGACAAATGAATGGCGTGTTGTGCTTCTCGAATGACAGATGGTTTGACAAAGACAGAAAATGAGTTGTTCGTTTTGGTTTTCACTTCTGACTCGTAAAGAATGTTTAGCGCACTGTGACATGAAGACGCCGCTGCTCAGAACCAGACTTATGGCTGACAGGCTGTAAGACTTTGTGACAGGATAATGGCTTTGGTTCAGAAGCAGAGAGGAAAGTGCAACATTTATGTTTGAGACTAAGCTTCAAAGTCAGAAAGAGCTCTGTGAAGTGACGGAACTCAGCTAGACGGAAGGCGCAGGGCGAGCACGTGTCCCCATCTGCCTCTTTGTCTCTTTACAGTTGAGAGTCAGTTAGGCTCTGTGCAGCCATGGAAGCAGGGGCCTCGTGCTGCTCCGCGTTTCGCTGCAGTCGAGTGACCTCTGGTGAAGTTAGAGAGCGTTGCAGACAGACATTCTATTACGTTACAGTGGTGGTTGGTTGCCAGCGCTTGTCGAGGGGCCCCCTCCCCCTGCGTATGTTTCCTCTGCTCTAAACACACCTGAGCCTACCAGTCAGCTTGTTAACAAGCCATTAGATAGCATAATGGAAAACACCATTGGTCAAAAGATTTAAAGGAAGAGTTTTGTAAAAAAAAAAATCTCACATGTATAGTTTCCCACCTGTAATCTCATCTATCAACCAAGACATGTTTGGAGTCCAAATTTAAATGCTAGAAGTCAATAGTCACAGTGTATAAAAATACATCACCAAAACTTCTCTCAAGCCCCATCCAGCTGTTTATTAGCGTGGTGCTGATGTGTTGATGTGTTGAATGTTGATGTGGTTGAAGACTGTGAGCTGTAAAAGTACAAAAATCTTCACTATTACATGCAGCCATTTCAAACAACACCTTATTGCCATTTGTGCTTTTATAAACTAATTTGTGTTACTTTTAGCATCTGGTGTTTGATAGCAATATTAGCTCCTCATAGATCCCGTGCTAAACTAAACAAGCAACATTTTGACACCGGACACGACTTGGCTGATCGACTAATTGCGTAAGTGGGAAATTGTGTAAATTAGAATTTTCTGCAAACTTTGCCTTTAACTGGATTTCTTGTCCAGGGTGGAATGCGGCTATTGACCTTGGGCAAGAACACAGAGTACAGACTGCATTATAAACTGTTGTGGATAACAGCATTTTCTGAATATGTACATGTAGTGCAATGTAAGCTAGTCCTGGGTTGAAACAGTCGTATTGTGGAGGTGGAGATATCCGGGAAATAAGGCTGACTGCCCAAAAAGTGGATAGTTGCACAAGGTTGCTTGGGGGAAAAACAACTTTTTGAAGAATTATTGCTAATTATAGACAGCACTGAGAAGTTAGTTTTATTAGATTTTGACATTTCTCCAGTGTACAGTTCTTTTCTTACTGCCACTGTGTGAATGGAGGATATCAGGGCTTACTGGAGCTGCTTTCTGCTTCTGTCTCACACTCGGATAAACTGGGCAGTTCTTTCACACGGCTCATTGCTGTTCCCCCACACAGGGGACATAGACAGCCAAAGCAGACGTCGGGGATAAATAGTGTTCCTCCCCCTCGTGCCTCTTCTGGCGGTGGATGTGGTTTGGAGGCAAAGGCCTTGTGTGTGCTGGAATTTGTGTGTGTATGTCGGGGGAAGCATGCCCATCCGTGGGTCTTGTAATGGACCTAAAGCGCCAGCAAGAGTTTACCATGTGAAGAACTAATTTTCTCTTTCTTTCTCTCTTCGTCTCTCTCTCTCTCTCTCAGCATGAGCTGAAAAATCCCTCAGTTCACTCTTCTCTCTCAGCTTAGCACATAATCAGCCCGGCCAAGAAACTAAAGCGTTTACAGTAGCACCGCTCATTACATCAGCACGACTCTATGACCTGGCCAGCCCACTACACAGTGAGGGGATTTTTCCTTTCTCTTTCTCACTTTCTATCTTACTTTCTTTCTCACTCTCACTCACCCCTGCGCAAACTAGGCTGGTATTTATAGAGCAAACATTATGACCAAGCACGGTTTATATGCTTGCAACATATTAAGTGGTGCGCTGACTATGCCAGTACTGTACTGAAAATATTCAAGATGGTGGTGTGTTATTATTCATCCTGCATGTATGAGTCACAAAAACCAATTGCCTTGTTTGATCTTTGTCTGTTTTAGACCCCTTTTCAGAGGGAACTCTGATGTTGACCAGCTGGGCAAGATTTTTGAGTATGTACCATTTTGTCCTTTAGAAAACAAATCTTCAGAACTTTCAAATTAAGTCAATCAGTACATCCATGAGCAGCAGTTTGACCAGTTATTGTGTAAGTGACTGATGATGATTATGCTAATGATGATTCCAGTGTGGTTGGAGTCCCTTCTGCAGAAGACTGGCCCCAGGAAGTGGGCTTGCCTCAGAGTGCCTTCTCCCCTCGCCCTCCCCAACCAATAGAAGACCTGGTGCCAGACATGGATGAGCTTGGAAAATCCCTCTTACTTGTGAGTCCTAAGTCTCAGCAATGTTTTCTTCATTTCAGTAACATAAACAACAAGTTTGGCAAATCAAACTGACATGTTTTCTTTGTACTTTGTTTTCTTCAGACATTGTGTGGCATCTGAAATTCTTTAGTTTTGCATTGGAGCTTTATGACTAGATGCGAACAATAGGACATGGCAGGGACACACGTTACACAAAACACATGCCTAAATCATTACACTCGCTTAAACCTTGAGCTGTTAAGTAACTCTGACACACTATGGCATATTATCCAGGAAAACAGATAAATGTACAGATGAATTCAGCTATCACTATCAGCAAGGAAATATACTTTTATTTTTATACATTTATACATAAACTGCATAAGAACGTACTTGTGATAATTTAGGCATGCAGTTTGCACTATGCTAACATACATAGCTTGTAGCTTCATTTCATGTTAGACAAGCCGACAAAATGACTCCAAGTAATATATTTTGCATTAAATTACAATGAAAGTTGAGAATGTTTTTTTTTTGGAGATACGTGGTTCCGACCTCATCAGCAAGATTATGGTACTTGTTAGACACATTAACCTCGTAGGTCCTGTGCAAAGCGAAAAACTTCGGATGCCAAACATATCTTGCATTGACTTAATTTAGAGTGAGGTGCAGTTGTACAAACTTTGCCAAGCTTTCATGTTAAGATGAAACCCTACAGGTGAATAGATGAACAAAAAAAAACAATAGATACTGCACTGAAACACTGACAATCGAGTAATGACTTTTTACTGGAAAGCATTCCATTTAGCAAATGAGCATTACGTACTCAAATGCACCGTTATCATAAACTTTATGGAAATTCCAAATTTAACATAAATGCAGCTATTGGTAAGACCAACACTGAAAACTTCTACTTCTCCAGCTCAGCGAAATGCCATTGCTCAGTGTACCAAATACATCAGGAATAGTGATGATAACAGGTACTTTTCTCTTTTTTCCTCCATCCACACAGCAATTCTTGTCATTCAACCCAGCCAGAAGGATATCAGCTTATGAAGCTCTGTCTCACCCGTACTTCCAGAACCTGGACAGCACCAGCAAGAGTCTGTACGCCCAGCCCCTCCCCAGCAAAAAGCCCTCCCTGGAGGAGAGAGCTGCCTGAAAGACTTTAACCCCCTCAACTCCCATTTTTTAAAACTTGCTGTGCCCAAGGCACCCGCAAACCACCCCCCCACACACACACACACACACACGCCCCACCCCCTTAATTGAACTCGTCTTCCATTGCAACATTACATGCTGCTTTTAGGTCTCTTTTGAAGTATTACAGCAACTCTTGGTTGATATGTTTTCACTGCTGCCAGGCAGCCCAAGTCATGCAGAAAGTAAATTCACTCACTGCCTGGGGCAATTAAAAGAAAAGAAATCCATCAGAAGCTGCTTTCCTGCCTGCCTGTCTTCCCTAACCGGAAGCCCCTCTGCTCAGAGGAAACTCCACTGCCAGCTACCTGACACAGAGGCTGCTACACCACCACGCCAGGGACCGCTCTATTCTGATTAGAGTGTCATTAAGAGAATACTGCCAAGACTTGACCGCGTTTCACTGCCACGAATTTGCAAGCTCTGGTCCCACTGCCTGTGACTGACACTTCGGACCCTGCAGAAAATGCAGAACACACAATTGTCACTGATAATGTGGCTCTGTTGAACAGAACCTCAGTAGAACAGATGTAACCGTACACTCTCATTCTCTTGTTCTTGGTTTGTAAAGGCCTAAGGTTATGGGCCAGATGATCCAGCTTAGTCTTAGTGGCGTGTCACGTTGTGCTCACTTCCCCTAAGGCTGAGGACTGGGCTTTGTGAACTTTAACGACAACTGATACCCATTCACTGCCTTACAGAGGACGACGAATCACATGATCACTCCTCAGCACCGTTGAGGCCTTTGTGATACCGCCCACTGTGTCCGAGACCAAACACTTCAGGCTGATTTTCTGGACGCATTAAGAGCCTAGTCCCCAATGGCAGTGTAATGTAGTCCAAGGCTAGACTTGATCTGTGTCTGGAAAAGCGAGCCTTAGACATCTAGTAAAATGTAACAATGCATTATAGCCTAATGCAACATAAACTGTTCATTCTACTTTCTACACTGTTCATTTATTATTATTATTATTATTATTATTATTATTTTTAATATCAGTGTTGATCGTTGACGACTTATTGAGGTTTTGTCTTATGTCTTAATTTTAGTTGACTTGAAGGTGTAGAGACTTGTTAGAGTATGCTATATGCCACGTATGACTTCATACAGTATGCACCCTGCGGTCAGGGAAATGCTATAGTAGCTCAGTTATGTAGTTAGATTGATGCCCCTCCATGGGTAGCAAGTTGCTATTAGAGTGAATCGGTGTAAAAGTGAGAGGAGATGCGGTTTGACGTAGATTTGTAGTGCGTAAGCTGATAGAATAAAAAGGTCTAGCGTTAGAGATGGTGAACAAGATGTAAGAGGTTAGGTCGTGAGAGAGATTTTTGCAAAGGCTTCGAAGGGTAATGTGATAATTGCGTGACTGCTGGAATTCAGGACATTGTACATACAGTTTAGATTATTTCCTTCCACGTTTCATTTCTCTCATGTTTCAAGTCTGGATAAACGACCCAGCCTCTCGTCTGGCTCCTCACCTGCGTGCGAAGTGAGAGAGGAAAGAAAGGAAGGAGGGAAGGATGCTGCTTTAGACTATTTTTTTTTTCCTTTTACAATGTGGTCCAGGACTAAGTCTCAGCTGAGGAGAAGCTATACACAGGCACTGTATCATAGACCTAAATCCACAGGTTCATCCACAAAAGCACTGGTGCTTCCTTCATACGCTCAGGATCTCAGTAGACTCGTTGGTTCGTATTTATCAGAGTAAGTCTGCCTGGTTTCGCCTTTCATAGTGAACAATACAACATCTGATAAGTACAGCTCACTCTGTCCCACTCTCCACTCTCAGGTCTATTTATGGTTGTAGTTTTAGGGTTCGACATGTTTCAGGTTTGACTGTTATAACATTAGTGCTTATGAAATAAAGTCTGCAGACAATTCACTGTATTCATTCCACAATAACATTATAATACAATAAACTATGCTCTATTTATGACTATATTTACACACATACTCATCAGAGTACAGCCATTTTAACACTGTAACATGGCATTCTGGACTCATATTTGAACTGATAATAAAACATGGAGGCAGTTGTGTCTATTTTTTCCCGTTTTCTGTTGTAACAGCTCCTCGTCCTTTTTTTTACTGCTAACATTCCTTCTCGTTTTTTCCTTAGTTGCTGTCTCTCTCAGTCAGCCCCCTGTTTTCTCTACTACTTACCTGCCGTATGGTCGTCACAGCGTCGCGTTTCCCTCTTTCGAGCAGATGGCAAAAGAGTGGAAGGTCGAGAGATGTTTTGTGGGCATTAGATGTGAGAAAGTACACATTTTTAAAGTGTAACCGTATAGCTTTTGATATTGGCTTTCGCTCAGCTTTTCCTGTACTCGGTTTGATCAGATGGAAAAATGGTCTTGAATTTATTACTGGTGTTTTAGAACTAGAGCTGAGTTAAGTTCATGCTTTTGGAATGTAAAAATGTTACGTTAGTTATGAAATGTAAAAGGTGACATGATGTAGTTATGTTGACCTGAAAAAAAAAAGCACCTTGAAATCACCCTTCTCGTTATATCCCCAGTGAAACGTACGAGAACGCTTTTGGATGAAGTTTCCTTTCTGTTTTTGAATTTTCTTCCATTTTAAATGCACGAGGGTGACTGAAACAATAAACTGAAACCTTTTCTTGTTGTTTGTGCTCCTTTGCTTTAATGGGAATTTGAACTATAATCCATTTTGTTTGATTTAATCAGTTATCAGCGTCTTTTGAGCTTGTATCATATTGCTGGATGGCGGTACTTCGGCTTTGGTTTTAATCCTCTTAAGCTCCTTTGCCTTTGCCTCCACTTTCATTGAAATTCAGCGTGTTTTATTTATTGGCATTGTGACAGAAATGCTTCAAAAATGACTATTCGTATGAGAAAAATTGAGTCTGTCTCATTGGGTGTTGGCGTGTTGATGGTGCTATAAGTATTGCTTAAACTTGAAAAGTCTTCTGTGGGGCAAAAAAAAAGGTGTTTAAAAGGATGGTGATGGTGATCTGAGGCTTTCCAGGCGTCTTCACCAGTCTTTCTCCATAGAGAATTAACTGAACCAGAGGCCTTACATGTTTATTTGAACTGGTTAAAGGGTCACATTTGCTCAGTGGCCCACATCATTTATCCTTCCATGCAACATGCCGATGACAACCTTACGTGTTTCTATATACAAGAAACCATACTATTTCAGACCTAGTTCCCTCTATCTGTATATTTCCTCCCAACTTACAATAACTGCCTTCTTAAAGCTGTGTCCAGTGCTGGCGATTTGTACGACTCACTGCTAACCCTGTTTTGTATTATTATAGCATGAACCACACATATTGGGGTTATTGTACTTTGTATTTCACTGGAAAATTAAGCGAGCTGTGTTGAAATGTCTGGAAGGTATTTTGTGTTTCTCCAGCTTTCCACTTTTAACCACAGTAATAACCCCAAAAGGCTGGTGTTGCATTTTACTTGCTTAACTGATTGTTCTGATATTTACTGATCTATTTTATTGTTTTTTTTTTTTTTTTGTTCCTTCTTCTACATGGTAGTCGTTTAAATGTACGCGTTGAGTAGACGTTCCTTTCGGCCAGTGCTTTATGTGTCTTGTAGGTATGGGGGCGTGTGCTCTGAAAACTGGCCTGCAGTGCAGTTGGTGCGCTTGGCACTCACCAATTCATGAAAAGTTACTCCTAATAGAGGTTTATGACACTTGCTTCATGGTATTTGAGTTACTGTTTTCTTGACGTTTCTTTTTCTTGATATCTTCATATTCTCGCTCAGTTATGTGTTTATTCATTTGGCCTAAAATCAATTCTGTGGGCATTTTCTTCTCCAATAGAAGATTCAGTTCAAGAGATTGCTTTCAATAGATTATGTTCATAAGTTTTCTTTCGAAAGATTTAATTCAATAGATTCAATTCAGAGGTTTTTGAGCATGGAAGGCATACAAATACAATAGCTTGGTGAATGATCTGATGTGACAAACATTTCAAAGCTTTTCATTCATTACACACTGCACTTGTTAAATCAAATAACTGAATGAGAGTCGTGTAACACGGTCAACACCAGATTAGAAAGCAGCTTACGCAGCACAGAGCAGTGACTGCTTTTAGACTAGTTATGGTCCGGCCTTCTTTTCTACACTAGAACATTGAATCAGAGACTAATATTTAATTTCTGCCTTTACTTTCCTGCTAAGAAGAACCTTCCCACATTTTCCTGAACCAAATTAAGCATCAATATTCCTCACAGCACCTTTTTTCCTTTCTTTTTTTTTTTGTTCTTTTTAGGGGGGTATGGGGCGGTTAACAGCTGAATGAGGTACGGGTGGGTTTCGTGGTTTTGTATTTTTGTATTTTCTCTGAACTGGTTTGCTGCTATTTTTTATAGGCTCAGCTTGAAAGTGTGAGGAAAGAAAAAAGGCCCATCGGAAGTGGCTCCAATTTGATGCGATTGAAAACTAGAAAAAGAAAGCTGCTTGTGCTGTGTGTCCCATTTGTAACTTCCTGTCGTTTTAATTTTTTTTTTCTTCAAATAAATATTTTAGTACATAAATCTTTTTGGTCTAACTTTGTTTGTTTGATGCACATGCATTTTGAATCATGTTTTCAATAACCGTGCTTGTATTTAGATGCCACACAACTACACATTTCACCTCATTCAAAAGAAATGTTAAATGTGTGCAGAATGCAGTGGTGGAATGTAACAAAGTATTTGTACTTTGTTACTGTACTTAAGTACATTTTTTATGTATCTGTACTTTACTTAAGTAAAAATAATAATGCATACTTTTTATTTTACTCCATTACATTTTGCGGTAATTATC
>JBBPCY010000142.1:15016252-15045629 GCA_037974405.1 Brachyalestes nurse | reverse complement strand
TCTCTCTCTCTCTCTCTCTCTCTCTCTCTCTCTCTCTCTCTCTCTCTCTCTCTCTCTCTCTCTCTCTCTCATATGTTCTCTCTTGACTATTCCAACACTCTCCTTGCTGGGATTCCCAAAAAAGTCCATTACACAGCTGTAGCTCATTCAAAATGCTGCTGCCAGAGTTCTAAGAAAAGCCATGAAATGAGAGCACACCACTCTTAATTGTCAAGACCTTGCATTGGCTCCCAATTTGTAACAGAATTGATTTCAAAGCTTTACTCACTGTGTAGCAGTCACTCAATCGTTTGAGCCCTACATACATCTCTCGTATGTTTGAAGTATATATTCCTGGTTCATTTAAATATCAGTGCTTTTATTGCACCTTTAATTGATTTAATATGTATAATTTTTGTTTTTTTTTGTTTTATTTTATTCCTGTAAAGCATGTTTGTGTAAGATGATGTGCTATATAAACACATTTGAAAAGTTAACTCTTTTTCTTTTATCTTTCTCAGGAGGAGTTGAGGGAGCTGAGGGAGCAGCCCATTGATCCTCAGGCGGAGCAGGAGATCATTGACAGTATAGAGGAGGTTTACTTCTCCACTGACTCTTTTGATATGGTGCAATATGAGCTTGAGGTAGGTTTGTGTTAAGGCTATGTTTAACTGTGGATCTCTGCCATTAGTTTATTATTTTCCTTCAGTTCATCTGCTCAAAGCCTTAACCTTTTCATGTGAGCAGCAGATTAAAGAGAGTAAAACAGGCCAGCTCTTTTATGTGGGCATGGCAGCCCACATCATTTAGCACCCGACCATATGTGTCTGTGTGTGTGCGGGTGTGCAGATTGTAGGCGAAGACCAGATTGATGGATTATCCTGGTATTGTGGGAATGAAATCTCATTAGATTTGGTGGTGCAGCGCAACAGCGATGAGAGTTGTAGGCAAGGGCAAAGTAATTACTCGTATTCAAACCCAATTTTCACTTCAGTTTTATTGTTTCCTTTTCTTTTTGTATGACGGAAAGTGATATTCGCATAGTATCATTTACAAAATGGTCTGAGCGTTGAAAACTGACCCAGTCATGTTTTTGAGGACGACAATTTAAGGGTACACATTTTGAAATTTTCTGGGCTTGCCGTTTCACTTTCTCTTTAAGAGAGCATGTGAATCCGTTCTTTCATGTTTGTCTTTTCATTCTAAATTTAGTATAATCCAGGTGCCATGTTTCTTTGTGTGTGTGCTTGCAGAAACTTCCCCCAGATCTGAACCTGCAGGAACTGGAAGAGTACAGAGATAAGCTGAAAAGACAGCAAGCAGCTGTAAGTATGGATTTTGTAGGGTTATATTCAATCCAGATAATACAACCTTGATGGAAAATGTCTTTAAACTCTCTAAACCTTCTACCGCAGTTAAAGCAGATAGAGATGGATGGATAATTGCTCAAACAGAAGTGTTAATGATCCTTAAGAATTCAAAGCCGAGGTGTTGGCTGAACACATTTGAAATGCACTTGGGGTTCAAATTTAAGAGTAAATATACCGTAAAAGGTTTTTGACGTTACGCACTCTTTTGTGAGAACCATTTATTCTCGTATCTTGTGCTGCCACAGCTCAAGAGCTTGCCTGTGGCTTTAGGAGACTCTTGACTAGCGTTTATTACGTTACAAAAGTGAGGCATATTGTTAATGCATTTCTTATCATGCGGAACTTCTGGCTCTCTGTTGAATGCAGACAAATCTCCCGGTTATTTCACTCTATTGAGGTGATCTGGCAGCCTGGCCTCTGTCACTTCAGATGAATTGCTCAGTCTGATGTGCATTTTGTTCTGCCACTGTGTGCACTGTGGTGTTAAAACAAATGTGTGATTCAAATACTGTGCAGTTTTTGAGTTCAGTGGAAAACATTTATAGTATTTATTCTTTAACAAATACAGATGTAAAAAATGCTTTTGTTGATGATTTAACTGCATATGTTTTGGAATACTAACTTTAATTTTAGGAATGTATGCACCTATGAGCAAAATAAGAAAAATAACAAAATAACATCTGAAACATAACCATTGGCCTTTTATCATGCAAGTGCACTTTCTGGGTTTGTGCTGACTGGAGCCATTCTGTTGCTGCATGTTGTTTCTAAGACCACCCTCTACCTCATCCATCAATGAAAAGGGAACACCATAGGTGTTCTGACATAAATTGGATATACTATTTTAAGCACAGCAGTGACACCAACATGATAGTGGCATAGTAGTGTGTGGTGCTGGAGTGTATAAGGGACAGCTGTGGTCATAATGGCAGACACAAATTGTTCATGAAGAAGGATAAGTAACAGTTTCTCACTGTACACCTACAGGCTGTACCAACAGGGTAGGTGTGTCTAATAAGGCGGCCAGTAAGTGCAGAGAAAAAACACGGACCCTGGCCACACCAGTTGTCCCCTTTTGTCCACTTAAATGCCACAAACACTTTGGTGTGCTGAGAGTGGTCCACTTTTCAAATATCTGATCTTTTTGTCTGATGGACAGGGCTGAGGGAGGCTGACAAATGGTAAATAAACTCAATGGAAGTGAGCAATATGATGATAGGTACTGTGATACACACTAAGCATTTCTGAGCACATTGTGGATACTACCAGTATTTGAAGAAGATTGGATTTAGTAAAACACAGGTGCATGATATGTGCAGTACAAATGTCCCTTTTAAATTGTCTTTGCCACAAAGCTGCATAAAGCTCTCATCTTCACTGTGGAGATGCTTATGGATGGGTAGTGGTCCACCCATTCTCAATGAACTACAGCTCATGGCGTAGCTGAGATCTAAACCGGTATCACTGAAAGTGTGTGGAGAGGTAGTTTTTTTACTGTTCAGGCCACTTGGGGGCAGTATGAACTCAAAGCTTCATTTTTGAACCTTTACCCACACCTTTTTACCTTTTACCTCAAGATCAAGCTCAGTATTCTGTCATCATCACAATTTCTTAGATAAAGCTTGAGTCCTGAATCCGCGGCATGTGAGGTGGCCCTTCTGTACACTGTATTTTGAGGCATGCTGTATGTGTCATGCTGTATTACGTACTCCATATTTTTACTGCATCTCAGTCTGTCACTCCAGGCTGTATGTGTGTGCATACAGCCTTGTGCGTGTGTAGGACAAGCATGGCTTTATCCAGGGTGATCCTGAGTTCACTCACGGCTAGCGGTTAGAGGAGCGTGGATCAGAGACAAAGATGAGTCGTGTACTTTCCTTTTGGGTTTATTATTTATTTTTTTGTAGGGAAAATGTCAGTCTTCTTTCTGGCTTCTGCTCATCTGAGGCATTTCCTCACACATTGCTGTCAGCACAGGGTCCAGTCAGCTCTGTGCAGGGTGACGAATAAAGACCCCAGGGCCTACAGGGGAGCGTGTGTGTTTGTGTGTGTATTGTCAACAGACTGCTCATGGGCTGAGAGCCGTTGGAGTAGTCACTCCACCTTCACTCTACTTCCCTTCAAGCGGCACTACTTAAAAATTTAATGAGGTATTATTATGCCTTCATGCTGCATTATATTATTTTTAGTCCTGTCACAATCAGGAATCACAAACAGATCATTCATTTTTATGTAAATAATTTCGATTAACAATTCACCTTTCTCTTCTGTTAATTTTTTCAAGCATTTGAAATCTAAACTTAAAGTGGCTAAATTGGCTGATTGGCTTTCTTGTGTCTTAGCTGTTGATACTCAGTACCTTCTTACAGACAAGACACAACTTGAGCTCAAATAAACAAATGTTACTCGCTGTTGCCAAAATTACTTTTGTTGTTTTTATTAGACCAATGATGTGTCTCAGTTCTGTTTGTCTCAAATATGATTGTTAAAGCTCACAACTGTGAAAAATGATTGCTTTCAGGTAATTGTGATCAGGTGTTAAACTAGTAGTTGTAACACGCTTAAATATATCATCAAAGTTTTTCCATTACTTTTGACTGTAGAAAAATCCCTCTATGGCAAGAATTCGAACATTTGAAATGTTTGAATGTGAGGTTTTTTTAATGCGCCTTTGTTTCAAAGATTTAAGTAACAGTCATTCTATCTGTCTTTGATCCATACATTCCCATCCCTTCCCCACAATTGCCTTGGAGGAAAACTACATTTCCTTTATTTACTTTGTATGTTCTTGTAATAATCTGTGGTAATTTGCTTAGTAATAATTAACTGATTAACATAAAATTTCTGAGGTTTTTTTCCCCTGCACATTTCTCATTTCTGGCACTGTGAGGAAGCCTCAGCAGAAAGGAGGTTGTGTGTCATGTGTGAGCTGGAAGCCTTTCCCTCAGCAAAGCTATCAGACACTTCTGACACTTCTCTGGCAACAGCTCGTCAGTGAGCTAATTGCTTGTCTATCGTGTGACTGTCTCTCAGATTGAGTTAATCAGAAGCTTATTTTTAGGCAGAGGGGAGTCCTTTATCCCTGAAAGTTCCCATCTAAATGTTTCTATCTAAATGTTTCTGCATTAATTTCAGTTTATGGCTTTCTGTGCTATACATTACACACTGCGACTGCAATTTACTGAGGAATAAACATTTGCCCAAAGGCTCAACCAGAGCGTTCCTGACCGCTTATGAATAAAATGAACATCTGAGTGAGCATCTCTGCCTTGCAAGCTAAATCTTACCTTGATACAGAGCCCACCTATTTCCTTTTGTGCGCGTTTGTATAGATGATGCACACAGATTAGAGTAGATGGTGTGCAGAAAATGGCTGGTGTGCGAGGGTGGTAAATAGTAATAGGAATGTCTGCACCATTCCGATCGGCCTTGCAGCACTCTCTGGCTGTGCACTTAGCCTCTGTCAGAGCCTGTTATTGGGCTCTTTAATCACAAACACATACACACACTGGGTGAAATTATGCCTTTTATTAATATGTTAATATTTCTAGACCAATGGTTCTTAATCCTGGTTTCACTGACTAGCTTTAAAGTTTCTTGTTCTCCACACTTGATGCAGCTGCAGAACTAATTTGCATGCTCTTCCTGAGGGGGTGTAAGAGCAGGGAAAAGGGTTGTGGTACTCCAGGACCAGAGTAGAGACAAAAGTACAATACATCAGGCTGTAGAATGGCAAAGTAATGTTTGTCCAGATCTGTAGACACTAGACAAAAATATGTACAAGAGAAGGAAAAAGCCTTAAACTTTACTTTTGTACCATTTCCATTAGTCCATAAGTCCTAATACTACTGAGGTAATAGATGATTTTGAAATTATGTAGTTACAAGATGCAGTAAGGTTTTGTTTACAGCAGGAGATTTGCTGTTATAGTGTTCAAACGAATCAGGTTTTCTTATGTAATCAAACTTACCTTGGAAAAAATATGAAAACACATACACCTACACACTTGCATGTGCACAAAAACTCATGCACAAATCCACACTTGCCTACTTGAATCCAGCCTGCAATGAATGTGTATCGATCCACTCCAGTCAGCCAATGCAGAAAAGCCTGTGATGCTCTCTGAGTGCTCGAGCTTATTGACCAGGTACTTACGGATGTCTTTTAGTGTGTTGTTAGGGTATGTTCAGGTATGTGTGTTTTGTAATGTCAATATTTAGTTGTAATTAGTTTGCCTACAACTGCTTGTATATGTGCACTTGATGTAGCCCACAGTCAGGCTGGGTCAAGCCGGGTAGAGCGGCGGTGCGTGTCATGATTCATTTGTTTCTGATTAGTCATCTTTTCTAATGAGGAATCTCATTGTCAGATGCAGAGGAGCTTAATGAGATGAGCCTGAACCTTGTTTGTTTGCAGCTACTGCTGTAGTTTCAAAGATACGACATGTTGCAGTCTGTAAGCCATTCAGAGTTTTCTATCATAGTATCATTAACATGACTTAGATACTGATTCCTGTGTCATATTTTTTTCAATACCTTTTTTAATGCAAATAATATTGTACAGATAAAATACACCATATCTGTAAGTGGGGAAAAAATAGTAAATACCTTTAGAACACATCGTTTGTAAATTATAATATTTAGTATTTATATTGTATTTATAGTATTTGTATTTTAGGTTGAAAAAACTAGTAGATTTTGAAGTCTGTGCAGGGATGTTCAAACTATAGTTTGCTTTTGTACTTTTTGATAACAGAATACGAATCTAATTAATAATAAAATACAATTACTTATAGGAACATGTTATGATAACATGGATACCAGCCAATCACCAGTTTAGATTTTTGAACACTGATGCTGATGAGACCCACTGCTTCTGTTTGTAAATTTGCACTGAATACATTTTTCAGTTCTCTGCAGTATTGTAAGTTTTGAAGTAGTTCAGTTAATACCAATTTTTAACTTTGACATCCTACCCTTTTCTCCATAGTTGTTTTGTATAATTAACTTCAGCCTCCTCTAGAATAGCTGTTTTTTGTATAGAGACCAGTGACCAATAGGTGGTGCAAAAAGCCAAATCAAAGGTGATGGCCTGCCTCCTGGTATGAGGCCAGAGAGTTAAGTTTTTAGCTGCATGTACTCTGCTATGTGAACTGTGTGTTATGTTTTCACTCTTTGTTTATTTTGTTGGCTTGGTGCTCTACTGATTTTTGTAAGGGATGAAGTAGCAAGTGACTGTAAAGTAGACTTCTACATTCTACTTTGTGTAGCTTTCCCTCTTTCTTGCTCTCATTCACTCACTTGCTCTAGCTCTATCTCTCTTGCTTTAGCTTTCTCTCTCTCTCTCACCTTAGACATTTCTTACCACTGTACCATGGCGGTTTCTGTTTTGACATGTTGCTCAACTGAGTCTGCCATTTGAACAGCTTCACACTCGCCTACGCTCCATGGTCCTGCTGGCCTGTGGTTCACTCTGTGTGTGAGGTTGCTGTTGATTTGTGCTTCCACAGGAAGCCCTGTCCTGTGCTCAGGGCTTCCCTCATATTCACCAGCACACTGATCCCATGTTGAATCATCAGGTGAACTCAGAAAGCAAGATTTGACTGGCCTTGTCATAGTAAATTTTCACTGGCACTGTTTACATCTCTGTCTGTTGTGAAAGTATGACCTTAAGAAAAACCTGCTATGAAGCTAGTGATGGAAATGGGCATTTCTTCTAGGCTTGTCACGATACTGAAATTTCAAACTCGATACCGATACTAAGGATTGTACTCGATACTATTTCGATACTACAGAGGGAGAAAAAACAAACACAGGAACTTTTTAATAAAAAAAAATTAGATGTGAGTAGACAAACAAGATGCTCCGTTTTTTGTCTACAATTCACTAACCTGTATTTTTTTGGCAGTATCTGCGATAACTGGTGACTGAGGGACAGTAGGAGAGAAATAATGAGTTGACTGCTTCATATGACCAGCATTTACGTTGCATCTCGTCTCGTTTTTGCCACGTGATAAATGTTCGTTGACGACGATATTTAGTGATTTTTTTTTTGTTGGGAAAGCAACACTAGCTGAAGGTCCGTGTAAAATTTCGCGGCTCTAGGTTGTTCCCGGCGGAGTTAGGGGCCTGTCATGTAAACATTGGGTCCTCCAGGTAACCGTGGGGAGGGGCTGCTCGCTGCAATGCCTGTTGAAAATTGTTGTAGTCTGCCGCCGATTTCCGTGAACTGGCAGACGCAAAACTGGCATTTAAGTATCGATACCAGTGCTAATTGGTATCTAAATCGATACTAAATTTTAGAATCGATTAATATCTAGAATCGATTTTATTGACAACCCTAATTTCTTCACAGTCTACATAATGTCCAGTAAAATCCTAAAGTTGCAATGCTGCTGCTGAATGAACTGGTAATTATTCTACCAAATTCCATTTAACATTTCACAGGTGACTAACCTAAGAAAGAGCTCTTCTCTGTCTATCTGTAAAACAATCTGTGCAAATAATTGTGGTAAAGAGAGAGTGAAGTTTTCATGGAGCCTGAACAAGGCTTTGGATGCTTTGGATATATTTGACATCATTTCCCATCCTATTAGGACAAACATTTATCTTTGGCTTGTTTTCTTGTTATGCAGGTTTCGAAGAAAGTTGCAGACCTCATTCTAGAGAAACAGCCGTCCTATGTTAAGGTAACATTTCTTTTTTTTTATTTTATCTCTCTTTACCTTTAAGAAAAACTAATTTAATTTCATCAGTTTGTGAGTAGAATTGTAAGACTCCTCCTGCTTCACACTCTTGGAATCCTCTGGATGTTTTCTTGATAATTAACCTGTGACTACTTACCTTGCTCCTTTTTACTTATACTGTCATTAGTAAGGTGGCCTGCTGTTAAGACTGTTGTAGATTGCGTGGCTTCTGCTGATTTAGACCTGTCAATCATAGCAAAAATAAATGAGTTGTTTTCTGGCTCTTAACATACAGTTACTGTGGTAGTAAGTGCTCTTAGGTGTGCATTGGCTTGAAAACCGCTGTTCTAAAATGTTTGTTCTCCACGGTGCAAGCCCACTCGTTGTGATTTGCAGATGGTGTAACTGCGAGACCTGTTTGTGAGATAGGGTGTGTTTATCTCAAGAGATCATTTCCGTGTGTTTTTGGGATCAAAGCTGTGCGAGAAGAAAGAATTGAGAAGCGGTATCCACTTGCTTCTGGCTTTTTCTTCCCCCGCATCCCTAACAGGATCACTTTGAGATTTCTCTCACAAGTTATTTATGGCCACACTAGCCAGCCTTTGATCAAGAAATGGTAGGATTTTTGCTTGCTGGATTGACCAATTTGTGGATTTTGCCCTAGTGGAGAGAGGATAATGAAAATTATTTTTCCTGGTTCCTACTTTTTTGCTGCTAGTGCAGTAAATGTGGACACATTAATAATGTGTTTTTACTGCATTCGGCTGTTAACACCCTAATTAGGCCGTTTAAACCATCCATGGAGTGCAGGCTGAAGACGGACCACGTGCTGTGGCTATGACTCTGTTACAGTAGCACTTGCACAGCTTTCAAATGGCAAGTTACTTTAATGGCTGTCTTGCTGTTTTGCCAATTTTTTGCTTCTGCAGTGTTGAATGTATTTATCATCGATGTACATTAAGTTTAAAGTATCATTTACAAGCAAAAAAAAACTTGCTGAAACTGACAACAGCAGTAATTTGGCAGACTGTGTAGCATATTGCACTGAGGAAACCCCTAGATAAATCAACAATCTAGCAAATAGGAAAGCGAAAAGCTCCATTTCCTATCGAGGGCTTTCTTCTCAACTTGAAGACTACAGTTGCTTAAAAATTTGGAACCCTTAACTATGTGTGTATGTGTGTATCTCTATATAATGTTTGAGTAGCAAGTGAAGAGTCTGTTCTAAAAGTTAATGTGTAAGGGTCTAAGCATCTTAAATTGTAATGGCCAGATGACTTTGTAAGTGCATTTCTAAATTGGCAGGTTGTGTAAGGTGTTGCCAGTATTCAGTGCTCATTACGTACCAAAAGTACGTAATGATAACCATTGAACCTGTGGTAGGGTCGTGGGTAGCTTGCTGTGTATCAGGCTACGCTGGCAGAAGCAGTACAATGCTCAGTGCAATGTTCTGCTAGGAAACCTTTGGTCCAGGCATTCATGTGGATGTTACCTTGATATGTACCACCCATTAATGGCGAGGGTATTTCCTAATGAGTGCTCTTTTTCAGCAGAATAATGTGCAAAGCTACATGGCAAAAATAATTCAGGAATGGTTTGAGGAACATGACAAGGAGTTTAAAGTGTTGACTTGGCCTCCAAATTCCTCACATTTCAATCAAAGCAAGCATCCGTGGCATGTGCTGGACAAATTAGTCCAAATTCATGGAGGTCCCACCTTGCAAATTACAGGACTTAAAGGATCTGCTGCTGTAGTCTTGGTACCAGAGTCTACAGCACACCTTCAGAGGTCTTGTGGAGTCCATGACTCAATGTGTTAGACCTGTTTTGGCATTATGAGGGAACCTACACAATATTAGGTTAGTGGTTTTAATGTTATGGCTGATACTCACTGTGCACACGGAGTTAATGTGTGTCCCAGCGTCTGAAATATTGATTGGAGTAAAGAGATGTTTCCTGAAGCTCGTTTATTTAGGTCATTGATACAATATTTAGGTCATTGCCTCATTATAGAAAAAGGCATTAAATAGATGTTATAGTCAGTGGAGTAGTTAAATTTTATTTTCCATGTTTAAAAAAGAATAAGGTACTCAATAAAATTCCGAGTAACTTTAATGATAATGGTGTGAGATGGAGAGCGTTATGTGCCAGATTTATATGTGATAAACTATTATTCTTAAACCATACAATTTACATGGGTAGAGGTGGGATTGGAGTCGGGTGTCCTGTGGGCTCATATAGGTGTGATGGTCAAGTGTTCACATACTTTTGACTGTATGAGGTATGAAATATATAAGGCACCATAACTTCTGCAATACATTTTGGGAACAAGATGCATTGCAGGTCAGGTCGGGTTCTGGTCATTATCGAATATTTTTAACTGTATAAGCGGATCATTAAAAAAAAAAAAAAAAACTTGACCTGCCCACCACTACCAATTATTCCTTTTATTCAAGATATTTTATCAAAATGTTTCACTTATTTTAAAAATCCATGACCTTACCGGAGGCACCTCTGTTCTAATGACCATACTGAAATCATGTTTATCCATTTTCTCTTAAAGTTCCTATGACACAGGATTGTAATATTTCTGGTGATTCTGAGGCAAAAAAGTAGAAAGGGCTATTTTTTCTGCCATATGGAAAATAGCTCTCAAAATATGTGTCTGTCTGTTGAAAGACGAATGGCAGGACATTGGCGCTTTGTATCCTTAATAACCATACATCAAGCATTTTTCATGTGCATTTTTATGTTCCTTCTAGCTACCTGACAAAGGAACTAAAATATGCTACCACACATTGTTTTATTCATAATATCTTCATGCACCTTGGTGATAGAAACATCACATAAATTGGCAAAAAATGAATAAAATACTGTATTTGAAGAAAAATAATGATTTTCATATTGGTGCAGAAATGTGCGTTTGTAGTACCTTTAATATTACTTTTTTTTTTTGAAGAGCCTCAAAAAATAAGAAAAGGAAGGAAATCATATCAAGGACTGAAAAAAATGTGCAACCATAAGACTTGAACAGAGCCTTGGTTTTAGGACATATTCCTGTTACTGACAGCGCTACGACTGCCTTATCTGACTTGACGTGGAATGACCCAGTACAATGAATCTCGATTGATTAATAGTTTGACAGCCCTTATCAGTACCTCAATAACATTTGAATAAAAAACCTTTAATATTCATTTCCTTCGACAGTTTAGGACAGGAATGCCCATATCTGTTCCTGTCTCTCATATCTCCACCTAACTGTTTAGTTGAATGAGATGTGTCTTTAAGCAGAGAAATGAAAACCTTCCATTTAACCTTCCTCTGGGGTAATGCATTTAATCCTTGTCCTTATGGCAAAAAAGGCATAAGTGATTTTTTTTAACTAACTTGTTCTTCTGCTAAGTAGCCTTCTTTGTCAGAGCTTTTGACTCTTATGCTCAATCTTTTTAAGGTTTCAATGAATTTGTGCACCATGTTATTTGTCTACCTACTGATCTCCTTTTGGCCTGTGGTCCTTAAAAATGACTCAACTGTGGGCAGGTACTGCTTCTTTTCTTACAAAGAAAAAAGCCTGAAGAGCAAAGAGCCACACACACACAAAAGTTGTTGTTGCTGTTGTATTTTATTGTCTTATAATTAAGTACTGTTACCTTTAGAGCCCTATGTTTGTCTTCTGTATTGCTGTTAACTTAAATATAGCTTTCATGTGTTTGGATGCCAGAGAGCTGTGTACTGGACTTTAGCGCCATGTACTGCTAACCTGGTTCTCTGTCTTTCCCTTTTGGAATTCTGCCTGTTTTTCGTGTACTGGACAGTAACGCGGCAGGGAAGGCTGCTCTGACGTGCTCTCCCTGCTGACAGGCCGCCTGGGGCTTGACCCTGTGCTTGGTGGCAGCCAGTGTGCAGTTGATGGAAAGAGAAAAAGAGAGATTTGTACCCAAAGCTCTTTGGGAACACTGTGTATTGTCTCTAGAAATAGATTTCAGCTGGTTAAAGGCAATAAACCTGGACTTGGTTTACAAGACTCGCCACAGAAAGCCGGTTCCATTTGTTGTGGAAGTGTGGTGTGAGAAACAAATGTTCAGTTTTAAATAAAAAACAAAAACATAATCTGTTTTCTCCTAATTGTGCCGGAGCATACAGTGCTTAATTTATGTATACTGGTAATTAGAATAAGCGTGTTTGTTTGTCTCTTAGTGTCAAATTGTTCTACAGAATTAAGTAGTGCTTGCAACTTGCTTCTGGCTTATTTAGAGATGACAATATCTATCAGGCTGGATCACAGGCTCTTTTTAATCGGTAATGACTACCTGCTGTACCTTACTGGCGTCTCTTACCCTTTAAGCAATGGGACTTCAGGGATGTAACACAATAATGACATTGCCGCTGAGACCCCAAACCCACACTGACCAAAGTTAAACTCATTCTTAATGCTGCATAGTGGTGGCAAGATCTTAGCGCCCACATTCTCAACCTCACCTTGGATCGCAGGACAGAATGCTCTGTGTTCGCCTGATACTTCTGTTGCCATACACAGTGGTTGACTTTTGTGAACAAGTACGCTAAAACATGACCCAACGCAGACCACTGAAACATCATACATTTCTTCACGCAATTAATGTCGAAAGCAGCAGTAGAACTCAAAATGTCCCAGCGGACTTATCTCTCCGCCTTAAGAAGACAACATTGTTTCAGTTTGACGTATATTGTGACTATTCCATCACAGGCTAATGAGTTCTGTCCCGTAACTGCTTCTCAAGCCATCTACTGAAGCCCAAAGGGAATATATGTTCTCTTTTATTTTGCTCTCCTTAAATTCTAACTTGCCATTCTTCATCACAGACTAGTTCTGCACCCGAAGCTATGCAGAGAAATGATATAGATCAGTATAAAACCATCTGTGTTCAGGACCATATAAAAGAGTTTTTGAAAACCAAACTGCAGAGCTAAAGGTAAAAAGATTTCAAAAATATTAAAGCAATACGATAAAATAATAGCGCTAGCACACATCATTTTAATACGCATGTATTCGGTTATGTTGGAATTTGTTTCCTTATTTAGTGTTTGGAAGTTTCATCTTTTGCCAATCTTTCAGAACATAAATTTTCTGAATACTTTGTAAGGAAACACTGCACACGTCTTAAAATAAAACAAACAAAAACATTTTTTTATCAAATTAAAACAATAAATAATATAATAAGATAATAAGATAATTTGCCTGCAATATTAGATAGTTAGCTACAAAAATTGATCTCCCTCCTCTTCCAATTACAAAAGTCACCCATGTTCATGGGAAATCTGAAGAAAGTTAAATTAAAGAAGGATATTAAAATGACAAAGTTTAAACACTGGGTCAAGTTTAGGCAGCGGAAGAACATACAGGTGAGGAATCTGAACATCCCTTACTGAGAGGAGGACGTATAATCAGTTTAGCTGAACCATACATATGATATAAATGGCTAAAATCTATATTGAGGTATAAGATTGTTCAGTTGAATTATTTAACTCATGATTAATCTTTAACTAAGACCAACTAGTTAGAAAAGGAACATGAACTTTCAGTAAAGCAACTACTCTCACTTTGAAAATGCATCATTAAACACAGATTTTTTGACTTACTTCTTAAACGTATTTTAGAATCATTTAGAGTGTTTCAGACATTTAGAGTGTTTTGATTTAAAAAAAAAAAATGAATGTACTATTTGTGAAATCTAAATAAATATTGTACTGAAATTTAAATGCTGGAAACATCAGTATTTTAATATGCATGTAAACTGCTGTTTGGCCATCTACTTCACAGTGGAGATTACATACTTTTTCTCGACTCTAAACAATTTTTCTTCTTAGGTTAATTTTTCCTCAATGAATGTTAAATTTATCTCCTCAAATATGTTTTTTGTGGCCATTTTTGCTCATCCTTATCAAGGACGCCAAGCATTTGTGAGGGACCTGTGATACAGTAGCTAGATTTTATTCTAAAAGGACAATTACAAGGATTGTCTGTAAAAGGCAGAATCACATCAGCCTCATACTGAGCCAAGAATTGAATATTGAGGAGCAGACCAAGAAAACATCCACGCTTTAGACTTTGTACTGGCTTCTGTCGTAAAATGTGGTATTCTCTTTACTACAGATATCACTGTTACACATTGATCTGGATCATTAGACTGCAACTGATACAGTAACGTAGGAGTTATGAGTGTATGCTCAGCCCATTAATGCTGAAGAACGTAAGTGTGATACTAACAGTGTGAGTGTGAGATTAATAGTGAGAGTCATCACAAATCTGCTTTTTTCCCTCTAATGTTGTCCCTCTGGCCTATTCCACATCAGGCTTCTGTTCTCTAAAAAATGCATAGACTCTTGATTTATGTAGTGTTCGAGCTATTCTGAGATATTTTTCTACACGTTTAGTGTCCAGATTTGTTACTTGTCCTAGATATCATTTTCTTTCCTGTATGAGGTTGGTCATAAGTGTTGGATTACAGAGTCTGCCTTAGAGTGTCTGCCTAATGGGTCATTACACAGACATTTCCACTCGTACATTGGTGATAGCCATAGGTCAAGAGAAATGGAAAAGCCATGAATACTGAGTACTTTTATATAAACACGGTTACCGGTTCCCCTGCTGTAGCTTGTTTTAGTCCTGTTTAGTTCTCTTCTCAGCAGCTGAGTGTAGGCAGTCTGGCCTGTAAGTGATTTTAGAAACGTTAAAATAACTTTCACTCTGTGCAAACAGCTCAGCCGCTGAGCTAAGGCATCTCCTCTTGCCTCAGGCATCTGTCTGTAATGCTGAGCTCTTCTATCTGATCTAGAGAGGCCATGGCACTGTGCTTTGGTCAGAGTGTGCGAGAGTGTATGTGTGTGTTCCAGATTACATCCCACCGCAGCCTGTCTAGCCGCGCTCAGGCCGGTGGAACAGCTGGGGTCGTGTTATTTAGACTGGACTCTTACAGCTTGAAGGTAACTGAGAGCGCAGGTGCCTGAGTGAACAGCGGCCTCTGCGGCTAACCCTGGCAGTCAGACGGGCTTGGCTTTGACTTAATGACCCTAAATGAGCCAAGAGTGAGTAGTGAGTACAGAATTTAAGTAGATGAAGTTCCAGGCTGTGGCTGGATCTATTTTATTTGTTAGTTGGTGCACTGGGGCAGGGTTTTAGGACTGTATGGGTGGTTTGGCTTTTGCTTTTGATGTGGGCCAAATAAGCCTACGCACAAATGATGCTGCAAATCTCTCATTTTGGCAGACGTTGTGTCGAAAAACTCATCAGCTTCTATAAGAGCCCAGTGAGTCACAGAGGCTACAGCTGGGCCAGAGTCCTTCATTGGCAAGGACACTTCAGGAGACCTTTAATGAAATCATATATGCAGAGGAAATATACTGGTCTAAATCAATGACTCCCCAGTCAGACTTTGCTAGTTGCTTATTTTTTAGCTCTCTAAAAAAAATGACAGACCGTAATGATTAGACAAACGTTAGAAAGACTTTGAGTAAATATACATGCTTATTGTACTTTAGAATAAATCTGATGTTCTTGTATTTCCTAATATGCTTGATTCTGATTTTAAAATAGGCACTTTTCATTTGTATTATTTCGGTATGTTTATTTTGAGCTTTAAAAAAATAATTTATTGTTGCTATTTTCCAAATGCTGTCTGAGTGCTTAATGTAGTATTTTATTTATTTGTATTGTTAATGTTATTTTTCTTAAATCTGTTCACTTAATGTAAATTTTTTTTTGTTCCTTGTAATCTTAGACTATTAGCTTAAAATTAATGGAAATTTTAAATAGTATCTTCATGTCAGTTGCTGACCTCATTGTCTCTCTGTAATAGTCCTAATTATAATTGTTAAATGTTTTTGTGAAGATGCACTTCTCCTGATTATCTCGGATGATATTTATAATTTTTATAATTCAGTACTTATTTTCAATTTTCTAGCACAATAAATCAAGTTAAAATTACACACTGAAGCCCTGAAGCAGCTGACTGGTTGTGTGTTTTATGTTTTGGGTTTTACTTGTTAACATCGTGTCCTTTTGAGTAATTGCTTTTTTTCTCCTTGTTTTATGAAAAATGTTCTTTTTAAAACCGAAAAATGTCAGGAAGAATGTTAACTCTGCATTTCAACCACTTTTCCCAAACAATGATTTTGCCGGATATAAAATAACAAATAGGCATCAGCCTAGTCATCAGCCTATAAGTGAGTTTACAAGTACTTTATTGTTTCACAGTGGGTTTGAGAAAAGGTTTTCCTAAATGTATTTTTAGAGATGAAGATGCAAATCATTGTAAAAAATACATGAAATGGTTATTACCCTTATTAAAATTACATTTAAATGCTTTAAAATGCTGGTTTTATTTTTAGATATCTGGTTTTATGTTTAGACATTAAAATGCAATTTTTCTCTATAACAGAGGCATTCTGAATTACTTCGTTTTATTAAAAAAAAAAAGGTGGAATTCCGCCTTAACTTTTTGGAAATACTTTTTTTAACCCCTCATAGCTACTACAAATCTGAACATCAAAATGTTTAGCATGTTAGTAGTTGTGGCTTGTAAGATACTTGTTTAACTGGCTCCGTGCTAATTAAATGTTTGCTGATGGTAAGTTAGCCTCTAATTAACCTCTTAATCTCTAGTGTTTAATTGTAGACTGGGAGCATAATAGGCTTCAAACATGTTTTCCCCCATCATATCTTTTTGGATTGTGTTATTGAAACCTGCTGCATATTCCCTAGATTGCCCTGTACTTGGAGTTTGATGTTGAATACACTCTTTCATCAAAAGCCTTCTAGGGATTTTACAAATACCAGCGATAACTGGTGCTATCTCTGTGACTCAATGCTTTTCCTTGTGATTTCGGGCATAAAGAGGCTTGATTGTGTTCCCTCTGTGCAATCGATTTTTCCACCTCGTATTCTCTTGCCAAATAATTATCTTTAATGTGACAGTTGGATGGTTTTCTCCCACTGAAGGCGGCCTCTGTGCTAAAGGCTTTGGACAGTGTGCTTTGTCTTAAAACTGAGTCACTCAGTGTGTGTTTACCTCAGGCTGTGACAGCTGCACTCTTCAAACACTAGGATGTGGAGAGAAGAGGAGGGGGGAAGACCCCAAATTCCACGCGATTAATTCAGGAGATGTGGTGTGGGCTCAGGGGTATATTTCTGCAGTGCCTCGTCCTTCTCTCTGTCTTTCTCAGCAGCAGCGCCCATATCCATGATCAAAGCCTTTTGTTGATCCTCTTTCACTCACTCTGGTGGGGTCATGGAGAGAAATTTGCGCTGAGCCTAGTTATCAGATAATGGATAATGCATAGGTGTGTTTGTTTGTTGTGTTAGGCTCATAGGAGAGTTGTACAATTGAATGGAGTGTTCTCCCCATGAGAGCTTGAACTTATTAGTGACAAAGTTTACTGACCCAGCCGTCCACGTGAAAGCCTTTTATAAAATACTCAGGCTGCTAGTGCTGAGGAAATTGTCACATTAGGTGTTCTGTTATATAAAAGTAATGTTTATGTTGGTGTAGTCTCGTTTGAACTGTTTGTGGTGCTATGTTTCAGGAGTTGGAGAGAGTAACCTCACTACAGACCAACCTGCAGCTGGCCGCCGTCATCTGTACCAACGCTCGGAGGTTCGAGACCTTTTCATCCTCTGTGTTAATGTATCAGAACACGGAACTGTATAGAACTTTGCTTGAACTCAGAAGTTTTTATATCATGGCAAATTTAAAATAGGGGTTATTTATGTTTTTTCCCCTGAACTGATCCACTGACGGTAATCAAAAATAGCATCGCTAATTCAAAATCAGTCCATCCAAATCAGTTGTGTTCTTGTTCCAGGCAGCTGAGCTTTGCTAAAGAGGGCTTCACTGAAGCCAGCCTAGGGCTCTTGGCCAACCAAAGACGGAGGCAGCTGTTGACAGGATTGCTAAAGTCTTTGAGGACCATAAAGACCCTGGTAATCACTGAAATAATGACCGAATGTGGCCAACTTGTGACTCCATGTGTCCCATTATCCAGTCTAAAATCAGCTCTCCTTCTTTCCCAAATACAGCAAAGAACAGATGTTAGACTGAGTGAGATGCTAGAGGTAAGTTTTGATGCAAGCCTCACACTTGTAGACGGAAGTATGTCCCATGCTCCCTCATAACAGATATTATTTTTATTTATGATTGCATTATTATGTAATACATGTGGGGGCTGAACACTGAACTGCCCATCTCCAGCCATTAGTAAAAGTTTGAAATATTATGAGCATTCTGATTTGGTTTGCATCGTGCAGGAGTTTAGCTGGCTGTGTCTTTACTCCCACACTTCACTGTAATTCTCCATACGAACTATTAGCGATGTGTATTTATAAAGGCTATAATGTAGCGTATAACCCTTGCAGTTTGAGCCAAGTTGTTGGGGCATTTGTTTCTGTTTTCTAAACGTTTTCCTACTGATTGTGACAATAAAAATTTGCGGTAATACTTTATTCTGTGTTATGTTGTATAGATAAGCGTCACTCATTTAGCTGTGTTATATGTGGATGGTCTGAGATCTTATTTGGTTTTGACAGGAAGAGGACTATCCAGGTGCGATCCAGTTGTGTTTGGAATGCCAGAAGGCTGCCAGCACTTTTAAGCACTACAGCTGCATAAGGTATGTGAAGCACTGCTTGGCTTGCAGACTGCTTAGAAGCCCTTGGAATTACATTTCATCTGCACAGGCACTTAAATAGCATGTTTCCCTTTCAGCTGAAAAAATATAATGTGCTTGCGTAATGCACAGAAAAGGTTATAAAAGAACTTATGCTGCTTTTTGTTTGGAACTCATTAAGGCAGTCACATGCTTTATTTTAGCACACTTTCATAGACACACTCAGTGGGGTGCTCAGTTTGAGGGTTCTGAGTTAAAAACATTTGAATAGTAGACCTTGAAGTTGGCCCAGTTTATATATTCTGGTTTTCAAAAGCTGATGGAATACAGTCTGCCTGGTTAATGAATATTACTGTATAAACAAGTTCTTGCTTATCATTTATATAAGTTTATATGAGGTTGTACTTTGAATGTACTGCTGCTGTACATTTAATAGCTTTTGTCCTTTTGCTATGATGGTAAGTGCATACTTGCGTGATTGAAATTCTTAAAAAACAGAATGGGAGGCTGCTGGAAGAAACCCAGTTGCCCTTCAGAGTCAAATATTGTCCTCTCTCCAGAAAAAGTGCTCATGAGGAAGCAGAAACTCTCGGGCATTTTAAAATGTCAGGCTCTGTTTTTTGCACATATACCCATTGTGGCACTTGTTATTGGCATTAGGAGATGTTAAGAAGACTTTCTGATTATTAAAAAAAAAAAAAAACGACTGTTCTTTAATGAGCTGGGAAATGTTGACCGTGAGGGCTATGCATCCTTTTGCTGCTTACTGATCAATAAGCCAGTGTCTGGACTAATTGGTTGTTATTATTTCATTAGGACATCCCCTTTGGGAGAGGTCTACTGAGAGGCCATTCTGAATAGACACAGCTCACAGAGATACATACATACATGCACATATTCGCATATAGACACTTTCTCATTGCCTCTGTTTCAGTTAGTTATTTTTCTCTTTATTTTTCTCCCATTCTCTTTTCCTCTACGTGTTCTCTGTATCACTCTGTACATCTTTCCCGTGACATGCATTTGGCATGCCCTTTTCACACTGGCACACATCTGTCTTATCAAGCTCCAGCATGGTCTCCCTGTGTGGGGAGATACATGTGTTCGAGTAAAACTCAGCCAGCTTGTGGAGACCTGCCCAGATGCTGTTTCATCTTGTTTTTGGTCGTCATTGTTTGAGCAATCTGTCCTTAGAAGAACACGCACTCTAGGATCTAGAATGTGTTTTTTTGTGTGTGTGTGTGTGTGTGAGATGTCCTGGGTCCATACCATTTCCCCTTGGCAAATTAACAAAAAATTAAGTGAATGATTTACAGAAAAACAGGTTTTTAGACTTACTTTAGCCAGCAGGATCACACACTGTATGAAAAAATGCTTAGAGGAATGGGTATTTTTAATTTTCTTCCTCTTTGCTGTAGTGCCAATTACTGCTGACTAGCAGAACTCCTCTGCAGCAGGCGCTGTCAAAGTCGCTGCAGAAATAATAAGGTCTTCTGCAGGAACATTTAGGCAAGTGGGCTTCCGCATTAGAAATGGTTCAATGCGAGTGGGAGACAATACGGACCTGATTGGCGCTCATCCATAATTACAGCTCATTCTCATTTACTGTCCATGGAAAGATACATAATGTGTTCTCGTGTGTTCATTTCAGTTGTGCTGATGGCCAGCGCTTGTCAGAGGCATTTTAGACTTGGCACAAAACAGTGTTTTAGTTTCTGCATTGATGCTGTTGCCAAGCTCTTATGAGGATGGCTTTATGGCAGTGAATGTGCATGTGTTTGTTTTTTCAAATCTGTCCTCATCTCAGAACGAGACATTTTTTCCTCCATTTTCTGTATTTTCTCCTTTTTTGAATAATCAGTGTCAATCAAGCAGCATGCTTGGTTGCAGATTTGAAATTCTGGCACACGCAACTGTGAGGCTGGACAACAAGCCCAATAATCATATTATAGTATTTCCCTGTGTCATTTAATTAAGTTCTATGTATCTACTAATACATTGCTCAGTTGTTGACCTCGTTTGACTTGGGCCTGAACTGAAGTAGAAAAAAAGTGTTCTTATGTAATATGCAACGTTATGGATAGAACATCTTTCTGATGATCTTATCTGAGATCTTTCTAAAACCAAAGCAATTTCACACCACAAAGAATGTGTTGTATATTTTTCCACAGTTTTTTTTTTTGTTTCTCTTTTTTGCAAACTTGTATACTTTACGCCGCATAATCTTAAACTTGAAAGTGTCTGGCTGGTTAAAATTCCTGACTGTGATGCTGGTTGGTGCTGTTATGAATGAATGATTCCTTTCTCTTCTGTCTAGTACGTTATAGGCAAATATTACTACAGTTCAGTCGGGATGTAACAGTGCATTAAAAAATGTGACAGTGTGCATTGCCAGCATATAACAATGCATCATTGAGAATAAGCATTCTATGAATTCTGATATTTGATGTAACTACATTGTTTATAATGTAAACCAACACCAGTTAACAACCCAGTCCATGACATTTACATCATTTGGACCATGAGCCCAGTGTTGGCTGTTGAACCGCATGTTAATTGTTTTTGCTGCTAAGACTAAATTCAGGAATAGTCATTTATCATTTATCATAAAATACCTCAAACATGCATTATTGTGGGTATAGAAAAACAATTGCGTTTGATGATTAGCGTTATCATAACTCCTAGATTTACAATGAAGTAGATGTTTTAGCCTGTTTTGAACAGCTGCTAAACAGCCCTTGTGCTCAGAGTGATGCATGAAAAGTGTTTTGTGTGGGATCCAAGCTTCTGAACAATTCGGAGGATCTCCAGTCAAGGTGCTGGGGGACTGATCCTACCTTTCTGTCTTTCATCTGCTTGCCGGGTATCCTCATGTGGCGCTTGTTAATAAATCTAAATGCCACCGGCTTGGGTTGCTGCCATCCAACATTTTTAGTGTCTTCCTGCTGTCCCTGCCTTACAATGCACAGCTGAGCTTCTGGGGAACAGAAGTCTGTTCAGTACCCACAGCTCCACTTAATAAAATCCCTTCAGTCTAAATTGTGGTTAAATAATGTTAAGAGTCCTGCAATTTACATTTTTGTTTCCACATAAGGGGAAAGTGATAGGATGTGTAACCATATGCAGCACCCCTCGGTGAGATACTGATGGACGTGATGGTGAGGTGATTTGCATAGAGGGTTTGCCATGGTGTCCATGTATTTTAGTGATTGAGTAGACCTACTCTTGGACTTTTCTCAAACAGAAAATCGTTGTATTATTGGCCTTTAAGCAGTATTTTGGTGAAAAGGAAATTGTATTCATTCACTCAGCCAACACATTTGGCATTTAAAATGTGCTTGTTTTGCTTCACCGTGGTACATTTCCCATCAGGTCTATACTTAGCAAAGTTCTCAGGGTAATATTTAGCCCAGCTGCTGTTTTCAAGAGTGTCCAGGACTTGATATTAAATATAAAGCATCCACTGTATTATCCTCAGATGCTCCATCCTCCATTCTATCTCCAGTCTTGGCACACACACCTGAAGAATCATCTCCAATTCTTATGCTGGCTTAGATTGGAGGCTCCTTCTTCATTTCTTGTTCCATTTGCAAAGGTCTGGGTTCTGAGATAAACCTGTTTTGAGTATGTGGGCTTTTGTCCTTTTTTGTAATTGCTTCCTTTTCAACTTTTAAGTGAGTGGCTTTATCTTCCAACTCTAATCTTTAGCGGTAATGGAGACTCGGGTTATCTGTGCATTCAGGTGCAGGGCAGAGGAGTTAATTACTCAGTGACCTAGATGGGGAGTATGGCCAATTCAGCAACTTTGCTGCCCAATACTCTAAAAAGATACAGATATTAATCGCCAGTGTAATGCTTTTCTTTCAGTCATGAGACCCTTTCACTGAATTTAGACAGCAGATTAAAAAGGGTAAGAATCGCATCATTTTTGTATCTGTTCGACAAAAAAAGCCGAGTCTCATGGCCTTTTTGATTTGGGCTTGTTCCTTTCTTCTGTTTTCATGGCTCTTGGCACAGGAATAATGAAACTGTTTTAGCGTAGTGTTGGAGGGTCCTGTTGTGAAAACTCATTAAAATGTGATTTACATGTCGCCTCCCAGAAGGCTTAGGTGGAGCCTCAAGCACTCACGATGGAAGTCAAACTAAAGCAACCATTCAGCCCAGTGTCATGGTGGGCTTTCTCCTAGTGTGATGTTTCTTATTTTCTGGGGGTAAGAGATGAACTTCAGTGACTTAGATTGAATTGTGTTGTGAGTGAACCAGGCATCTGGGAGTGGCGTCATGAACGTCATGTGCTTACTTCAGACTTCAGGCAAAAATAAGTTTTTATTCCTTAATTTCTTTCTTACCTGTTCTCTTAAGATCAGTTGCAAGTGCTTTTCTTCCAGTTAGCCTCACACTTGCCTTCAGGGGTACAAAGGAAGCAAGAGAGGCTTCTACAGTTTTTAATGACACACTAAATGCTTTCATTTTGTGGACGGGGGTGGAGGTGGGGTGGCTAGCAGTTGATGACTGAGGGATTGGGGGTGGAACAAGCTTTGCCTGTCAAAATATACTGCAAACATACCTAGTACCACGAAAAGTGTGTAGAATGTAGATGCTCATAAGATCTGGTTATTTGTGCTGGAGTAGAGTAGATCATTACAAATCAGTTAAGATGGCAAAATTAATAATAAGAACATCAAAGAACTTTTTTTTCCCCAACATTTTAAAAATATTTCTTCTCATTCATCCTTTGCGGCTTTTTTTTATTTGGAAAGCTTCTCTAAATCTAGGCCCAGGGCTCCCTCATAGAACACTGACATTCTATTGCCTATCTGTAAACATTATTAATATAAAGGTAATCGCTTACTGTTCCTTGTGCTTCATGGGTTGTGGGTGTTTTGAAGGTCTTCTGCAGTTTGGAATCAGTTGTGTATTATCAGATTCCTCCCTCCTGATCTCTTATCTGACTTCTCGTGGTTCATATTTGTGCCAATCTTATATCAGAGCTGGCCCACAAGATTGCAGATTAAGAGGAGAAGCCTTGCATTAATCGAGCTTCTTCGTGAGGCTGGAGAGGCTCCTTCTTCATTTCTCTCTCGAAAATGAGGCTGAGGAAGATTTTCTCGCTCCTCTCTCAGGCCTTGGGCTGAAGAAGGTCCTCTATTGCCTCACTCTCATGGCTGAAGAAGCTCCCCTCTCAGAAGAGATGCTGAGGAGTGTTGCTCTTTTGTAGAAATTGTATGAATTTGCTCATTCCAGCATCTCCTGCTCATAGTGTGGAATATTTCTCCTCTTGTCAGAATGAGTTTGTTTGCAAAATGAAACACTTGTTCAAAATTGCTGCTTTCACAATGACACTTGGCCATGACCAAAATATTTACTGGAGCTCAGTGCTTTATTATGGCACACAGCAGGGATGTTTGTCACCCAAACGGTGCCTGTGGACTCTTTTAAGTGAGTAGGAGTTATTGTTTGACGTTTGAAAGGCAGCTCTAAGTGGGCATACGTCCATTGCCCATTTAGTCGAACACAACGGACGGATGCTACAAATCTAACAGGTCAAAAAGCTCCTAGGAGCTGAGCAGTGCTTCTGAACTCTACAAATGTCACCGTCATTTTTGTTTGCCACAGACAAAAATATCTCTTACGGGCCAGTGTGCACAGCTCAGGGTGCTCTCACTGCGGCGACCATTTATGTGAGCAGTAAAGCTTTTCATCCTCCAACATGTTGCTGCCGCACGCTTATTTAGATACCCTGAGAGCAACAGCACGTGTCCTGCCTCTCAATGTAGCAAACTGCACTGTTACATATCTCTCTGGTGCACAATGGCATGTTGCTCAAGACATTTTGGGTCTCTGACAGGCTTTGAGGCAGGGTTTGTTACTATAATCACAGCTAAACTGACTTTGAAATGTCTTCTTCCCCCCCAGTGAATTGAACTCAAAACTGCAAGACACCCTGGAACAAATAGAGGTATGTAGCAAGCTTTTGTTTCTTGGCTTTCGGGGACAAGCTGAAACACCAAGCATTGTTAAAAGATCCTTTCACAATTGCAGCTTCCAGATGACTATTGGATGTAAACTATTGTAATTACTCTAGCTACCAAGGCTTTCTCAGGATTTTCCTAGCCAACTGAAAGGCCTGATTTTTTTAAATTTTTTTTTTTACTTTGAATATACAATGCACATGCACACACATGCTCACGCAAATACACACACACACACACACACACACACACACACACACAGTCTAAGTCACATATCCTTAACCATTCAATTCAATTCAATTCAATTTTATTTATATAGCGCTTTTAACAATGGTCATTGTCTCAAAGCAGCTTCATAAAAATGAAAGAAATGTTTTTTTTGTGTATGAATGAAATGTCTCTGAGCAAGCCAAGGGTGACGGCGACAGTGGCAAGGAAAAACTCCCTGAGATGGCAATAGGAAGAAACCTTGAGAGGAATCAGACTCAATCAGGGAACCCATCCTCACTTGGGTTATAACAGATAGAAATTTTATAACATCATGTGTGTTATGCAGCTGAAGGTTCAATATAACAGAAGTTCTTTAAATTAACATGCAGTCCAGTTCAGCGTAGGAATGAGTCAGCAGGTGCAAAGGGCAGATGGGGTCTGAATCACTGGAAGCGCAGGAGCACATACAGTGCCACCAGAAAAGATTCACACCCGGTCACTTATCCCACATTTTGCTAGGTAATCAGGTAATTGACTTGCACATTGCAGAACATTCCACTTGGCCTTGGTTTGCCTTTGTGGTTTAGAAACATTTATCTGAATCTGAACAGATAATATGCCTCTGTACACCCACACCCCATTGTTCTGGTCTCATCTGTCCAATAATCCTATTTTTGATTAATTCAAATTGAGGGGCTGCATTCATTCAAAAGTCTGCAGTCATTCATTATTTAAATTGAACTCCAATATGCTGGGGTAAAATGGCAATAAATTAACGACAAACCTTACTGTGTCTGCATCTGTGTGACTGCTGGTTAGGAAGTGATTTTTTTTCCCCTTTTTCAGTATTAATGTTAACATAGTGTCATGAATGCATAATTTTTGTTATTTATAAGTGAATCACTAAATATCTGTATTTAATTCTAAAGTAAAGACTAATTGGTTCATTAAAGACCTTTTGTTTTCAAATTCCTCATATATAAATCAGGATAAATTAAGTCTTTCGGAGTGATCTGATATGAAATGATTAATTGAAGAGAAATGTACTGACCTGGATTTCTTTATTTTGTAAAATGACCAGTGAATCACTGAATTATTTATGTGTAATGCTGATTATGGTACATACATTTTTGATAGATCTAAAACAACAGCTTTTTTTAAATGCTGTACATCTGCCTCTCTGCCATGAAAAGGCAATAATGGGTTTTAGGCCAAAGTCTGGTTTCAAATTGGTCTTTAAACAGTGACTGCTGTGATCTGGCTTTTAGATGCATTAAACTCTTCAGATGTCTTCACCACTGCTTTTCACATCAAACCACTCTAAATGACTTTGCATCTTAATGACTGATTTTAAAATCTCACCCTAAAAACTCTTAAACAAGGAACTTAGAGTAGCTATTACAGGTCAGGCTAGCAATGCCTTTCACACTTACATTTTTTAAGTGGTGTCATATTTGAAGTTGTTCAGTGCTAAATTGAAGACCACTTGCAGTGTTTACGTTTTATTAGTGAATGTAAATGTACAATATGGTACATGTGGTACAAATGTACATGTGGACAATAGTAAAGGACTGTAGTCAACATTATTTATATCTACAAAATGAGAATAAGGCAGTGATTGGAAACGACATATTAAACATGCATTATCAGCCTCGGAACGGCCTGTGCCAGCGTTCTATCCTTGCAGCTCGGAGGCAGATGGGCTGTTTTTCCCTGAATAAACTGCTGTCTCTGAGGAGTAGAAGCATATGAGAGCTTGCACTTCACAACATGTACACACACATCCAAACATTTCCCCAGCAGTACCGTCCATCCGTCTATGACGTATGTGAGTTTGTAGGGACGGTCCTGGGAGAAATTAAATTAAAAGAAGCCCAGCCGAGTGTGTGGGTGTGTGTGTGTGTGTGTGTGTGTGTGTGTGTGTGGGTGTGTGTGGGTGTCTTTCTCCACCTTATATATAATCAAGCATTCTGTGACAAGCTTGCCGTCTGACAAGAAAAAACAACCCGAGACACAAAACTAGGACTGCAAAGTTAACATTCCTTGATACATGTACTATTACCTTGTTCAGGATACCAGTTCATGAATGATTCTTTTATAAAATCCATTTCGGCAAAAACAAAATTACATCACACATTATGGTGCAAATCATAAAAATTATTCTGCTCCTTGTCATGTAAACCCACCACTTTGAGGCCACTGGTAGCCTTGTAGTTAGGGTGTTGCCCCTACGTTCAGAAGGTTGTGTGATCTAATCCCAGGACTGCTATTGGCACCTCTGAGGTTCTCTTGAGCAAGGTACCGTCCCCATACACTGCTCCCCTGGCGCTGTGTTCCTGGCTGCCCGCTGCTTCACTTGGTGAATGACTTAAATACAGAGGAAGAATTTTATGCTGTTCACACTGTGTGCTATGGCGTGTTCACGGATGACAAATTGTCACTTTACACCTTTCAAAGTAATTACATAAGTAAACGTATTTTGGAAAAAAATGTTTATATTTCTTAACTTGTCTGTATCAACTTTAGTTTTATATTTCAGCAGCAGTTTAGGTCACCAGCTCTGCATCAGTTATAAAAACATATCATTTGTTTTTAATGTTTGTTGTATTTGACCTGCTAAAGTCCCAGTCATAGTGCTGTAATCCAGTGGTGGAGATTTTGAAAGAGGTTCTGTAACATTAGGCGGACTTAAACAACGAGATGGCTGTGGTCCGTTCTTCTTTCCGTCAGACACAGAGCAACTTTCTCTTCTTAAATGTATTCCATGCACATTTAGGTGTTTCATCAAATTTATGATGTGATTGATCTTGGCAGCAATGTTCATTCTACCTATATTACATTGTGCTCTATTGGCATCAAGCCTGATACAAATGGACACACCTTTGATGTTTTAGGCATTTTACACCTACTATTCAATACTGTAGTCAAGCCTCTCAAAAGACAGCGCACACACACAAGCCCTGTCTCTAGGTGTAATAGTGTTTTTCCTCACTGTGCTTCTACTTCATGTTTGTGTAATGATGCATTAAACAGCCAGTCACCAGCATTATTAGACCTACAAGCATGCTGCATGCTTATTGACTTACTGACACTGCTGAGATTTACTCCTTTGGTATCGAAATGTACCGAGCCATGTTTCAGTACTCGTGTCAAAGCAATTTGGTCAGTGCATTAATGCATCGAGGTTCAGTTCCCACCTCTATACAGAACGGACACATATAGTTAGGACTACTGTTTTACTCATACAGTAAGGACCTTAATTTAACTTAATATCTTAGTCTAAAGAATTCCTTTAACTAGATTCAGCTGTTTACATTCCACCATTTTATCTGCATTATTACTCATCCCTTATTAAACAAGGTCAGATCTGCATTGAAATTCTGTGAATTTTTCCACCGTATTGACATTAAAATGCAGCGTACCGGCTTCGACGTTATTCAGCCTCCATTTGATTTCATTGTTAGTGATTGGGGGGGGGCTCATTAATGTTCTTATCTAGAAAAGGGGCCCTGCAGAGAAAGTTTGGGAACCACTGTTCTAGTGCATCATGTGGAGCAAAATGGTTTTCTTTATGTCAAAAGTGCCCATATTTTCAAAGTCACTGAATACAGTAGCTGAAAATCCCCCTGTTAATTCTGTTCCTCACATTACTGAATTACACTGGACAGGTGTTTTTGCTTTATAGATTTTTATAGCCATTCATTTTGAGCACTAAATGGCTGTTTTGTTATTTTAATTATTATTTTTTGCCTTCAAAAAGTATAGTAATACATGGTTTTCTAGTAAAGGCAACAATATCTACCACCTCACCACCCCACCCTTTTGTTTTTGTTTTTACCACTGCACAGGAGCAGCTGGATGTGGCTCTGTCCAAAACCTGCAAGCACTTTGACGTCTCGCACTACACCAAAGTTCAGCTAGCATACACACTTCTGGGCAAGACGCAGGTGAGTCTGTCATCTAGTGATTATTCCAACTCCTACCCCACACCCCTACCTCTCAAACATCCATAATCCCCGTCTCTGTCAGTCTGTTCAGATGAGTCATTTGTGGCATAACGTTATCAGTCGTCAGGGAAGTGTCTCTTTTCACCTCTGTCCACAGAGTCACACAAAACCAGGATTAGAGTCAGAATTCCAAGCTAAAGCAAATTCATCAGCAGCCCCTTTCAGCAGCAGCGGTTCAGCAGTGTGTGAAACTAGCCAGAGCTGTGTGCAGGAAGCTTGTCTTCTCTCTGTAGCGGCCCTGCTATTGATCCTAAGGATTAAACATCCGCACGTTTCAGGAATCGATCTGTGACATGCTTATATGATCATAAAGCCTTCTCATTAAAAGAAAGGAGAATGGTGGGAAAGGATGTTTAAGACTCTGCCACTGATGCTTGAGGCTTTTATTCTTTACACAACTGTTACTTTTTTGTTTAACAATTTTAGGCTGTACATAGTGTGTGTGTGTGTGTGTGTGTGTGTGTGTGTGTGTGTGTGTGTGTGTGTGTTTGTGTGTGTGTGTGTGTGTGTGTG
>JBBPCY010000142.1:14968825-15005508 GCA_037974405.1 Brachyalestes nurse | reverse complement strand
AGGCTTGTTTACCACTGTTCCAGTTGTTTTAAACTTCTTAATGATTCCTCTGACAGTAGATATGGGCAGGTGCAGGTAAGTGGCTATTTTCTTGTGAAGGTCGACACACATCTGCCTTACTTGAATGGTGTGTTCCTTTGTCTTTCCCATGTTGAATAGTGGGTAAGAGAAATGGCCTCTGTGTCACATCATATTTATACCCCAGGGAAACAAGAAGTGATGAATTACTAATTAAATGTTACTAGATACTCTGATCAACTTTTATAATATACTGTAGAAGTGACAGAAATACTTCAATTACATTTATTTCCTAGGAATTGTTAGGGGTGACAATAATTGTGGAACAGGTGATTGTATGAAAAATAATTATTTTTTTTGTATTTCAGGGATTTTTTTTCCTTTAAAATTCACTTGAATTGAAGGTTACATTTTTCTACAATTTTCAGTGTGAGAGTATGCTTCTGCATTTATTTTAAGGCTTTTAATACATCTTAACCAGGGTGCCAATGATTATGGAGGGCAGTGTATAAATAAAATGTATTATTGTAAAGCCCCTTTTGTTTAGGGATGCACATATTTGCCAGGCCCTCGGGAGACTCACTGTTCTAGCCTCTATCTGTGCTTTCTATATGCTGTTTCAGAGATTCTCTGGGCCCAGTATGTAGTCGCAATTACAGGTAGTTTGTAAAGGAGCTGATGTTATGTTATTATAAAGGAGCTGATTTTTATAGCGCTTCACAGCAGGAACACCAGGCCTCCGAGCTTGTGGAAAGAAAACTAGCGTTTTTAGGCACTGACAGAACTTGAGTACAATGTTTACAGATTTGAGCCCGTTGGTTTAATCACCTTTTGGACAACATGTTTTGGATGCTGCTGGCTGACCCTGGATTTTAACACTACCCATAAGCTGGGCGAGTTTAACAGAGGAAGGGATGGGAACATTTGATTATTCTCTCCATTAGCTCACCATGGGGCTGCATTGACGTCGGCTGATAAGTGAGGATACACGAACAGCATCATTAAGATGCAGCGTGAATGAGGCCTAGCTCGTGGGAGAGATACACTGTCTCATCAGATGTGTCGTCGCAGCACACTCAAGGCAATAGCCCTTCCTGTCTGGATATGATTAGATGTCCATAACTTAAAGAACTGCTCTAGGGGCTCTGAACATCATGTGTGTGTTGACCACATGTCTACCTCCATTTTGAGCCAGAGGTCACAGGATTTGAATCAGAACACAAGATCAGGGCACTTTTAAGAAATGCCATGCATTGCATGATCACGTTGTGAAGGATTAGATGAGGTAGATCATGGCAATGTGTTGATTAGTGCTACTTTCCACTGTGGTGGATGGCTTAGGACACAGCTGAAGGTTAAAGGGTCTCATCAGTTACTCTTAGCTGACTTTAAACTAAGCAGTGAGGTCAGTCTGATAATTGTACCTCTGTCTAGAGAACTGATTGAAAAGCACACACTCTACTCGACTTGCGATTGTCTTGCTTCATACATGTTCATTTTTGCATTAACCTTGTAGAATACGAATGCTATAGTATCCGTCACATTTATCTTAGGTGTGATGCATTACAGAGACAACTGGAATAGATGAATAACTAGCATAAATACCTGAATTTTCAATCTGATGTCCAATCTGATTAGGATTTTTGCAGAATGATTTAATTTGTCATGAAAGTTTCGATTAGTTTTTCATTACCTTTTCCCATTCTTATCATTCTGTCCCAGGCAGCAGGGCCAGCTACAGCTGTATGCAAATGAAATGTTTTGTAAATGTTCTTAGATGTTAACACGTCGTCTATGTAGAGCAAACTTAAAGGACTCTGCAGGACTCTTTACTGTATTTTACTTGGGCTTTATTTTTCTCCCATTTTTGATTAAAACAGTCACAATTCAATTTTATATAATAATTGTCCAACCTCTCAACTGGTGTATATATAAACAAGTCCCGTTCTGTTCTATGCATCATTCAAAAAGCAATCTGGACTGATTCACTCCTTCTAACTTCACTGTGAAATCAGGGCTGGAGTAAATGGTACATTTTGAAACTTTACCAGCATTTACATACGCTTTTTAAAAATGATTATTATTTATAAGAAGAAGGAAATGTGTTTTTCCAGGAAATGTACTATTTAAATATGGAATTTTCCTGCATGCTTCTATTTATTTACTAAATTAAACGGTAATTGTACATTACATATGCAGAACTGTGGGCACTTGTTTTCACTTAGAAAATCAGCATATAATTTAACCCATACGTTTGTGTAAGACTATACCATGACCTTAAACTGTTGAACCGTTTATGAGCTCCACTTTTGGGGGAGACTTTTTTTTTTTAAATATCTGTCCAAAATTTTATTTTGGCCAAAGACAGAAATCATACCTTATTGAATTAATTGATTTGAATGGAGCCTGCTGGGCTGTTCCCCTAGAACAGTGTTAAACAGTCATTCCTGTGAGTTCTTGTGTACAGACACATTCACAGACTCTTAATCATTCAGCCAACCAGAGTGTGCAGAGCATTGAGAGACCCGCAGCAGATATTCTCCCATAGTGAGTGCCTGGCCCTGTGGCTGCAATGGGACTACATTAAGAATGCTTTTGAGGGTTTCCGATGGAAAAGGCTCTGCACTGATATGCTGGCAATGCACTTCTCTGGACTGCTGACGGCAGCAAAATTATTTTGTTTTCCTTTTTTTCCCTCCCTCCATCACTTTCAGCAAAACACTATAGTCATGTTTTAAAATGGATAGGAATCCTGTATATGTAGGACCCACTTCCACTATCTAACCTCCAGCCGCAAACCCTCCACTTGAGCAGTTTGTGCTAGAGATTGTAGGCAGAAGCTCAGAAGGAAGCTTATCACTGCAGATGTAAATGAGTGTCTTTTAGCAATTCACAGTAGGGTGGGATTTTCTAGACCTTTCTTGCTTCATCTTTGAATTAGTGTGGTCCAGGTGATCTTCCACCAGGTAGCTCAGATTGCTGGGTCAACAATTACCTGTTCTGGTCTTACTACCTGTGATGTTTTCTCTGATTCCTGCCGGGTATTAAATGAAAATCATCATCATCAGACCCATACCACCCATCTATACCCCTTTGCCCCCAAATCTCAGTTGCTTAGCAACAGTGATCTGAACCTCACATTAATGTCTCGCTCCTGACTGTGCTGTCAGCATGGGTAGTTTCTCCTTCTCACCTCTGTCGGGTGTCTAGAGCTAAACTCCACTTTCTTTCTGCTAATCATAGGATCAATAACGTTGTGACTGAACTGCTTTGCTGCCTTGTAGGCTCTTCGAGAGTCTCTCTGGCAACTGGACATCTAGAAAATACTTGACACAGAAAATCCTTCCTCCCCATCAGACTCTATAACCCTTCCCTCTGTCACACACCCACACAATAATCAGTGCAATAACCTGCTGCTTCCCAGATGTACAATTTCTTATTGGGTTTAAATCATTATCATTATATGCAATATTTTATGTGTAATAGTCTACCATGTGCAATATTGTACAATTTCTTATTGGATGCTAAATCATTATCATTATATGAAATATCTTATTATGTGCAATCATCTTACCATGTGCAATATCACTGTTTATGTCAATATTACTAATGAGCTCTATATCATACAGTAACAGACTGTAGAGAGAACAACTCTATATCACTGTTTGTGTCATTAGTGAATTTATATTGTGTCACTAGTTATTTGTCTATAGTATTTATACCTCAGCATTTTGTGTATCTAGCATAGTTTGTTTTGAACAGAGTAGGGTTTTTAGGGTTTGGATTTTATTTTTGTCTTTATATTTTATACTGTTCTTGTCTCTGTGTAGTCATAACAGCAATTTCCTTTTGGAGCAATACAGTTTTCTGATTCTGAGAGTAGTTCAGAAGTAAAGAAATATGCTGGAGCCTAGCAAAACCACTGCACATCAAATAAGAAGTATGCCCCATAACTTATGGCTCTTAAGATTCAATTTTGTCATTATCAGTTTTGTGGTTTTGATATGCATTCCTCTCATTTTCTGTCAGATTCCAGTTCATGCCGTTAGTCAAAGCATCTCCAGTGTAACAACACATGTTGGGTGGATTCATGTGAGCTTGTTTATGTGCAGCTGCAGAATTCCCCCAGGTGATGAATGACCTCTGACTATGATCTCTGTGCACAGTTCGGCCCTAATTCGATTTATTTTAGCCGCTCAAACTCAGGATGTACAGTAGTTATGCACATAACTTATCTCAGACATTTTAATATTTTCATTCTCTCTTTTGTTTCCCTAAATTCTCAATTGAGTACGCTGATAGAGTGAATTTTGGTGTGTGCCTGCTGTGACGCATGTCATCTGAGGAGAAACTGGAAGATGTTTTACCAAAGATGACGTGCTCATTAATATCTCTGGCATATTTTTATAGCTTTTTTCATGCAGATTGAAAGTTTGCTTGATATACTTTCTTTTAGTGGCGTATTTGTTTTTCAAACGGATGTCTTTCGTGTATATTTGTCTCCGCTTCTCAGCTGAGTGGAGCGTGTACATGTTTGGCAGCGGAGAGTGAAAAGCTGGTGAGTCTCTGTAGATGTCTAATTTATAGAGCCCAAGCACACACAAGAATGCACGACTGGAACAGGTTGGACCCAAAAGGCAAGGAGTGAGTCCCTCTACATTAATTGTTCGTTAAGTGCCATGAGTGTTAGCTTTTCCACAGCAGGGGAACATGTTACTGCGTGCTGTTTCTTTCCCTAAAAAGCAGTCCCAGTCTCTGATCGGCTGTAATTCACCCAGCCGAAGCCTTGTGGAGCAGGCAGACTTTCCATACACACTTCCTCATTTCAAACAAAGGATGGCTCTGGAAGTCTTGCATGTTGTTCTCAGTGGCGCTAATGAATGCTAGAGTATGAGTGAGTCGGGTGTACTGTGGTTTGAGACATAGCAAAGTGAGTGGACAGCATCCCAGGCCACAAATTGGCCTTGCCAAATGGGAGTATATCAGCCTTTTTCTCAGAATTCTAATGTCACTGAGGTCAAAGTGGACCAAACTGTATTTCACTCTGAATGCACACTCCTTTGATTTGAAATACAGTTTCTTATTTCAACAGCTGCCCCTGATAGGAGCTACTTTCAGTCTCTATGGTATTAATTCTGATTATCTTGCTCCAAGGAATGTGTTGGGGCCCGGTGTGGTTTTGATAGATTGAATGCATGGTAAATACTCATCCAGGTCCATGGCAACTCCTCCCATTATCTCTGGTGTATTCGCGTTCCCTCGCCGTCAGATTTACTGATGTTCAAATATCAGCAGTGTGATTTAGGGCAACATGTAAATCAAAAAGAAGACAAGATACTTCTGTCTGCAGCGTTTCACCAAAACCCCTTGTGGTTCAAGGGCCTAAAAAGCCCTGTAGCTCACACCCGGTAGACGTTCCCCGTTTGTATTTTGTCTTTTCCAATTTTTTACATGTAATGAAGTCTTAAGTCTCATTTCTGTAATGCTGTCTGTGTTTTTTTTAAAATTTAGCTTTGTTTACAGGGTAATGTGGGTGTTTGTTACCTTCTCATTGAAGCCCCAGTGTCTGTTCTTAGACTACACCACTGTTAGACTTTCACAACATGAACAGCCCGTCAGTTTTTAGTTTTGTCCATGCAGCAGACAGGCATATGAGGATAATTGCCTCAATTTCCCTGACACCACAACACAAACTACGTCCGTGCACACACTCAGATATGCTTCTCTGCTCTCGTTCTTGGTCTTGTCCATGAGGACAGGCAGAGGGGAAGTGTGCTGGAAGGTTTGAAGTAACTGAACTGACTTTCTGCTCTTATCTCTCTCCTACCAGCACATCACTCCAGACAGCTACATCCCCTGCCTGACGGACCTCTGCAAGGCATTGTGGGAGGTAATGCTCAGCTACTATCGGACCATGCAGTGGCATGAGGAGCATGACAAAGAGGAGGAAGCCGACCCTGACACAGGTAACTCACTCACACTTCATTATGCAACCCCTCTATATTGCCTCTTCACATCAGTCAGGGCTATAAAGGGAGTAGTTGCATAAGAAATCCTGTGTAGTTTTCTCCTTAGGCCTCGATGTTTGTTGTCCGAACTGAGTTTTGATAGTTTTGCAGCTAATGCAGACAACAAGTAACATCATAATGGGCAAATTCAGGTAAAGACAATTTCAGGACTAAAAAATGCTCAAAGCTGGGTCCCATGGACAGACACAGAACAGTAACATTTGATAATATGGCTTGGTTGTGGTCACTTTAACTGTTATTTGTGGAAGAAATGTAGCCTGTAACTCTATATTACAGTGATGTTGATGGTAGGCAGTCAGAAATACACGACATAATGACAACTATGGTAATTTCTGGTCTGAACAGACAAAAAAAAGGGGGGGGGGGCTTTCCTAAAGGTTCAACAAGGCTGGTGTCTTTAGCATTAATATGCAGTATGTTTCAGGTATTAAGTATGACAAATTTAGGGTATAAATTACTCTTTAAAACAGTTTGATGCTTCTGTTACGATGTACTGCCATGTTATCAAGTCTCTTTGAAATTACTTATTATGTATATTTTTTTTTATTTTAGTATTTTTAAACCCAGTATCTTAAAACCCAGCATGTTTTAAAATGTTATTTGTAACTGAAGCACTTCACCTAAGATAAGTATCTTAAAATAGGCCATCAAGCTGAAACTGCTCTAACACTCTGGTACCCCACAGGAAGAAATACGCAGCCAACAACAATACATTATACAATATGAACCAGTATGTTCTGTTGATATCAGCATTTTAAAATACCCCATTCGTTGTGCCATTTGTGCGTGTTAGCTACATTAGCCTTTTAACCTCAACCAAGCATTTCTGTTTATCTACGGAAACTGCAAATGGTTGTGCTTGGAGGCAGTATTTTTTGATGATGTCTTGTTCACAGAACAAACATCCTTCTTACTGTGATCATTTATACCTATACATCCATCTGTTTATAGTTCACCAATTATTCAAAAGTCAGTCGCCACAGGAGCCTGAATTGTGATTATTCATATTTGCCTGTTTATTGAACCTTGCTGTTGTGTGTAGGAGCTGCTAAATGTCACAGGAAAAGTTCAACAGTATGCCCAATTTGTCTCAAGAAGGGTTTTATGTCACATGACAAACATTTGTGTGCAAGCACAGAGTGTGAAATCAAAGCTTTACTAAAAATGAGATCTTTGTAAGGATAAATATATTTACTACACCTCCAAGCACTGATCATTTGGCAATAAAGGCTGAGTGGAATAGTCTAGCTGTCTGATGGTAGCTATGCCAAAGACACAGTAGATTTCACACTGGTGTGAGAACAGCAGACGGATATCATGTGTATTGCTTATTTTGCTTTCTCATGCCATCTGCCCTCGCTCTCTCATTCTGCTGACACAGCTGCCATTGTCCTTTAAGTCTTCTTTTGATGCGACTGTGTGGAGATCTGCACTCCAGCCACTAGCTCCATTTTATTTATAGGTGAATTTAAATGAAAGTATAAAGAAGGAGATGAAGTTTCATCAGAGTGTCCACTACTCCTGGTGCTTATGGATTCATAAGCCTGGCTTTTGCTCTTTACAGCAGTACTCATTTCTCCCTATATAAAGGAAGCGGCTTTTCTTGGTGTCTCGTGTATGCACGGGCTGGGCCAGGGAGCTGAAGCATGCAATTGAGGGGTCTGTTAGTGTTCATATTCAAGTGCAGTGAGTTTTGTAGCTTTTGCCTCAGTGCCTCTCCTTGGCTTCAATCTTCGAGGTCATTGAACAGGCCTGGAATAGATTGGTGCTTATAGTTTGTTGAGACTGACATTGGAAATTCATTGAATCATTCTAAAGTACTCTTGTAACTACTGAGTAGCGTGAAATTAGAGGGGAAAAAATGTTTCACTAAAATGTTATTGACTTGGTTCAATTCATCAACATATTGAACCTGCCCCATCTGATCTGCATCACCGTCTGTTCTTTCAGTGCTATTACATGCAGTGCTATTACAGGACAAGTCCTTTGCTTAAGTCGTCCAGAACACGTTTTTCACATAATTGGAACATTTGTGTGTTTTAAAGGCATATTAAAGTAACTGAGGACGCATGCTAAAATAACCAGACCTTTTTTCTACCATGGTCATTAGTTATAGAGCCTGTTGAGCTCTATTAAGTGGCTGATAAATGAAGCTATCTAGTTTTTCCTGACCAGCATTTTCCTTCCTGTGCTCTTTCTTATTATTTAAATCTTTTCTCCCTGACTCTATAACGTTAACAAAGCAACAGTTGTATCTCCAGTATGTACTGGTTCATTCTAAGCTGCAGACAGAGTGGTCCGAGGTGTCAGAGTCTGGCGTATTCCAGATAAGCGCTGGGATTCTTGCTTGTGTCATCAATTAGACAAACTTGCAGAGATATGAGTAATACGTTTCTGAAATAGTTTTCAGGCTCTGCTTTCACCAGCCTCTGCTTTCACTAGATTGTCCTCACCAAGGAAATTGCACCTAGCTTTACTGCTTTCTCATAAAGCTATTATACTCCTGTCTGCCTGGCTGTATAGCTTCCTTGGTCTGCCTTTGCCTCAGTGGTGTCCTGGTTATTGTCTGAAACAGGTTTCTTTATTGCTTAAAAAATTGATTACACTCTACAAAAGCACTTTGTTAATAGGAAAGAAAAGTTACATTACGTGTTTCTCTTGGTTCAAAAATCATTTATTTTCATATGGATAGTATTTTGGTCTCGTTTATTAATTTATTTTATTATTATTGCTTGCAGCCAAGAGGACAAGATCTTTTTTTTTTTTTCTAAACTGGCTGGTATATGTGCCAGGTTTTAGTTTGATCTACGTTTTTCTTTGGGCTATCCTTGGCTCACCGCTCTCCCTCGCCCGCTGTCTTATGAGCCTTCAGAGGAGTGATTTACAGGCTGGCTAATCCCATGGCCGAGCTTCGCCCCACAGAGCCTTTTCGCCTCCTGTCAATGGTAAAATGTGCAAGCAAATGGCCTCAGACCTCAGTTCTGTGTTGAAGCTGATATATTAAACCTGTCAGGTTAATGTGGTGGTCATTAATGTCACCACTTAATACAGTTGTTTCAGTAATGAATATAGCCACACATTTCTCTTACCCATCCTGCCAGATTACATTTGCACCTGATTGTTGCTGATGAGAGGAGCCCCAGTCTTTTTCCAGATGATAAATGACCAAAGAAAGAGCAAGAGGGAAGTGATTGGCTGTGCTCTGATTCCCTTGAACCTTCTCACTGATCCCCTGAACAAACTGAAGAGAAGTGAAGGTGCATGGTTCAGCTTCATTTCAGTATATAATTAAGGTTTTCTGGAGCACTGTGCAGGTTAATCCAAAAAGTTCTGGCCACAAATGCAAACTTTCTTTTTTCAATCCTTGGAACCAATTTCTGAACTACCTGTCATGCGGTTCATGGCATGGTGCATATACCCACATGGCATCAAATTTGATCACAGCTGCTGCACTGCTCTTTTTGAGAAAGTTGAAATTTGAGACTGGAACACGCTTGGGTACTCGTGTATGTGGACCATTGAATAATGCCCCAGTCCCGTGTCAAATTGACAATTAAACCTCTCGTTGCCTGCCGCTGCCTACAGACTTCATCTCTGTCCTTGTTAAATCTGCTTTACCTGCCTCCTCTCATTTGGCAGTGCTGTCAACAGGTAAATTACCTCCGCTGGCCTGTGACTTGCTTTGCTGTTTAATTTAGCACGGCATATAATCACTGACAACTGTTCACTAAAAAAATATCTCTGCCTGGTCAGAAGTGATATCTATTAAAAACCAGTTTAGACCAAATTTACTTTTTTCAAGGCTTTGATTGATGGTGTATCCTACCTTTTTTTTGCAAAAGCCCAGCTTGTTGCATTTTGTTCTGTGGAGAAAGGGAGGACAAGTGGGAGATGACTGATGACAGACTGCAAGAGCTGTCTTCATAAGGAAGTTGTGCTTCAGTGCTTAGGCTTGCTCAGTTGAAGTGATTGCCCTTGAGCCTGTTGGGAGTCCTTGGGAGAGAAACTCTTCCACTAGCTCAAACCTCTCCTCTCTTCTCCTGAAGAGCTTTGAACAGAGTGCATAGCCCAGATAATAATGAGTTATTATTTGTCACCTGTACATAACCATGAAACTGCGATCAAGGGGAATTTGTGGGCTTCTGTAGCACAGTTAATTGCTGTTATTTGTGACAAAGTGTGAGTTTGCTGTGCTTCACTTGTCCTCCTGGGATGCTGCTGTGACTTTTTAAATGTTAATGCAGTAGGGAAGCAGGTGGGCCGGAAAGCAAATAGAGCCCTCAGAGAAGCATCCACGAGCTGAAGCCTATTGTAAATTCTCCATTTGATTAAATGGTTAAGCCGTGGGTAACTTGTATGACCTGTTCAGGGTTCAGTTATTTACATCCAATTTCTGGATGCCATCCACTAGATGAACCTGATATTCTTAAGATATGGATTAAAATATACTATAAAAGGGTCACCTCTTGAATGAGGTGCTCTTAACTCTTTAATTTGTAATTTCATCAACATTCAATCTAAGAATACATTTTCTTTACCTATAAAAGATGACTCATGGAAAGTGATGTTTCATCCATTGACACAGTGTGATTAATCTTTAGAGTTGGTCTCGGTTGTCAAACAATTGAATTATATAAGGTTGGAATTAAAACCCACAGGGTGATATCAGCCCAGTGGGTAAAACACTCACTTGTGAACCTGATGACCACAAAGTTTCAAACCCCCACTTTCTAGCTTTGGGGCAGCTGGTGGCCTAGTGGTTAGGGCGTTCGTCCTGCGATCAGGAAGTTGTGGGTTCGATTCCCAAGACTGCTAAGCAACTCTGAGGTACCCTTGAGCAAGGTACTGCCCCCACACACTGCTCCCCGGGTGCTCTGTTCTTGGCTCCCCGCTGCTTCACTTGGTGAATGGGTTAAATGCAGTTCACTCTGTTCACACTGTGTGCTGTGGTGCGTTCACCTATGACAGAATGGTCACTTTCACTTTCACCATTGTGTCCTTGAGCAAGACACTTAACCCTCAGTTGCTCCAGAGGGACAGTCTCTGTAACTAATGATTGTAAGTCGATCTCTACAGTTATAGAGGCATAGGATTGCATTCATGCTGTTTTCTAAACAGTATATAGAGTTTTTACCTATGTTTAAAATTTGAACAACTATAGTGGAATCACCCCAAATCATTCAAATGCAGATCACAATTTCTATACAAATTCCCTGTTATATGGATCCTGTCCTGTGGTCTGATCAGCAAGAACAGGACAACATAAAACAGCTGGCCCTAAATGGTCGCTTAGAGGCTCAGTTGTCTCAAGTGTTGGTCGTATAATCTGGAGATCACAAGTTCGATACAAAGCTACAGCCATCCGTGGTTGGAGAAACAATTGACCTTGCTTTTCTGGGTGGGATTAATGGCCCTTTTGTTCTTAGGCAACATTGTAGTGATGTTTAGGTCTTTTTATGACCTGCACTGCCCAACCTGCCCAACAAAAAGTCCTCCAGTCCTGATGATGTGAGTAGCAGTTTGAAAAGATACTATAACTGTCACAATGGCTTCAAGTGTCTCAGAAGAAGCATGTCTTCACCCTTTTGCTAGTGGATACACTTGGCCAAGACTAAATAGGGGAGGAAATGTGGGCATAATACAAATGCTGGGAGCTGACCATATATTGTTGAGTTTGTTTTCATGTTTTTTTTTCTGATTTGTCATGCATTGTATACCCAAGGCTATTCAATCAAGATCATTTGATAAGGGTCTGATAAGATTCATTCAGGTCACAGACTAAAAAATATGGATAGAGGTGTAGAATAATCAACCATTTGATTAGCTGATGAGTCATGGAGAGGCATGGAGAGCAGAGCGGCTTCTCCGCTTGGATAAGCAGCTTAAAACAGACCTCTTTTAAAGCAGTTAACCTCAGAACCTCAGTCACAGCTCTGAACCCAGATCAGAGGAGACCGGACGGCTCTCCTCTCAAGAGACTTGGTTAGAATTCAGGAGAAAATGTAAAAACTTTGTTTCAACTATAGATGAAAGAAACCAGGGGCTGCTGGAAAAAGGACATTTTCCATCTGAATGATAGAAAGACAGACTAGTAAGTTGACCATGTAAACTAAGTAGCACTTAGTTCCTGCATGAACAGAGTGATATGATTAAATTAAACGCCAGTTTGTTCTTGAGCAGTTACAGGCGGCCAAAAAAAGCAGAGTTTATCTCGTAATGGCGTATAAAACTACCTAACAAAGTTACCTTCTTCACCATTTATGTAAACACCTTCTCATGCAGTATTTCATATGAAATAAAGAGGGTAAATGGCCAGCTTGCCTCCCTCTTTATACCCCTCCAGTCGACAGACATGTCCTCATCATCAATGGCCAACAGCTCTTTCCTTTATGAAGTGTGTTCAGAATTTCTCTCTCAGAAACCTGAGAATGATTTGTGATTTTGCACATTATCAGTTGTATTTTGCTCTAGCGTTTATTGCTCTGCAGCAGAATACTTTTATTCTGTTGGCTTTGCCTCCACGCAAAGATGCTAAGACACCCTTAAGGCAAATGCTGAATGAAAAGCTTAGCCAAACCAATCTAAACCAAATCACAGATGTTTTCACCTATGCATGAGAAAGCAATTGTACTACTTCTTTTAAGCGTCACCCAACCACTATTGTAGAAAAATACTTTCCTGTGCTGATTTCCACTAAAGAGCCACTTACATATTCGTTGCAAGAATAGAAAAAAATAATACTTCATTTATGCTGATCTAGAGAAAAGGGCTCACAGTACTTTTGCTACAAACAGTACTGAATCTTTCAAATGTGTCCTAAATGTTTGCTGCAAGAAATGGCCCTAACTGTAGGATAGTGTTGTATTTATATTAAAGAAAAAACTCAAGGTTATATAAATGTTATTGGAAAAGTAAAACTAGCATTGTACCATCTCAGGGCGCTTCTAGCCCGCAATAAGCACTCCGTGAACAGCAGGCTGCACATGTCAATACTTTTGTCAATATCACCAGTAGCAGCAGAAAAGAAAAAAATGATATTGTACCACCTCTAGTGTTAATGTAGTTAACTTTAAAAAAAAAAAAAAAAGGATTGAAAGCTAGGAATATTGATTTATTTACCATCTTGTAGCACTGAAAAAAATTCTGAACTTTCAGTACCTGTCTTTGGTCCTTTCGGTCTTGCTTGCTCTCTCCTCTACAAAGCTGAATCATGGCATGCGTCTGTTTTTTGGTCTTCTTTTACATGGCATATTCAATCTAATACTGAGCACGAAAAACGCTCCGGACTTCTATTCTTATCCCTGAAGAGTCCTGTGTGTTCTTCTGGGCTCTGTGATGAGGCATACAGTTATTACCAACGTCATTCCATGAGCAGCACTCTTCTATTTTCATGGTCAAGTAGTGTCTGTCGTGAATTGACATTGACATTTTCTTAATTTAACACAAGATTCGCTGTCAAATTTCCTTTTAAGCTGATGTCCCTGTGCCTTGGACTAATTCTCAGTCTGGTTCTCATATTCTTGTTTGAAATGAGTTTGTGTCGCACTCTAATGGTGTGTTTTTACGTTATCTTTTCAGAGCAGAAAGGAATTCTCATTGTAAAAATGTATCTAAAAAAAAAAAAAAAAACAAAGAATGCCCAGGCTATTTGCAAACGCAGCCATGCAGCAAGTGTGGTTAAGGGGAAACATTCACACATCATCATTCTAACGTAGTGATGAAGCAGAGTAGAGTTGAGCTCACACACACACACACACACACACACACACATGCATACAACTACCGCTGTCCAAAGAAAGATGCAATGAGCCCTGCCTGTTGCACATTTTGTTTCTCATTCTCTTCTTCAGCCCTTCTACTCTCTCCATGAACTCGTTGTCCTGTTGGGCTGACCTCTCCACTAGCCAAGGATGCAGACAACCCAAGCTGCGCTGTTTGGCTCTGCTTGCACTTTGTGTGTGTGTGTGTGTGTGTGTGTGTGTGTGTGTGTGTGTCTGTGTGGATGCCGCCAGGACGGTGATATTTTTCTTGCCTCTTCCAGCAGTTGGCTAGCAGAGATTTTCCCCTAAGGCTTTGCATAGCTGCGCTCTTCCAGACCTAAAACGAGCGAGGGAAAATCCTCCTCTATTGTCTGCAGCCAGCAGCTCTTTGATTGGGCTCCAGTAACTCACCACTTTCAGGTTTAGTGGTGATGTAGAGAACATTTTAGTCATTTTCAACCTCAGCGCTGGAGAGCACTTATAAACGCATAGGGTTTCATCCTGAAACTGAGAAGCGTGTTCATGCAGTTAATACAATTACTTACAATTACTTGAGGAATTTGTCTAAAAACATACATACACTGATAGTGTCCTACAAGCAGCTGCAGGCACACCCAGGGAAATAAGGGTAGATAAGAGCAGTTTAACTAAATTATGTTTTTTGGGTTTTTTTTTTTTTTAACCAAGAGGCATGACTACTTTTCTCCACATAACCTGGCATTTGTGTTCTTCTTCATTCTTTGTAGTGGGGTCACACACAGTCCAGGAGTGCCAAGATTATAAAATGCTGTTCGTTTTATTTATAACAACACTTGTGCATGCTCACCTTTTCCTAATCTTCTTATTATAATCACATCAGCATTCCTTACCAGCCTTTTGTACTCACTGGGAAAGCCAGACAGATGCTTTTGTACTCCATCATTATTGCATGTGCTTGGTCTCTGGGTATAGTGTGTTCATCTTGCTCTTATTTTTTTTTTTAATGTGATCATGCTAAAGCAATTTAGACAGAAACAGTTGTTTGGATGCAGCACCATAATGTTGAACTAGTCTTGGCGCATGCATGAAGAAGCCCTGTCTCTACCCAATTTGTTTTCCTGTATGTGGTTTGGATGCGTTTTTCCACCTCTGTGGCTAACTGATGAAATTGCCCATGAGCGATGGAAGAGTTCATAAAACATGCAAGCTGTGTCCAAGTAAAAGGGCAGGAAAGGCCTGCAGCTCTGTCAGGCTGGACTGTTGGCATCTTGGAGATTTTTATTTGAGCTGAGGCTCTGGTGCACACATGACATGGACCTGTATGTAGTATTTTGGGAACCTGGCATAGTTTTCAGAAACCTAATGAACAGGGAAAACAGTTTGTAGCTTAAATGGGAAATGTGAGAGAAAAACTGACCCATTACCCCCCTCTCTCCCAAATGCCAGATTTTTCAAAGTGAATGTAAGAGATGGCTGGAATTCTGTCAGTGGTGTTATATAAAAAGGAGTTCTCAGTACATAAGGGTTTTGTTTGGAGAATGCTGAGTGACAGTCTGCTGGCTTCGGCCTGCGTGTGCAGAAACACCTCATCAGTTTGTGCCGCAACTGTGCTCAAGTTGTTCTCCTGTTTCCTTATGGCCTGCGACTGATATTGTTTGCCTCATTACATCTACTCGATGACAAAGCCAACAAGTGGAAACTTTCTACAGGACATTTGCTTTTATCACCACCCTAAGCCAGTCTCAGTAATGTCATAAGCTTTTATTTCATTTCCAGTTTGCTCAGTGTTACTTGTAATACTTTGCTTTATGAGGCCTGGGTGGGGAAGAATCAGCAAGTTAGACTCGAATCTCAATGCAAGTGTATATTAAGATTTATTATAGTTGTGCTGTTGTGTTGGCAGAGATGCAACGATTGACATTCACTTTTGCATACACATATTTATACATGCATACAATCAAATTTTTCTACACGACCGAACTGTCTGTTTGACTTACCCTTGGAAGCCTATAACCTACATATGGTTCTTTAATGGTCCTTTTAAGCAATGGTTTTATATAGAACCATGAGTACTCACACAATCATTTAACTACGTTCATGGTTCATGATGGAAAACTTGCCATACAGTGTCTTACGAAAGTATTTAACCTTCTTGAAAGATGTTAAAGGTGTGGGAGATGGTTTTATGGTCAAAATGAGACTTCAAAGAGGTACGTTTGATGTAAAATTAACAATCCCCATGCCTCCAGAAACACTATACCTACAGTGAAACATGGTGACGGCAGCATCATGCTCTGGGGATGGTTTTCATATGCAGGGACTTGGAATCTTGTCAAGAGTTTAAGGTAAATTGAATGGACACAAATAAAAAAACAACCTACGGCTCAGGAGAAAGTTTGTATGTCAACACGGTTTGTATGACAATGACTTTCAGTATAAGGCCAAAGCAACACTGGAATAGCTCAAAAACAGAAAGGTGAATGTTTTGGAATGGCCAAGTTAATGTTCTTATCTTAACCGTGTTAAGAATCAGTGGCACTATTTGTAAACTGCTGTCTAGAGGCACTGTTCGCCAGTAGAGTATCTCTATTAATTCTGCAGAGACTGGTACATACATACCCCAAAATAATTACGGCTGTTCTTGCAGCAAAGTGGTTCTCTACAATGTATTAATGTGTAGGGGTTTAATACTTATGCAAACCCTGTATTTTTGGGTTCAATATGTGAAGTAAATTGTTTTGATTTTGTATTGTTACAACATAAGATTTAACATTAAAATACTCTGTAGAGAACTGTGTACATTTTTTGTAATCCAATAATTAGAGTTCCACTATTATTACTTAAATAGTTTTTTTTTTAACTATTGTGAAACATTTTCAGTTAGACTGAGTAAAGGTTATGATGACTTTTTACATGCTGTAAAGTGAACTTCAACCTCAAATAAACATATTTGTGAATACTCAATTTTTATATAATTTTTATATAATTCCGTATAATTTTGTAGGTTTAGTGGTGATGGACATTTTACAGGAGGATTATTCATCTTTTCTCAGAGCAAGGAGTCTTAAAGCTTTTTATCAAGTCAATGACCATGGCCAAGCTTCACCAAACCTATTTTCTAGTGACAGAATGAGAAAAATGTTCACCATTTGAATGCACATCTGTCCAATGTCATGGCTGCCATTTCCCCTGGTCCTCTACCTGACATGCAGCCCCAGAATATAAATAAGCGTGGAAAATTTTGCTTGTTTTCTTCAGGTCGTCATCTGTATATTTTTCATAAGAACAGTTCCAGACACCAGTTCCAGTGTAATTTCCTAGTTTAATATTAAAAAGTTTTTTTTAATACTCCATGGTAAGGCTCTGTCCTGAAAGAGAGAGTTAGAACCACCTTGAGAGAGAATCATATTTTTACATAGTGACGAATTCTGGCCTGAGGAGAGGCAATAAAGTACTAATCGACTGAGTACTAATAATTAATGTACTATTATTTTATGATTCTGTAATTTTTTCCTCTGTACTTTATCTGGAGAAATGCCATTGATTAAAGTAATTTCGTTTGTTTAAGGTAGAATGACATACTGCCTAAAAGAGCGTTCAAAACATTTACTCCTTCTTTCTTTAAATGTAGCGTTGTCATAAATCATGATAAAAGGTTTACTAAATAGCATGATAAAACAGTTTTATCGGCAAATCATTGTCTGTAATTTATATAGACATCCGCATCAGTTATTAAACACTGCAGACATCACACGCATGTGTCTGTAAAATGAATCATGTCTGAGTAGCACTTTGGTTGTCATGAATTACATTTACATTTAATTTATGTTCTGCATTGACAGCTTTTTTGTAGTTGTTTTGATGTGTGAAAACCATCACATCAATTCTTGTATTTTTTTAATCCTGTCTGCATCTAGGTGTTGTATTATGTTGATTGAAAATAGTTACAAATCTGCCCCTTTCTTCTGTGAATTGAACATAATTTACCTTTACTTTGCGCAAGAAGTGCAGCTGGCCCCTTTTGTGCCTATGGGGTGTATTTACATGACATGCTTTTTCCTCACAATGCCTCAAAGATTTCGGCATTACACAAACCCCTCTTGTGACTTATTTTGATTTGTCCCACCCAGGCCAAGCAGGTGATGTAAGTGTGAAGTGGTGACTCTGACGTGTGTTCTGTTCAGTTAAGCTCCCAGCGGAGCATCAGGATGATCTTCCCTAATAATGAGTGACAGCTGTGCTTCAGTACTTGTAATCAAACTGCATGCTATTAGGGAGCATCATCGTTGGGCTCCTACATTAGCTAAGTGCCACGGTCATGCTTTTCAGCTTCAAGGTTATCATACGCCTGCCTGTTAGTGCAGCAGCATGTCAGTTGCTGTGTGCGCTAATACATGACATTGGAAGATGTCAGTTCTTATTTGGGGCAATGAGTTTAACTAATCTTATTTCATACATATGGGCCTAACTGACTTCAGTGATAATTGCAGCAACAGGTGAATCTTGTTTTTTAATTGGCGGGAAGAAGGCAGTAGATTCATTTTAGATAGCCATCAGTAATTTCCATATTTTAGGGGTTTAGTTTTTTTTCTGCATTAAGGAACTGCTTGGCAGCGCAGAAAGAAGTCCTTGTACTTTATAAAATATAATCCCATGCCCCTTGCATAAAAAAACTGAATCTATGTCTCAACAGGGAAAGACATTTGTCTTGACATTTTCTGCCCTAATGATGTATGCTGACCATCAAATGACTTGGGACACCTGGCTTATTATATAATAAACAGGCATCACTTCTTGTTTCTTACTGTATTTTTATAAATAAGACTAACCAGGTTTTCTTTATGTGATCAGTCCCTTTTTCCAAGGACTCCTCTGAGACGCTCTGCTATGCCTTTTGCTGGACGAGTCATGGGTTGTAGTACCATTCAACCCAACTCCCCTCAACTTGATTGGGTTAAGTTTAGGTGACCTTTTTCTGAATGACATTCCAGCTTTCCAGCTTTTTTGACATTCCATTTTTGTACGTTCTATTTTTTAGCGTTGTTACTTAAATTCACCCTTTCATGTTCTTGAAGAGTAGTGAGTAAGAGGACCAAAGAGGAAAGTTGTGATGTTAGAGAAGAGCCTTCCTTTGACTGAATTAAACTAGTTTATCAGGGGAACATCTGTAATACAGCTTTTACTTTTTTTTTTTCAGCTTTTACTTTTTTATTTTCACAATGTCCATTCTAGGAGCAGTGCAGTAGATCAGCAGGAAGTGCGTTTGCCAAGTGCACAACCTGGAGTACATTGTCTGTCCTGGGTTTTGAACAAACAGCCTTCTTGTCACTGTGTCACTGCCTTAGCAGAATCAGAAAACTTTATTGATCCTGGAGGAAATTGCTTAAAGGCACAAGGCTACTGGTCACCCTATAAACTTGTACTTCTCTTGGAAATTATAGAACTACAAGATGGATGTCCTTAGCACACACCTAATTCAGATCTCTTATCCAAGCTTCTTTGGGAGAATTGCTGTTCAAAGGTAATGTGAAGGTGGAGACAAAATGAGAAACTAAAGATTCTTTCACACATGCACCTTTAGAAATGTAATTGAAACTAGATTGCATTTCTGCGAGAAAATGCAGCGTGTGACTGCTATGAAAATCTGTGTTTGGAAACACCCGAACATTGGTTTTATGGACGTAAAACTACTCGCAGCAAGGTAAAACTTGAAGCAGCACCTCTTCTGACTGTCTTCACTCAGAGTGTCGTGTTTTACCCTTCACCCACGGAGGGGAGCATTAACTTGCTATTACCAAGCTATTTATGGATAAGGGTGGAGGAAAATGGTTGGGAAAAAGCATGAGTAGCTGCGTCCACAAGCTGATTATTTTAATTAAACCAGAACAAACAGTGACACATCTTCTATTTATAACTGACCTGAGCTTTAGTTTCTGAAAGGCTGTTTATGAGCCTGCTGTTTCTGTAGCTCCACAGGACTGACTTGTTGCTCCTCGTTTGTGGAGGCAGCTTGACCACAAGAATCAAATTTTTAAGTGATCACTGCGCAACCTATCAAAAATCTGAATGCAATACGTAATGAATGTTTTAGCTTTTCGAATTTTGCCAAAACTCGGTATTAGCTCAGACGAGAAGTGTCGCCTTTTTCGTCTCTAAAAAGAATAATAATGAAAAGAAAACCTAAGAAGAGCAGTCGTATTATTGCTGATGCAGAATGGTCACCTGTTATTTACTAGGAATTTCATAGCATGTTTGAGCACATATGTTTCCATAAAATACTGTAACATTACCAGTAAAAGTGTAATATCCCTATAATGTCCCAGATTCTGAGTGTGAAAAGGGATTAAATGGTCCGGGTCAAAATGTGGGGAGACATTGTGTATCAGTTTTGTTATGATGTCCCCAAACTTCTGGCATTCACTTTATTTATTCTGTCCTGTTTACACAGATGGCACTAGTAGTGAAAGCCCTGGTGATTCCACAGTGGGCCGCAGCTACGTGAAGAAGAAGCTCGAGCATGGCCTTAGCCGGATTTGGCAGGTTGGCTGCACATCCATTTTCTCCTTTACATCTGAAATTCTGCTTAGTTAATCAAATCTCTGATCACTTCTCTGCACCCTCCCATCTGTCACTTTCTCTGCTTTCAGGATGTCCAGCTGAAAGTGAAAGCCTATTTACTTGGGACAGACATGTCCAATTTCAAATACGACGACTTCATTGTGGTGCTGGATGTTATCAGCAGGTAGGGAGCCACATCCTCATTAGTGTTAATTGGATTGGCTGGAGGCCTGCCCTGCTGCCGAGGGTCTGTGTGAAACCCCATTTAACCCAGCAGAGGGGGAAGGGGCAGAGGGCATTAATGAAGCTGTTTGTTCCACAGTGAGAGAGGAACCCTAGGCAGCCCCTTACAAGCCTCACAATTAAAAGGCCATTGAGTGTGTGGAGATGTGGCCATGTTTGGCTGACCCCTGCTCATGGGTCAGCAGGGAGGGTGAATACAGCCTCCCATGCCTGTCTCCCATGCAAAACAACACCATGGAGTTAATAAGCACTTGAAGCACTAATAATAATACCGTTATTTACATTTCCCTCTTCGTACGTCACATACATTCTTCACATTGCATATAAATAAAAAAGGCAAAACATGGAGTAATACAGCACAGTACAGTACAGCAACAAAAATATATTTGCTTAGTAAAAGGAATTCTATAACAGTAAGAACAGTAAAGTCTGGTTATCATGTTCTACCCATGATGTGATCCTTTTTTGTTTTGTTTTTTCCCTACAGTAATACATTTATCACCATACCTGTCTTTCTGTTGACCTCTTTAATATTTTTTAACATATTAAATGCAGTGTTTAGAGCTTCTTTGATTTAGCTTTGATATTTTGTTCCAAAAATGTTTTGCAAAAGCAATATATTTGTGATTACTTTGAATTAAAGTATGGGACTAAAACAAAGGAGAACATTTAAAAAGAACATCAAATGCTAGTAAAATGTTTTCAGTAGCTTGTTTGAAGAATATTAGTAGGCAGAGACTTGCAACTCTTTGATGCATAATAACGAGCTTCATTCACCAGCTTTTTTGTGCTAAACTGAGTCCACTTTCACTCCTACTGGTAGATGTTCATGCACACTCGCATGCCTTTACTCTTCCTTCTCACCTTTTTGTCGCTTTCTATGTCCCCAGGCTAATGCAGGTGGGAGAGGAGTTCTGTGGCAGTAAGTCTGAGGTGCTGCAGGAGTCCATTAAGAGACAGAGTGTGAACTACTTTAAGAACTATCACAGGTGAGATGGCCACCGGTGGCTGTAAGGTCTGCTTTTTTTTCTCTTAATGCACCAAAATGAAAATTCTTGACCAAACTGGAATAAAAATGTAGAATTTCATGACACAGGGCAAAAAAAGACAAAACAATAAAAGAGAACAAAAAATATAACCAGTTTACATTAAATCAAACACATCAAGATGTTTACAGAATGTGGAGTACGAGAAACCATATCCTCAACAAACGAAAATTCATTGTTAAAGGCAGTGAATTCCATTTTATTAAATTTATTTTTTGAATGTCACTTGTCTGATGTCCCTCCTTAAAACCATGACATACTTTCATGCAACATTTTCACTGTTGACTTGCTGATACTCAGACCATTTGGATGCATCTGAAGAAATCAAACAGAGAAAAAACATTTTCTCAGTTGAATTAAAATAATTCAAATTCGAGTCTTTTTAAAACATTTTCTGCACAACATTTTCCATGGCCAAAATTCCAGCGTATCTTTTTCTTGTGAGTGTCTCAAGTCGACACAGTATTTATCTTCTATATTGTTCAAAGTGCATCCTTGTCATGGGACATGGCTTGTCCGCACTTGCACAAATAAATGTGTGTTTCATGATAAGCACAAATGGGTTCTCATGCATGCAGTTTGTTATGCTGGCTGCATATTGCAGTTCATAAATGTGCTATTACCAGAGGAATATTACAGCAGAGCAGCCTCCCGAGTGCCTGTTATCTGTCAGTAATATTTAGTTCCCCACGGCTGTGTGTGGGGGAAAATGCACAGGCTGCATTGGGGGGTCACTGTCTCTTTCTCCATTTCCCCCGCTGACTCCCACGGCACTGCAAAGACACTTTCACTCGAGGGATGGGAATGGGATCCGTCTCTCTTGCATAATTTCACAATTATTGTGCAGTTTTCTAGTGCTCAAGCAGCATCCATAAAAAGTGATTATCTGTCAGCCTCCTGAATGCATGCTGTCTCTGCTGTCACACATTCTGCATTAAAACATTTCAGAGCTGGAATATATATTGCACCTTCTGGCACTGAGGGTCAGAAATGGCACCGCGCCTCCCTTTTTTCTTCGAGCAAGTAGTAATTGCAAAAGTGATGCATTGTTTAAAAAAAAAAAAATTCACAGAGCACATGCATGCAGAGTTTTCCACTTAATGCATTAAATACCCACCCCATCTTACTATAAAGTGTATCCATTTAAATGCTATTAATCCATCACAACATTTATTTACCTTTCTTTGCCATTATTCAACAGCCCTTTTTTCAAGATTAGTGTGAGCTAAAAGCTCTCATGCCTTGTTTACGCTTGAAATTGTAATGGTCGATGTTAATACTGACATTTCAAGCTGAAGCTGTTATTGACCCAGACAAGCTGTGGGCTGCTTGTGCAGTGATCTGAGCTAGAGAGGCAGCAAACACTTTTCCATCTGCTGACCCTGACCTTTCTTTGTCCATTATGTTGTACATGGATCTGTTTTGTTGTTAACTTTTTCTCTTTCTGCCACATCGTCAATGTAAATGTTGACCTCTTTTTCCTCTCGGTGGCCGTAGAACCCGCCTGGAGGAGTTGAGGATGTTTCTGGAAAATGAAACATGGGAGCTGTGCCCTGTGAAGTCCAACTTCAGTATCGCTCAGCTCCATGTAAGTTTCAGAGCAACAAGAGGAGAATGCTTACATGCCACATGTGGTAAATGTGATCATTAACATATGACTGTTAATCGAGACCAGTTGGGGTTGCTGTCAGTCATTTAAGGCTTTTACTGTATGTATGGAAATTAATCATGACTATGTCTGCTTGAGGCCCTTTTCTTGCGTTACTCACTGCACTGAGAGTCATACACCAGGGGGTTAACGACCTACTTGACAACGCCGCAGCATGTTGCTATGATCTACTTTCCTATAACTAAAATTACATTTTTTTTGTTGTTTATGCCTGTTCAGTATGTGAGTGCAAGAGAGCGTAGATTAAGTACAAACTGAATAAAACCTATATTATCCAAATACCGAAAATAAATGGTAGAACATACACGATATTACAGTCAAACTTTCAAAATGAATCTCTTTAACTTTTAATTAATTATTTTTAGCGTTTACAGTATTTTCTTTATTTATCATTTTAATTGTTATTGTCTGTCGTTAATTATATCCTTTTATTTATTCTGCAATACCTTTTTATTCATTTGCTAAACCAAGTTCTTATTCGAATGAAAAGTGTTCTGCAAATGGTTTATTTTTTTATCATAATATTCATTAAACATGCACATGAATCATGAGTACAGTCAATTTCCTACATTTTATTTTTGCAAATGTCCTAGTATCCTATTTTCTAAGTTTCTAAGTTACATCTATTTTGTAACTTTGTTACTAGAGGTTTCCGACTAAGCTGACGACTTGATTATAGTAGCTTCTCCTGCCACTTCAGTTCTGTAAAAATAATGTGATTTTTGGTTAGTAGTATCACATTTCTAACCTCAAACATAAAGTTCTCCTGTCTGTTTATGTAAAGTTATGGGCTGTCCAGCCATATCCTTTTTTCTCTTTATCAGAATAAGATTGTGTGTCAGTCACATTCTGGGTGTTGCTTGGAAATACAGCGCCGTGTGTCTGTTAAAGTGCTACTGTAGGTTATGAGATGGAAAAAAAACTTCAGTAGATGAGAGCTGTCTCTAGATTAGCACTTTCCTCTGGTTTTCTATTGTCATAAAGGAGTGCTCTCGTTTTTCAATTTTAGCCTCAGGAAGAAGAATGACAAGTTAATGAATGAGGCTGGGCACCATTGTCAAGATTGTTCAAACATGAGCCATTAGCTCTACAGCAGTCACAGCTTTAGGGATGTCAGTCTCCAAAAATTAATTTATTTTGAGGTTGTGTTCCTTCCACACATACCCAAAGACCCATATTCACCCGAGTCTTATTAATAAATATGCAGGAGTTTTGTTTAGTTAGCATATACAAACAAAGGCCTTTCATTTTTTTATCTTCACAGAAGGAATGACGTTTAGTTTTTGTTTTTTGGTTAGGAAAAAAAATATGGATTTATGGAAGCAGATGGTGTAGTGTCAGAATCTCATCTCTGGATGACACTGATGCTGGAGCTCTATAAAGTGCTCCATCAGTATGGTCATACACATTCACATTTTGGTGGTTTTTTTTCATTAATAGTATGTGCCATTTTATTACTTTTAGCGTTTATTACAATAGCGTTTTCAGATTGTGATTTATATATTGATTTTCCATTGAGGCTTTGTATTTAAGGTAATAATAATTTTTCATTCAAATACGGGCATTTTCAAAAGATGAATTATGTGGATCCTTTGATCAGGGCACTATTATACTTCATGTTGTATCTTTTTAAACTATGCTGGGGTAAGGCGAAGGTCGACAGGATGTCATGCTGCCGTAAAACAAATAGAGTTGTCCTTGCTAAGGATCAAAATGACAGCCCCCTGATACACCCAGTACTAAAAAACCCTTTGATGGGCAGATGCTGTTGAAGAAATAGTGTGAAGACATTCAAAACCTTCAAAGGAAGAAGTAATTTTGAAATGTATTTAAAAATTAATCATCGACAACACTATTAACTCAAAGCAGCCCTGTGAACTTGTGATGTTTATGCATCATTTAGATGCCCCAAAATCATAATTTGTGGGGCATCTAAATGAATGTATAAACAATTTACAAACAATAAATGCCAGTTATTGTAGATGGGTTCTATGGTACATTTTGTATCGTAAGTGTTATTCTGTATTTCTGTTGCTCTTTTGAGTTTATATTAGATTTGATGGGTTTATTAAATGCTTTTGTGTTTGTGTTTTCACTTGTAGGAGTTTAAGTTCATGGGGCAGTGCCGGTCTCCCTCAGTTTCTCCCAGCAGGCAGCCAGCCTCCAGCGACCCTGTGGAGCTTTCTCTGTTTGAACAGTATATACAGGGAGGAAACCCTTTTGAAATGCAGATAGACAATAAAGAAGAGGAGACTGAGGATGTATTGGCCTCCAATGGGGTAGGCTTTTTACTCTTATTTTGTAGTTATTCCATTTGCACTACATTTTGCAAATTAACAACCTAAATTAAATAATGAGATGTGGCTAAATACCACTTTATTGAATTTATAGTTGAAGTGATTAAGCCCAGAGCTATTTTATCTCATCTCTGTAGCAATACCTCAGTGTGCAGTGTTGCACCCTGTATTTTTCACAGCCGCTGTTTGTGGTTGTGTGTTCCAGCAGGCTTGAGTGAGCTTTAGTTCCATCTTCAGTAACATTATTGATGCCGCAGTGAGTTATTACTGAAACGGGAGAATAAATAGAGGCTGTAATTAAGCTAGACATAATTAATTTAGGACTGTAAGTGCTTTATAGTCTCTCAAACTGCCGCGCAGCGGTCGTATCAGCTTTATGGAGGCCACAGCGGCTGTATAGAGTGTACTCACTGTTATTAGTGCTCAGATGTGCTTGACATTTCTGAAGAGATATTGAGACAATAAAAGTAAGTAGAGCGGCGATACTGGCAATAATGTGGCCCATGAAAAAAGTGGTTTTGCCTTGAGACAACATGCTGTGAAACATTGCGAGAAACAGATAGTTTCAATTACTTTGGGCTGTTAATTGATCACCCAGAGTAATAGGATGTTTAATTATTACATAAGAGCTTATCGTCCGTCCTGCAGGACTCGCTAACGGCCTTTGTAAGGTGCACGCCGTCTGCAGTGTTTAACAGAGTGCTATGTCAAAGCCTGCTTCAAAAATTGAAACTGAGGATTATTATTGCAGCGGTTTCTATGGAACACATCTTGAATTCTTCAATTGCATTCATTCTTATACATCTGTTCAGTTCATCATTCTGTGTACTGCATACAAATTGTACTCCCACAATACTGCCACAGATTTAGATTCAGAGGAGTTCAGGGCTTTCTTTTTTTTACCTTGTGTATTTATGTGTTTACTCCAGGCCTTAACATTTTGCTGGACTGTTTTGAGCAGCTGAATATAGAGCTATGATAAATGAATATGAAAATGGACAGTGTGGGGGATGTAGCTTCCTTCCTAGCCAAGGCATCTTGCTGGCCATAAGTGTCCATCACTCTTCCTTATCCCCCCCACCTCTGTTCCTCTCTCCTTCACCAGTATGAGTCAGATGAGCTGGAGAAGAGTGTGTATCAGGACTATGACAGTGACAGTGATGTGGCAGAGGAGCTGAAGCAAGACTATGTGGATGAGCAGACTGGAGACGTCCCTGCTAAAAGGTCAGTATTAGAGGCACCATCCAGCTAAAGTCTGACATGTCTCAATATAGTGAATATGACTTCAGTGCTGACAGCATACACAAATTTGATCTCATGCTTTTAAAAGTGACTGTGCCATTTAATATCCTCTTCAGTATAAATAATAATATTTCTCGTAATTACTTCATGTAAAAACATGATCTTTTATACAATAATAGTAGCACAGTGGCACACAGAAAGCTCCAATTCCATTAAAATGTATGTTTTTACTAGGCCGAGCATAGGCATGCACACGCCTCTGGTGAATATTTTTATAAGTTAACAGTGACATAGCCAAAGTCTCTGAATAGATCACTGTCAAGATTAGTGAAAGGATTAAGAAAACAAATAGACAAATTGTTTTTTGTTGTTTTATTTTTTTTTTAAGAATCTCAGGGAAGAATGAAATTACTGGTTATCGCTTGTGATTGCTGAAAATAAATTCATATTTACTGTACATGTGGTAGACCCTGAAATGACCAGTCAGCATAAATCCTCTCCATTTTCCCATGGATTTTTAACAAATAGCCAAATTTTCTAATTTATGAGAACCAGATTCTGTCCCATAGCAAGCTGCTACTGCAATTGAATATCACACTGTGTACAGTGTGCAAACAGACTATCATTAGCGTCTTATCAGAGAAAAGAGGATTAATTATCCTATGAAGAATTAGCCTTTTAAACCCATGCAGCTCCCTTTTACAACCAATTCCACTTCATCTTCATTAAGCCGTTAAATAAAACACATTCTTAAGTCATTAAAAAGGCCCTCTTTAGTGAATGGCTTGTAGTTTAGCAGAATATAGAGGTTATAAATACAGTGTCCAGGCACTTTCGTTTTTGTTATTTAATGTTTCTAAATTTAAAATTTGCACACTTTTTTAACTGTAGATTAGGTGATAAAGATTAAATAAAAACAACGTCTTATTTAGGATATCCAAATATATCGCTCCATTAATTTTTCCTTTAATTACACAAAATGCTCCGGTGCTGTTTGCGGAGATGCAGACACATATCATGAATCTCTCACCTTCGCACTTTCACTGTGTGTATGCTGTTTTTGGGATCATAGGTGAAACCCTATTTTCTGAACATGAATTATTGAAAACTGAATTACAGCCAGAGTTTTGTTTATACACTGTGTACATTGTTTCAAAAAAGTTCAAATTTATGAACTCAACTGTGCAAAATGTGAGACATCTGTAGAAAAAGTAATTTATCACTCTAGCATTAGCACAAGCTAATAAACAGTGCAATGTGTTTGTGTCCATGTTCGCTTGACTATTTCGAAACCTCTCATGGCTTGCTCATCAGAGATTTACTTATTTATTTACTTATTTTATTATTTTTATTTTTTCTCACACACACTCACATACATAATTTTCTCTCATTTGTGAAGCAGCTTTGTGACAATGACCATTGTTAAAAGCGCTATATAAATAAAATTGAATTGAATTTACTGTAAAGTTATACAACAGGTTTACTCTCAAAAAGACACATGTTGCCAAGATAAAAAAAATGTATGGCTGCTTTGTGCTGTTTTTTTAAATGACTTAAAGGAGTGTTTGTTTTGGTTTGTTTTGTTTATAGGTACAAAAACATACTTTGAACTAAAAGCCTTTAGTAAATGTTCTCAGACTTGATCTCATCAGTATTATTTATTTTGTGCTGCAGGGATTGCTGTTTCTAAAAGAGGAATTTAAAATCTGAGTTTTTATTCTTTATTCCATAGTCCCCCTACCTGAAAGTGTAATCACACGATGGTTTTATCCACTGCATTAGGCCACTTTAGATGTTCAGCTATTACTTTTCACTCTCACACTTATAAGACAAGTGGTGTGACTGCAACCGTCTGCAAGAAAATACGTGCATTAAATGCACACAGTGCGATGCATTAATATCCACTGAGGACCTTAAAGTCTGTGATGAAAAATGTTCTTGTTTTGCTCTTGTAATTATTTTAGAGTACCAAGAGTCGTGTATATGTCACAAAGATCAGTAGTATAATTAGAGGACTCATTAAGTTATAAACACTAATGAATTTTTTATGAACCTTCTTTCATCTGTTCCAGCCCTAAAGCAATGACTGGCACTTCTTCCTACAGCAAACTAGCACACTTACACTGATTGTATGAGGCTGCCAGATGTTGAGGGATTTAGAATGTTATGCTTACCTTGCTTGCTAATGATTTCATTTCTGAGTAACATATATCAAGAAAGTGATAGCACGTCAGGATCATTTCCACTGTAATCCATTGAAATGTTTGTGGTTGAGACTGTTGTAGGTTGTATATTACCTAATGTGCTCAGGCCTGTTTCCTTGATTTTGAAGTGTATTTTGAAATGACATTCTAACAGTTAATTAATCATGCGTTTCATGGCTAGCATGAGAAGATAAGTCACAGTTGAGAGATATGGTGTTGGAGTGCTGTTCTCCCTGTGGGCGGGATCCTTGAGAGCACGCTAGGCTTAAGCAATTAACGTTGGCCTTGTAGTGATGATTATTGATTCTGCATGAGTGGTAGTTCGAAAAGAATTCTTGAAACATTGGAGAATATGTGGAAAACTGCTAGTGGTTGTTGAATGCGAGCAAATGTGTCTTCATCCCTGATTTCAGCAAAAATGGCAGAAAATTACATTTGTAAAAGTCGTAGTTTAAAGAGATTTTTAAAATGCTGCACTATTTGCACAAAGCTGATTCATAAAGTTACAATATTAAGCAAATACCTTGTACACTGTGTATCTGGACTTACATTTATCTGTAAAAAAACACAGCTAATGCCAGAGCTGTATGTTCTGTCTTCAATCAGCGTGTCCAGGGAGACACTGCGCAGCAGAAAGAGGTCCGACTACAACCTGAGCAAAGCCAATGCCCCCATTCTGACCAACACCACCCTTAACGTGATCCGCCTGGTTGGTGAGTAATTGACTGCTGACCTTACATCTACTTAAGCAGTGACGCAGTTGACCCAGTGCAAGGGACCTCAATTTGCCCATCAATTAATAATCTAATGATGGAGGTGCACTCATAGCTTTACCTGTGTGTTTCCTTGGCTTCCGGTCATTAGCTCTATTTTGCATTAGATGGATCATCTCATTTGGATCAATTGAAGGTATGGTAATTTGTCTGATGCACTGGAAAAGCTGTCGGCTTGAACTCTTTTTCTCTCTTGTGCAGAAATGAATGGATTAAATCTTCTGGGTTTTTTTCCTGCTTTCCACAGAGATTTATCATTTTTACTTATTCCTTAACAGCTTTTTTGATTTGCACTTCTGAGTTGTTAGAGTTAAAAAAAACATTTTTTTGAATGGATTTTTGTTAACATATGTCTGATGTGAAAGGTTTCATGTAATTTCAGAGAGATTCCGTTTGTGTGATTTAAGAGTATCATTTTAATGAATCCTTGTAGAACTGTAGATATGTGAACATGACTTGATTTTGCATCAGTAGAAAACTTTTATTACACAAAACACTTGCCTCTGGCATTTCCTTCTCAGTTGATATGCTCATTAAAAAAATGGCACCACAAAGGGTTCTTTGAGCGTTGGCACAGAAGACCCATTTAACTTCCCTAAAGAACGATTTTAGTAAATGAGATGGGTGAATGTGAACAACCTTTGAAAGGTGTAATCTTCACATAATTTTCACATAATAAATATTCTTTGTGAATTTAAGAGTTCTTAATCAAACATTACATTATGTGGAGCTTCTCTAAACATTGAAAAAGTTTACCAAACAAAATTGCTACCACCACCTTTGACAAAACGAAATCGTTCATCCACCACCACACCAAACCTCTTGATCTGCAGGAAACACTGGAACGGTCTATCAAAAGGTTGTTTAGACAACCAAAAGTGATTCTTCCATGGAAACCTGTATAGAACCCTTTCTGACACTTTGTTGTAAGTGTGTATGTGGGGTAGTGTTATACAGTGATCTTGTTTGTTGTCTGGGAGAAAATGATTGAAGTCAGTTGTGGAATTACATGTACAAAGAGCCTTCCTCAGCTTAAAAGTTAACTGAATTTTCTTATCATTCATCGTCCCTTATTCAATCCTAACTTTATTACTACCTTGTATTTGGTATGTGTTCTTTATTACAATTTTTCTCTAAATTCAATTCCTGAGCCAGAGGGTGCCTAGAAATGCACTGGTCAATGTCCATACAGTAAAGACGAATGGACCTGAGGTATTAGATTCTATTATGATTGACTAGGGAACATTTCTTGAATTCTTGAGAGTTGCGCTAAACGCAGTATTGACTGCACTGAAGGACTGATTTCAAACCTAATTCTCACAGTAGGAACAGTTATTAATGCACCTGGTTGTCCAATAAAAGATGTTTTTGTGCAATATTTACTGTATGCTATAACAATTTGTGGTGGTCTGCATGACTATATTTCTTTTATAGCATCTGCTCAGACCATTACCTGATCACAGCTAGAATCATTTTTGCTTGGACTGAGTCTTCCAATCTATGAAACACTCTCTTGGACTAAGCTTTGGGATGGAATCCATACAAATATTTGTTTAATTAAATGTGCTCCATCTGTATATCCTGGGTATTGACTTTTGTGGTGTATTCTTTTATAGGCAAATATATGCAGATGATGAACATTTTAAAACCCATCGCCTTTGACGTCATCCACTGTGTATCACAGCTCTTCGACTACTACCTGTACGCAGTCTACACCTTCTTCGGCCGGAATGACATGGTACGACTCTGGTATAGATTCAGAACTCATTTCGTCAATTAGGCATAATTTTCGTCTTACTCAAAGTTCTTGGCTCCCTGCCAATAAACTATTCAGTACACGTGTTGAGGCAAACAGTGTTTTTATTTTCTTTTTGTTCCCCCAACTTATTATAGCACATATAAGCATATAACGACATGTTTATGTTGCAGTCACACCACTCGTTTTCCTAATCACACTCTCAGGACGTGTAGGCGTACTCTGTTCTATAATTACTGCTATTATTATCTGAACAATCTTAGCAAGTGCCTGACATTCTATGGGTGCGCCCTATTATTGTCAACACTGAAGTGGGATGTCGAATAGAAGTCGTTCTTACCATTCTTTCTTCCCAGAAACAGCGTGAGATTCCTGAATATTTGCTGATGATAGTAAGATTATAAAGCTCATACCCTACAGTAACTCTCCTGTAAAATGCATGAGTCTGCTGTAGCTGTGTCTTTACCAGGCAGCAGGATGGGAAAAGTTAAGCTGGTCCTTATGTGCATGGCAGAAATAGCTGTTCAGGGGGATCAGCTTAAATGCTGCGTTAGTGATGGAGCTTTAAATTAGGGTGCGCTTTTGTTTGCCTGTCTCTGTCTTTTCTTCAAACTCTTTCGCTCTTTTCCTCTCTCACTGTCGTGTATTTGATTTATTTCAGCCATCAGTCTCATTTGAACAGTCTGGGGCAACACCGTAAATACTAATAGTTTCGTGAATATTTGCCAAGCACCTGAAATCAAATTGAACGTGTGCAGCATCCATGACCTATGACTGACTCTAAACACATAAAGCCTTCAGCTACCTTGTGCTGAGTGTTATTTCTTTGAGTAATGAGCTACATTAATATTCGTAAGAGGAAATGTGCCATTGTATGCCTCCCACAGTATTGACGTTGCCATGCACTGTCTAAGTTGCATTGGTCCCATCTTCAAAGATAGCGAGTTTAAATTTAATAACTTGCCTTTCTTCATGGTGGTGAGTGGAAAGAATGGGTGAAGAGAGAGATGTGGAGATACAGCGACTCCCCTGGAAAAATGAATCACCTCCTGGGTGATAAACAGCCACTGAGCTGGGAGAGCTCCAAGCCGATGCTAGCCGTGTCTTGGTAAAGAATGGCCCTTTTTAGAAAGTTAATTTGAAAATGTGCAGAAAACGGTGCTTTATTGACCGCCAGACAGCCATTCGTCTGGACTGACTTGCATGACTTCCATTTGCAGGCTGCGTTGGTGTGCTTCTTCCACAGGGTGTACTCACATATTGTACCAATATAGGCCAAGATTTTGTTTGACTTCAGACGTTTGACAATTCATTTTTAAAATCTCAAATCATCTTTTGACCCTTTTTGAAACACCACTTTTTGTATTGTTTTGCTTTGTTTAACATTGCTGTCATGTTTCTGGTTCTGTTTTTCTCCACGTTTTGCTTTCACAAGCATGCATCTTGTCCGTCCACGCCCGTCCCAGGTGGCCAGCCGGGCGGCTCTAGACAGGGGCCCCCCGGCTGCTGGGTAAGACCACAGAATGACACTTTTGCAAGTGACTGCATGTTAACCCTGAGAAACTGCAGTTATTTGTGCCAGTTGTCAAAGCAAAGTGAAACAACCACAGAAGTTCTGTCAGAAGAACAGATTCTAAGTTTTCACATTGTCCTAAATATGTAGAAGTAGAAGAGGAGATATGTCATTATGATTTGAATTTGACAATCAGGTATTTTGGCCACAGCCATCTGACAGTACTTTACTGTAGTCTAGCAAAATGCAGTTTACTCCAGCCTTTAGACCTGTAAGAGCGTCATCTCTTCTCCAAGTGTTGTGCAGATGATCTGTTAGAATAAACTGTGAAGTAATCTGTGTTTATATAGTATTTGAAAAGTGAAGACATTCAGCAGTCAAACATGAAGCTGGGTCAGATTTATGTCTCACTTTGTTTTGTCTATTCCCTTCAAAGAGTGAATCCAATGAGACGAACACCAGTGATTTTCCTAAAAAACACTTTACTGTAAAAATATTCCCATTTGGCAAGCGAAAAGTCAAACCTAGTTTTAATTCCGTCTGTATTTTGAAAATGCTGTTTTTTCAAATATTTCTGGTTAAGAAAGACACCACACTGGCCATAATGTTCTGAACATGGTTTGTTTGATACTCTACTGGATGGCTACTGCATGGGCATGCACCTGAAGCCCAAACCCGACCAATGCCTGTGGCTTCGAAATCTAACCCCAGACCTCAGACTCAGTTTTTCAGGGCAGTGCTCTGTTAGTAAGCACTTAAGTTTGTAAATGATTCAGAATCTTCTGTGAGAATGAACTGGTATTATACACATCTATAATACACTTAGTGTTTAATATCAGGATATATTTGTGGAATTGCTGATAACTTCTCTCAGAGTCTACCCTGTTCCTCCCTAAGCTAAAGTTCCATTCATGGCTACCAATACTTGCAAAAATGCTTAAGGCATTTTAGGCAAGGAGAGAAAACAGAGAAAGCTCAGCATAGGACGTGTGTGAGAGTTTATGAAATGTAAAACATAAAAATGACCTCACCTGAATCCGATAATGTACATGAAAAGTTGGCTGAACACGGGCTGAAACATGTTGTTGGGCCTCAGTGGATTAAGGATGAGCAGCAGACCTCTGCCCGTGTCCTCCATATATTTGCGGAGCATTACCTCCATGTTCCCATTGTAAATTAAATGTTTAATTTTTCCAGTCAGGGCTGGGCTACTGTTTGTTGTTATTCTGTGGTCAGTGTCAGTCCGCCAAATCATAGCTCACTTCAGCTCAACTGTCTAACCACAGCCGTCATGTTCACTACACACAGACTTACTTTCACCCAGTTCATCATGTTCAGTGTGTGTGTATTCATGTTTGTGTTTGTCTGTGTGTGTATGTTGATTCTTTTTGGATGACTAATAGTGAGTAAATGCCCACAAGGAGTACTTTCTTTGTGTCTGTGCGTGATTAGTGCATGTGCTTTGAAGCATTAAAGGTCTTCCAGCATGTGTTTGTGTGTTGTACAGTATGCTGAATAGGGAGTGTCCCCTTACTGTGTGTGTGTTACTGTGTCTTTCCTGCAGTATGAATCATCGGGGCTGGGTTTGATCAGCAGTAGACTGAGGACAACACTCAACCGCATCCAGGAGAGCCTCATAGACATGGTGAGAGAAATCCCCTCTATATAAACATGCGCCTCCATCTCTCTCCTACTCTCATCCCCCCCTCTTTTTCCCCCCATTTATGCATTCTCTCTTTTCTCTGGGCTGGCTCCGAGCACATTTGTGCCAGTAAACTTATGTGATCTATCTTTCATGTCTCACTCACTTTTTCGTTTTATCTCAGTTTTACTCTATCTTCCCTTTTGTTCTCAGTTCTGTCTCTCTGTTTCTGTCTCTCTGTATATCTCTTACCCCATACTGTCTTTCTTTGTTTCTCTCTCTATCTCTCTTTTTCTGTGTTCATTCTCTCACTCTCTCTTCTGTCTGTCTTTCTCTGTCTCTGTCTTGGTTTTCTTCTTTCTCTCTTTATTTCTGTCTCTCTCTATGTATATATCTCTCTTTCCTTTTCTCCCTTTTTCCCTGTAACTTCCCCCTCCCTCTTTGTTTCCATTTTTATGCTCCTTCTTCCCTCCCTCCATCCCTGCCCCTCTTATATAGCTGTGCTTGTGAGTCTGAATGGAAATGGTAGTGTGCATTAAGCTCAGGTCCCCATACGCCATCATCATGCTCTATCATCTCCTGCCCTGTACCCCTCCGTTAGCAGCCCCAGGTGAGTTAATCAGCTACTAGCACACTTAGATGGCCCTCCTGTTTTTTCCTTTTTTTTTTTTAAATAAATGCTCTGCGGTTCCCAAGGTTGCCCCCATTAGGGAACCCCAGGGGCATTGATCTGCCACCCAAATGCACTACACACACACACTGCCTTCAGCACAAATAGGTGCTCATTATTGTATAGACCCCTCACCTAATACCTCTCACATCCGCTCTGTTCCTCACACTCCTGTGAGTTGGTTGAGCTCAGTGAATTTGCATTTGTGGGATACTTACAGTAAAACACAAAACAAGAAGTCAAACAAAACATTCCTGCCTGTGAACCAGCAGGGATCGATCAGTAAAGCAGAAGCTTAACATTCCAGCTGGTCGTATTGGAATCGTTTCAGCAACAGAAGCACTGAGTGACAAAATGGTTCAGTGGTTCAAAAATCAGAGCGAACACGCTAGCTCATTCAGAGCACAATTCTAATTGGTCCTCTTTTTGTTTATGAACACGATGTATGTGTGCTTTGTATTCCTATTGATGTTTTTCCTTGTTCAAAACAGTGGTTTGTGACAAAAACTGTAAGAAAAACAGTTTTGACTTTACAAATAAATTACATTGAGAAGTGGTTAACAGAGAAGTAGATTAATGCTTTTAACAGAACACATTTCACATCATTGTAACTTTAATACATGTATGGCATAAACAGGCAAAATCATTGATGGTTAAAGTGTGCAAACCTCTAGAATGCCACTCTCTTGTAAAGAGTCCAATTTGTACCACAGATCAGATTGAATAAGTTTTTGAAAGTTTTGCCTTGTCACAAGTTATTGAAGCTCATATGACTGGGGTGCAAAATCATTTGTAAAGTCCTGAACAGTGAAGCACTTGGTTTTTAAATATGAAAAATGTGAAGAAATCCCATTCCTGTTCTCTCTATGCAAGAGCAATGCAAGAGTACACCATGCAGTCTTCAGACAAAGTGACAAAGAACCTGAGGGTGAATGCTTGTGGTGGCTTCTGTCTGCCATCAGCTCGTTTCTCAGCTGTGCAACTCTTCCTGTCTCATGGAAGCTACGGCACAAATCTTTACAGGTGTAGAACATGCGTCTTAACTTCCTTCCAAGATTATGTTTTTGCTTTTTAGAATTATAAGCTGATAAAAATCTTCTATGTAGCGAGCAAAATGAGTGTGTAGCCGCCAGTGCCAGTGTCAGATACTGTGGCTACCTCTGCTTTAGTGAAAATATTGAAACATGAATAGATTTTTAAAAGCCCAGAAAAACATTTCTCCTTCCTCCCTCTCTCTCTCTCTCTCTCTCTCTCTCTCTCTCTCTCTCTCTCTGTCTCTCTCTC
>JBBPCY010000142.1:14902013-14956740 GCA_037974405.1 Brachyalestes nurse | reverse complement strand
TATGTATGTATGTATGTATGTATGTATGTATGTGTGTATGTATGTATGTATGTATGTATGTATGTATGTATGTATGTATGTATGTGTGTGTATGTATGTATGTATGTATGTATGTGTATATATATATATATGTGTATGTGTATGTGTGTCTGTTGCATATAATACTCAAACTGTCAAGTGACTACAACCCCCTAACTCATGTACCATTGGTTATGCATAGATCCTTCTCTGAACTAATTTCCTGACTGTTCTTTTTTCCTGCAGACGGTGTCCACGGCCAGCGAGCTGCGCAAGCCCACTTACTGGATAGTGGCGGCCAAAGCCATCGATTATGAGCAGATGCTGCTGCTGATGGCGGGAGTGAAATGGGACATTAAAGAGATAATGTCACAGCACAATGTCTATGTGGATGTCCTTTTAAAGGTAATGTGTTTGTGTGGGGCTGAATGGGTTTTACGTGACAGTACAATGTGTTGGTTCCTCAGAGGCAGATCCCCTGTTCCCTTCATTTTCAGATAAAAGAGGGAGTAGTGAACAGTTAGATGCACGTTGATAAAGCTTGGGTTTAACCAGTCATATAAGGTGTTTGGTGTTCTTTTAGTGACTGTGGTATGTTCCTTTAATTAATCATGACACGGCTATTGTGGGTTTTTTTTAGAATGTGACCAAATCTCAGTTCTGCATTACTGCTGACATTTCACGTCAACCCATCTTCTGTATTCCAAAAGGGCATCATCACCATCTTACTGCGAAACTCTTAATCAAATGTAAGAGCATGTAAGGATTGTTGATAACATAATTGGCACACTGTCAGTGGTGGTCTTGTTGTCTGCACATTCTAATTAAAAAATACTGCAGCTGTGGCCCTGCATGGTAGATAGAAAGAATGTAGTAATATACATAGATTTAGATACATTTGATTACATTTGATTTTCAATATTATTTCTTGATTCTGTAGAGTTCTAGTTATACTATACAGATTTGTGTCGAATATTCTTTTCAAAAACAAGTCCCATTTTTATAAACCCAGTCAGTTGATTGTGGGTCCATGCATAGTATCAGCCTATATGTGTAGCATTCATTCATTCATTAAGTAAGAGGTGTATCAGTGATACAGTCTGAGATTTCCAGTCACTGTTTCAAAAATATCTCATATTCTCTACATTTTAAGCTAAAATTTGTTGCAGTACCAGCTCATTTAGGCCAAACGGCCATATTCAGTAGGTTGTATCTTTCCTCTTTTACTTAATTCCGTATATCTTGGTTATGTTGAATGACCTTACCATGTTCAAATGATTCTTCATTTCACTTCTGGATAAGCTCTCTTGGAACCGTGCATTTAAGTCGTTATTCTGTGCAGAAGGTCGTAAAATAATCTGTTTCATTTCAGAAGGTTAAGTAGATAAGTTCTTCTTGTGAATTCGGTTAATTAACTTGGAGAATCTGCTTGGAAATGTATCACAATATGTGAATTAAGTTGAAAATGAGCTTGTCTTCTGGTTGGGCTGAATTGAAATGGATTTGACCTTGTTTTGACCTCAGGCCTGGTGGCCAGCATTCTGAAGGGCTTATAGGTTTGGAACCTTGCCCACTCACACAGCGTCATGTTTATAGTGAAGTAGTTCAGCTAAGTGCTGCTCCTCTGAGTCCTGCTGTGGAGCACTCTATGAGTCTTAACTCTAAGCTAGAGTGTCTGGACAGCTGTCACTCCTTCCCACTCTCTGTGTATTTCAGCATATTAGAAAAATGCACAAAAATACTTTCCGTGTTTTGAATGTGCTGACCTAAATCTGCTCCCGCAGGTGCAAGCAAAGCAGATCTCCGCCTGCAGAGGATAGATGAGATTGATCTGTAGCTGCATTATCAAGTTAACTTTCTTCAGTCATTTCTTTGCACTTCCGGGGAAAAATAACTGGTGGTTTCCTGTCTTATATTCTGCAGAAGTCTTCCTTCTGCAGTTTTTCTTTTCTTTCTTTATCCCTAATCACCGTGCCCCTTGAATTCTTACAGATTAAAAGGTCAGTGATATCAATTATTTGTCAGAATCTGAAATATTTAAGAAGTGGAGATTTGGGAGTGAAATGCAGATTCGAGAAGGCAAGTTTAAGAGTGGCTGGGGAAGCTTCTTGGCTCCTTTTTGTTAATCGTCACTGAGCTGAGAACATCTCTGTGATCTGCATGTGAATATTTATTCCCAACCTCCATTCATTAGCCAATATGCATTTTGCATAGGGAGGCAAGGTGTCATTTGCATGGCTGTAGCATATATCAGAATGGAGATTCTCACAGAACAGATGGGGTTTTACAGTTAAATTGTAAGCACAGCTTATTTGCACATGAAGCCCTCTGAATCCCAAAATATGCATAATTATATGCTGGTGAACAGATTTACATAAGTCCTCAACCATGCTGCCGAGTTCCTGCTGCAAACTTGAGGAAGCTTGGCTACTAATAAAAAAGTCGTCCTCACCTTTGCGAGTCTTCTGTCCCGGAAATGTAACTACCTACGCTAAACTGTTGATGCTTACTCATTCTGTAGAAAGAAATACAGTCTCTTAGTGACTTTTAGTTGTCCAGGTAGGACATACAATAAAAACCCACTATCTGGTGCTTATATTTTGTGTTCTGTGGTGCTCTTTTACTCCATGTATCTAGTTATCAAATTCAACCTAAAAACACCAAATATGATACTGTTGTAGCTCGGTATGCTTTCTTATACAGCACTTAGTTACAATATTTATAGCTAAACTCTTGTGCCATCTGACTTTTTGTTTGACTGTAGGGTTATACATGCTTATGCAAAGATAATCAGAGGTATCATGGCACTCCCACAGAGACAAGGTCAAAAGATTGGTTTAACCATAATGAGGATTTAAAGCTGAGTGGTATATTGCTGCTGTCCGAACAAAACCTTCTGTCTCCAATTTTTACATTTTTTAAAAATGGTGGGGGGAGGGGGGAGAGGAGTATATATGCAAGGTTTTGTTCTGACAATTGCACACACATATAGTATTACAGGGTGGACTGTGAAAAAAAAAATCTTTCCTTCTCACTCTTGGCCTGCACCATTAACAGAGTAAGAGCACAAGTATGGTACATGTAGCTCTTGGCATCCATTAAACCATATGTCAATCTGTCCAATACGAAACAGGCATGTTTTCCCTATGCCACAAAAGGGAGAGAAATGGTCCAGCTGAATCAACACCTCTGTGAGTGATTGGTTTGTTCTGCACCACAGCAGTACATTGCACTGGCTGCTTTGCAGGCCTTGACCAGTGAAGAATCCTAGTAAATCATGATCTAACACAATAGGCTTAAAAAGTAGGTAGTGCATCAGGACCAGAGCACCATGAATGGATGTCCTGCAAGAGGAACACAAGCTCTTCAAAGGAAATCAAGACTGAACTCATTAAATCCATTGAATCCAAACTATATTTAAACTGAACCCAGGTTAGAGATGAACACACCGAATCCATTGAATGCAGGTTCCAGATGTATACATTGATTTGGTTGAATCCAAGTTACGATGTACACACTGAATATGTCGAGTCCAGGTTACGTTTGAACACACTGAATCCATAGAGTCTAGATTAAGTTGAACACACTAGATCTGCTGAGTCCACTGCATCTAGACTTGGATTAAACACAGCAAATACACCAAATTCAAGCTTTTTCACAAATTAGTTCACACCTACATTGACGTTGTTTTTCTTGCCCACCAGTACAACCACTGTTCAATTTTTATGCTTTTTACCACCTTTTCTAATGCTATTTATTCCGTTATATTGTGAGACTCTGAGGAGACAAGACTTGACTGAGGCTGAATTGTGTTCAGCACAGCTTGAAGCCATACATTAGAAAGACAGACAAGAAAGTGTTGCATTGAACAACTTTGGATTGGACTTTTGTCTCTATTTTACAGGAGTTTGAGCAGTTTAATAAAAGACTTGGAGATGTCTCCAGACTAGTGCGGATCCCCTTGCCGGTGTCAAATGTCCTCTGGGAGCACTGCATCCGACTGGCCAACAGAACACTAGTGGAGGGGTGAGTAGCACACTCTGCCCTGCCAGCAGGAACATGTAACCAGCCATTAAGCTTTTGTAATTGCTAATCACAGTGGAAACAGAATGTTTTTGTTCTCTTCTGTGTTCTCTTTTGGTGCCATGATAACAACCTCTTTGGGCAGTTGCCCAGACATAGATGTAGCTTAGTCTTACACTGAAAAAGGATTTCTAGTGATAAATTACCACTAACAAAGTAATCTAGCTCTGGAATATTATTAATCTGAAACTGGGAATGTGCAGCTTTATCTACTAGAGATGAAATGTAGAAAGGATTGAATCTGAAGGGAGTGTTCTGTATTAAATGCATAATGCATGGCTCCTGAGGTTTAGCAGAAAATGCTTAAGTTGTACAGTAGAACATTCCTAACCATGAAAACAATTGGAGGTATTTGGGTACATTTGCCAGGAATATATGAGGCGGACAAATAAATGGACGATATGAGACTCTAAACATAGCAATGTTGTATTTTATCATCTGGAGGGCTGGGTTGATAAATTGCAAAACAGAGTCTTAAATAAAGAGACCATGTACACCGAAATGTGCTCCTGAACACCTCTGTTGTGACAAGCTTGTCAGTGCTTCTTGACCGAGATCCATGCAAGGCTGAAATATTGTTTGTTTTTATGTAACGAAGATATAGGAGCTGTGGAATCATTTGAAAATATCCAAAGAGATGTTTTGCATTTTCTGTTTTTATGAAGATCTTTTGGATCACCTTGCAAATTTTATGAATGACTAATTAATTTCTAGCCAAAACGTGTGGATAATTCTGTCTTCTTTTATTTACATGTCCATTATGTTTTAGGATGCCATTTGATGCCAGTAGCGTCTTATACCAAACTATCCAGTGGAAAATGAAGAAAAATACCTAGCAGTGTTTTCAATTATGGCTTGGTTGTGTATTGGTGATTGCTGTTGGAGACATGGTGCTTAATCCAAATGGATTTTAGAGGGTGTGTGAAGTTTCACCTGTGGAATATTAGATTTATAGACTCCTAGATTTGGGCTTTGCAGAACATTTTAGATGCCCCATCTATCTCTTTTTAAATCTTTCTTTTTCTGCGTTTATGTGGAGGAGGGTTTGTGTTTTTTGGGAGAGAGGCTTGGGGGAGGTTCCCTCTTTGCTTCTTGGGCACATTCGTAAATATTCCCAGAACACTGTAGTTCTGTGAGATGCTGAAGGTCTCTGGTGAATTATGGTGATGAGTGAACAACTTCTATATACTCAAGTCTGCTGCTTCTTAGAGTGGCTCCTTGGGAGACTGTCAGCTGCTTGATTTTCTTTCATAGCAATATTTATTTAGTTCTCCTCTATCTTTTCTGCTGGTTTTATCATCCAGTTGTTCGAACATCTGCTTGTCATAAGTAAAGCATTGTAAACAAACCCCAAGGAGTGTGTGGGTAAGTGGTGCACTGAGAGAACAGTCTGGATATGCTGCACTGTCCTGAGATATCTTTTCTTTTCCCTTTCCAGTTTCTTCATCTCCATCCTGGTCTTATAGCTTATGGTGGAAAAGAAAGAATCCAGTTGTTCACTTCACCTCTGTTAAACTGACATATAGCACACAGGGAACATGCATAACAAGGGCCTTGTCTGGCAGCACTTGACTTCAGAAAAGCTTCCTGTCACACATCTGAAAAGCTTTTTGGACAGTCAGGCTGGGGTTTAGATCTTAAGAGAATCCGAAAGAATCAAAATGACGCATTCTCCAAGCCGGTTAACCCTGAATTATTGATGTATACAGGCACTGAAAGCATGGAAAGGGGAAGGACTGCATCGTTCCTAAGGAAATGGAAGGCGTGGGAAGGAACAAGGGAAGCTCAGAGGCTCTTCCTGTGTCTGTTGTGTAGGAGTGCTGGGGCCAGACTCTGCAAGTTTACTTTAGCCAAGCAGGATTGGATCAATACTGGTTCTGAGAGATTTAGCCTCACCTCCCACTTTCTACGTGAGGCGTTTCCCAATGCCTGTGTAGTGGTAGACGTCTTCTGGGTGGGCTAAATTCAATTAATGCAAGATGTTAACATCTGCACCTCTACCACAGACCTGTTGTTAGGGAGTGTATTTCTTTTTAGCTGTGATTCCCAGACAGATGTTCTGCCCGAGTGGCAGCTCCACCACAATTCAAAGCCTTGACAACTTTGTCCGTTCAGCCCGTATGTCTTCCCTGGCTCTTTGTGGACTCCTCAGAAATCCTGCTTGTTTACATTCTGAGTCACCACTCACCATGTCATCACAGCTGCTCTTTGACAGCATCAAGCAGAACGTGAGAGGCGGGGAAGAAAGAGAGATATTTGGAGAGATGCAGAGGTCCGAGAAGCACAGCAGATGCACTTGCTGGGTCTCGCAATATCATTCTGCCACAGAAAGCAACTAAGCTGCTGTCATCCAAAAAGTAAACAGTGGTGTCAACTGAGGCTGAACTGCCTGGCTGTGTGTTTGCTTGGGATGCGGCTACACTATAAATTGGCTGTTATGATGAGCGGTTAGGGCCCATGGCCTTCAAGTCACTGCAAAGCTGTTTAAATGAATAGAATAGTGGCTTGGCACTGATTACATTTGAGCAGCGTGGAGTTAAATCCCTCTGGTGTCTTTTACCTGCCAAACTTAGACTGTCATTGTCTCTGAATGCATGCAGACTAGGGAAAACACGTAAAAGGTTATGCTTATAGGTTTGTGGCCCATAGTAGGGTGTGAAATGAGGCTGAACTGCAGTGAAAATGAGCTCTTTCCTGCTGATTTTAGGTCATTATCTGCTAATGGGATTGTCACAGTATTTTAGTTTTCATTGATTTTTGTTTCTTTTTTTTTTGCGCAGGCTTTGATGATCACCAAACCTTTAGATGCAACCGTCCATAACAATTTATTGGTCTATTCAGTATTCAGTGGCTGCTGTGTGTGGAGCATTTCTCCTCTTTTTTTGTGTCTTTTCACTGAATGGGCTTTTACTTACTCTGATGTTGCAGCAACATCGTCTTTAACACTATGAGCTCACTGGCCTCATAGTGCCTAGTGTGTCAAATTCCCTAATTTAATGAATGACCATTCAGTGTGAGGATCAAATTTGGTAAGAATGCACAGTCCTAGTAGAGGTGGGCAATATGGCAAAAATGTGATATCAAGGTACTTCAAGAAATATTTGTGATGCTTGAAATGTCATAATATGTATTTTTCCAGACATCTGTTAAGATGGAACCCGACAGAAAAAAAACCAGCAGTGTCATTCAAATAACACTATAACAACTATTGTTGGAAATCATTTTTATTTAATGTTTCACACACTGTGCTAGACCATATCAAATTATACAGCACTAATTATGTTCTCTTTGTAATGAAGTACATGCTAGGCTGAGAGAATCACATTGTAACAATATATCAGAATATCCTAATTAGTTTTTTTTCTCCCCAGACCCAAAAATCAAGGGCAAAATTTGTGTCTAAAAGATGGAAACCATGCATTGCATGTTTGGGAAAAAAATTAAAAAAGATAAAAGAGCATAACTGAACGACACAGTAGCACACTCTACATTTCCACTGTGGTGTTTTCCATGAAAATGCTCAAAGTTAATGAATGCAGCTTGTGGGCCCGTATGTGTCTGAAGCTTCCATTCCTCTCCTCCGCTGTCTGCCAGCTATGCTAATGTGAAGAAGTGCAGTAACGAGGGCCGAGCCCTGATGCAACTGGACTTCCAGCAGTTCCTCATGAAGCTGGAGAAGCTGACAGACCTCAGACCCATCCCGGATAAGGAGTTTGTGGAGACCTATATCAAGGCCTACTACCTGACTGAGAACGACATGGAGCAGTTTATCAAGAACCACAGGGTGAGGAGCCCAGTGTCTGTCAGCAGACCAAACTGCATATGTACTTATTTTTGTTGTGCTTCTGATGTCAAAACCTGAAGCTAAATTACCCAGAGCTCTTAGGTTTGTGGCCCACAGACCGAATTTCCACTTTCCACCACAGTCTAAGACTGATTCACCGCTTGGCTTTCTTTGTTACGTTAAACCCAGTCGTATCAGAAAAAAGGCTTTCGCTCTAAATTCTCAACCCAAATTTTATACTTGTCAAACCACGGCAACAAATAGTATCCATGTCTTAAAAATGGCCTCTGTGGATTTTCACCGAAAGCTCTGCCTGGGAGGCTGTTTGCAAGTAACTTTGGAAAGCTGACAAATATGAATGCATAACTGTTGTCAATAAATATCACCCGAAGGACGCTGTTTCTGCTTTATTATATGAAGAAGATTCAGTGTCTGCGTTCTTAATAGTGAATAAAAACTGAAATGTGATACACAGATGAGCCAAACTGAAAGGCGACTGCTTCATTACATTGTTTAAAGTCAAAAGTTAACTCTTATTTTTTTTTCTCACTACAGCCATATGTAATCCCCCACAGAAAAAAAAACAATTAACAGGGATTTGTTTTTTGAGAATAAAATACTGAAATTGTCTCAAATTACCATAATCCACGTTTTGAAAACAATCCCCACAGCTACACTGCATTCCTGTACACACCATTTCTTCAAAAGACCCCATGGTTGCTTTTTAATGTGGATTACATTCACATGTAGCCTTTAATTCTCAAAAAGCAAATCCTTGCTAATTGTTTTCCAGTAAAGAGAACAAGAAATGTCAAAACATTGTGACGAAGATTTTCCTTTCAGTTTAGTGAGTTGTCTTGCACAATAATGAGAAGTGATGCGGTTTGTGTTATGATAGCTTTAATGGCCGCTATGGAATCTTTGATGTTATTGTAACTGTGTTTTGCAGTCTTAAATCTTGTGTTTGCGAGAGATGTCTTTCACTAGACGCTCATGTGTTTGTTTTTTCTAACGGTGTGTTGTGTTTGAGCAGGAATACTCCATGAAGCAGCTGGCCAACCTGGTCAACGTCTGTCTCGGTTCTCACATCAACAAGAAGGCCAGACAGAAACTCCTTGCAGCTATTGATGACATTGACCGACCGAAAAGATAAACGACAGCGGGCCGTCCCGGCTGAAAGCAGAATCACAGTGGAAATCACCTACACATACACAGTTATTAATGTGCAGAAAATTCCACCGTGCAGGTCTAGCATTTTAGCTTCCACAAATCTGTGCTGCTTCTGTGTACATTTGTTTGCGAATGTAACCAGCTTTGGCTCTTACTGTACATGACTCTGGTTTCTTAACGGCTGTTTGATGTTTGTGTATGTCACTGTCAGATAAATGACTATGTGAAAGAATGACACTTATCTCCTTAACAACAAATGATTTGCAAAGGGCTGCTGCCTAGCAATGATGTTTCATTGTGAGAAATTTCCAAGACTTTGAGGGTCCTGCAAGGTTTAACCTGAAATACTCCATTTGTTGGTGAAGGTGTGTTATTTTGCATGTGCATTTGAAAACTTGATAAAATTCCTTCCACTGAGAGGAAGTAAAGCTGAGTTTTCATCTTGTGATCTTCATCTTGAACCCTGTTACTCTAATTTTGTTATCCGCTGAAACTGTTCTGTTTGTTTCCTTGTTTTTTTTAAAGAAATAATTTTATTATTTATCCCAATCATGTTTATGTATGCCATGGATTTAAAGATCAGTCACAGCTTGGACACTTTGCAGACCTTTTTTTGTTTGTTAGTTTTTGTTTTTCATGGAAGATTAATAATTTGGCTGCTCTCATTGTGTCTAATTTCTCTTGTAAAATGACCTAATTCCGCACTTTGTGTTAATGACGCAGATAGTTTATTCTATATGAGTTTCAAAACAACATTTTATTTATTTCAGCTACTGCAGTTTTGTACACCCAGAGCGTTACAGCAGACTTTGTAGGTCCATCATTAAAAGTAGACTTCCTGTTACTCTGTAGTGGTCTCAAGCAAAATATTATAGGATGCATATCATAATTGACTGTACAAGTTGGAATCAAGGTCCCAAAATAAATACACTAACCTTCATGTCATATTTGTGCATTTTTAAATTCTCTTGCTTACTAAAAGTATCTTCATGTTTTGTTTTTTTTGTTGCAAGATTCACCTTTTCATTGTTGTGCTTCCCTGCAGCTACTTTTAGTACCTCTGCTTTCTTTTCCCACACTGTCTTTCGGGCTGTGAGGCTGCAAGTGGGGAAGTAGGAAGCCATCCGTTATCTTGGAGGAGTGCACGCCATGTACTGTCAGGAAACTCTGCTGGACTTCAAAAGCTTTGAACAACACTGACCTTTCCCTTGGGGTCTGCTTCTGGACTCGAGCTGCAACAGCCGAGCAGTTTGACTAGATTTTTTTAATGTCTTTTTCTGAAGTCTCACTTAGGTGTTAAAAGTCCTACTGACTGTGCTGTCTGTGCAGGTAGCTTCAAACGGTTTCTCACATGTAGTTAAACTTTAGTTGTTGATGCTCCTATTGACTCACTGCATTACCCTTCAGTTCTCTTTTTTTTCTACTCACTCAGCAATACGTGTTAATCCTTTGTCGAAACCAAAGCTTTAAGCACTAATTAATTGGCCTTTCCTCTTCCTGTAAAGCTATAGTTTAAATAGGATGTTGAAGATGGAGAGGCATTATTGATTTGGGGATGAGTCACAGGGAGCAGGAGGCGTTTTTATAGCCTTTTAATGGTCCTGCAGGGGAGATGTCTGGACGTCTGGAGGTAAGAGCGTGGTCCAGCACAGCTGAAGGCCAACTGAGAAAGACTTCTCCTAAGTAATAAGCACTTAGAAATATCTTTCATCATCCTGCATCAAGGATGCAAAGTCGTGTAGTGGGGATTTCTTGAATTCTCCAAAGTCAAGTTAAAGACCTTTCACAACTGCTTGCACGTCAAAGAGCTTTCGTGAATTCTCTTCAGAGGAGACTTGCTCAATCACAAATGCGCTGCATGACAGCAACAAGCCCTGCTCTGGTAACAGTACTCAAATGTGCACTTGTGCACGGTACAATATAAGGCCTTAATAAACAGTTAACCATGGAAATGTTCCCCCTCTGACTCCCTCTTGCACAGGCGAGTTTGGAATATCAACAAACAGAGGCTGAGCTGGCCGCAGTCTCATCAGTGTGGAGCGTTTCATTACTGCCATGGCTGGCATGCTGGCATTCGCCAGCACAGCCTCATCACTCACCCACACTCAGCCTTGTGCTCTTGATCAAAGGTGTTTCTTTTTTGTTGATTTTGTGTGTGTGTGTGTGTGTGTATGTGTTTGTGTGTTTTGGATGGCTGCACTTCTCCAACTGTTGATGGACTCTGTTTCGCCGCCATCTGGTTCTGTGTATGCTGGTATTTTATCACATGTATGAAAGACTGAAGACCACATTTTGGAATATTTGATCTTTGTGAGTCAGGCAGCTAATTTATAGTGGCTATAGCATTACACTATAGCATAATAATGAAGATGAAGATGAAATATGCATTGCTAAAAGAAACCATGACAAATGCCATGATTTTTCAATGTATGCTGCTACTTTGAATCTCCATCCAGAAGTCTACCGGTAGCTCTTTTCATGACACTCCATGACTGGTATCCCCAATCATATATAGAGGAGGAAATGGGGAATAAAGGTACCACCTCTTGGGTGGCAGTTTAATTCATAGAGCCTATAGAAACTGTTCTGGGTTACTTTCTTTCCTGGCTAGTTCCATTCCTGAATTCACTTTTGGAGACCTATGTCCTAATTAACCTTTTTAAAGCCTGTTTGTCTCATGTAATTGTTTTGTTTTCTCCAATTAACCTTCAACAGACTGGCAAGTAAAGCATGATAGACTGATCAGCCACAACGTTAAAACCACTGACAGGGGAAGTGAATAACATTGATTAGCTCATTACAATGGCACCTGTCAAGGGGTGGGATATATTAGGCAGCAAGGGAACAGTCAGTTCTTAAAGTGTTGGAAGCAGGAAAAATGGGCAAGTGAGAGAATCTGATTTGATGTCTGGATCTTCACAATATTAGGCAAGCTGTTTTATTGTTATGGCTGATTGGGGCACATCTGTTTTCCCATGTAGAGAGATAAGGTAAGATAAACCTTTATTAGTCCCACAAGTGAGAAATGTGCATTGTCACGGCAGAAAGTGGACAGTACGAAGGTAAGAGTAGTGAAAATTAAAAAGCAATAGAGTAGAATAAAAACTATACCAACAGTACAGTATAAAAAGTACACTATACAAACAATCTAGAAATATAAATAGGAATGTGTGAACTGCAATATTTATATGTGTGTGTAAACGGAGATAATTATATGTATGTATGTATGTACATGTATTTGTATGCTGCATGCAAAAGCATCCTCAAAATGTCTCCAGGTGTTCCCTGTTAGTCTGATAGGTCAGTCTTTATGAAATGAAATCCTCACTGTGGGCTGATGGTAGCCTGGTGGTGAGGGAGTTGCCCCTGTGATTGGAAGGCTTTGGGTTCGAATCCCAGGACTGTTGGTGGCACCACCAAGGTACCGTTCCCACACACTGCTCCCAGGTGCTTCATTATTGGCTGCCCACTTCGGTGAGTGGAAAAATGCAGAGAACGATTTCACACAGTGTGTTGTGGTGTGTTCACGCATGACAAATGGCCACTTTACTGACTTTACCATTTAATACTGATTTGTTTATTGAACCAATACTAAGTCTGTTACATGGTCGTTAGTTTGTCAGTGCTGTTGCATATAAATAATAGTCTTAACAACAGTCACAGTGTTAAAAAAAGTTATATATAGAAACATACATACATATACATATATGTGACAGCTTAAGTCAGGGGTGTCCAAACCTGTCCAGAAAAGTCCACTGTGGGTGCACGTTTTCATTCCAACCAAAAAGAAGCCACACCTGAGTAACTAAAAAAACCAAGACCAACTGATTACAGAGGTGGAACCAGGTGTGCCTCCTGCTTGGTTGGAACGAAAACCTGCTCCCACAGTGGCCCTTTCTGGACAGGTTTGACTCCCCTGGCTTGAGTCTAATTCTTAGCTGCTTCCGTTTTTGGGAAATGTGGTCCGTCATGTGCAGTTGGAAGGGTAAGGCATGTCAGAACTCAAGAGTAGTCCAGGTCATTCACCATGTTAGGGATGTGTTTGATGGCACATAGAAGTGGCAACAAACCTCAGGTGCTGGACATTTGGGTCAGTGCACAGAAAGCAACAGACACACATTGCACTTCCCTCTCCATCTGTCTTTCAGCAAGCACATCACGCAGCAAGACTAGAGGACAGAAGTACCCGAGGACCCGGTTGCCCTGGTGACGCTCCTATCACTCAGTGGCCAGAGATCCTCGCTATGGCGGCTGTGTGGTAGGCTGGTCCGGGCACTGATGGGACGGTTAACGGTCACTGGGGAGAGTTGTCACTCCAATACAAGCAACTGTCACTCACTTGCTCAGACAGCCAGTTTCTCCCTGCATGGTTTCTCCTCTTTTTAAAGGACCCATATCACAGAAAAAATAAATTTCTCACAGTTCACAATAACAGTTCACAGACTTTGCAGTATGTGAACATTGTTAAATGTGTCAAAATGCATAATTTGCTCCCCATTCCATATTCAGAAGCTAAGGCGCAGCAACAGACCACTGGGAATTCACTGTTTTTTTGTCAGCACATTTACATTTATCCATTTATTTTAACCCGGCCCATCCACACTGAAGTTATGAGGTGTTTCAGCCTGGACTACCTTTTGAATGAGGGACAGTAAGAGGCCACAGTAGATAGTTATGACTGTTTATGGTACATAAAAGGTCACGGATTCCATTAGTGGACCATAAGTGGGGAAATACAATACCAGGGAGATATGCAGTCTGTTGAAGTAGTACACTCAAAAATCTAAGTGCTTGAAAACTAACTGTGGCTAAATGATTTCTAAATGATGTTACTGTAATCTGAATGAGCTTTTTCCCTCTATCAAGAGTAATGTCAGACCTGTAGATCTGCAACCGACAGAACTTAAAGTACTTGAGAGACAAACCGAATGTTCGACGACTGAGAGATTTATTCAATGAGGCAAGTTGAAAGTATTTTTTCAGTTCGTTTCTCTTGTGAATGATGTTTGCAATAAGTGGACAGTTTTGAGTGAATGTAGAATGAACAGAGAGTTGGTCAATAAGAATGGACATCGAAAAGCTTGTTTACAAGAAACGCTGACAAAAGAGTTGAGAAATTTGCCTGTAATCACAGCTTGGGAATACTTTGAATATTATTGTGAAAAATGACAAACACTTGCAGAAACACGGGTCATCTGTACTTGGTATCATAGCTAGGTGTGCCAAGACACTTCTGAAGAATTGAAAACAGATGGTTTAACAGTTAAAAGCTCAACAGCGATCCACATTTGACCCAAATAAGATTTGCTTCATTTGCTCGTGAAGCTTATAAATGCCAGTGAAGCATGTTATTATCCATGCTGGCAATTTGTAGCAAGCACGGGGCATTCAAATCATTTTACAAGGCATCATGTCCGTAATCCAGGTACATGCTCATGCTTTACATATGTTTTGGATGTTGCTATTGTAACATGTGACTTAATAATGAATATTGTATGAATGCCTCCATAACTGGGTTATTTTTCCATGTATCCACAATAAGAGGCCTAGGTAGATGATTAAACTTTATGGCGCTCAGGTAATTGTGTGTATTTATATACAATACGAGTGTTACCAGTCTCACAGCAACCAACCTACATATTTATTCTTAAAGATTTAAATGCAAAACTGGGTTTTGTTTAGGGCTGACTCATAGCCTTTGTTGACTGAAATTTACATTTTGATTGAAGTAGCAGAGGCACTGTGCCAGACACAGTCTTAAAATGGTCTTTATCCTCCAGAGCCCCATCATGAGATCTCAATAAGGAGAGCTGCTGAGGTTAAAGCAGGGAGTTCTGTGAAATCATTGATGGCTATTATTAGATGCAGGTGAAATGCACACAAATGTGAGGTATTTTTTTAATCTTGCTTTAATACTATGTAACACCTGTGGAAGCGCTCCTCAGCCCTCAGTTTTCTATATTACAGAGAATGAAGAGCATGTTTGAAAATTCAGTGTGTCAGAAATACAGAAAGGTTATATTGCTATGAGATTATATGTTGCTTTGCACAGCTATTCTTCTGGCTTTACAGTCACTGTAGAGGGGGGTGTTGAACTGATGGCCATGTTTTTTTTTACAATATTCAGAAAGAACAGATGTGTGTGCACAATAACACTTTCTTTAATTAAAGGGTTTCATGCATGGAAACTCTGTTAATGTTTTAAAACACTCTTTGCTCCCCGGTCCATATGGAAAAGAAGTTCAAAGAACAGCCTGTTTTGAATGCGTTGTTTTTATATATGTCTGCCCGTTCTACTTTTTATACACAGCAAGCGACTTAAACACAGGTCATTTACATATATCAGGCGCAATGACGGCATCAAAAACAACCAGTTTAAATCTAACGGAGATAGCAAAGGTTGGAAATCACGTAAAAGTCATGCAAGTCATGGAAAACCGTAACCACACAAATATTGTAAGAGAACATCTGGTATCCTACAGATGTTAACGAGCACATACATCTCAGAGAAGCGAGTCAAGAATGTTTTGACATTCACCACCATATTCTCATTTAGCGAGTAAAAGGTGAAAATTTGCATTGTACGACATGTTCCATAAATTTCAGAGTTTACGAACTCCTTTTGTGACTACAGACTAGGAGTGAAACCTGGATGAATAAACTGTAAGCTTGGTTTCATAACAGGGCTTCACCTCTGTTGTTGTCCTTCACACATATTTCTCACAACAGGCGATGTCAGTTTTGTGCACGTGCTGGAAATATTTGTCACACGGCGGGTTTTGAACTTGTAGATGGTTAATTTGCTCATTCATTTAATTATCTTCAGATTTTACTTTCGTTTCCACAACAAAGAACCATTTGAAGGTGGATGAATGAAGGTGGTTTTAGTCGAAGGAAAACCCAGTTAGAGCAGCGGTTCTCACTAGTCCTGCGGTTTGTAGAGGGAACTAAGGAGGTGAAGGGGGAAAAAATCAGATCTTGTGTAAGTCATATTTAATTTCGTTAGCTTATTAAATCTGAGGGGAATGCTAGCAAATGGACAAGGTTCTGGTGTGTGGAAAGAGCCAGCAGGACTTCATGTTCACAAAGAGGAACTTAGACTAAAATGAGTTTGTTTTGGGTGTGATTAGGTGCTGTGAAGACTCATTAAGAGTTCCATCGGAACAAAATAGTTCCATTACAAGGATCTAGGAAGAAAACAGTGGTTCTTATGTGGCATTGCTTCAAAGAACCCATTTTGGTTTCTCTAGACACCTCCATTTTTATAGTTCATCGCCGCACCAGCCTGCATCCCATTATTCAGTCAGAACTAGTGATCAGGATCCTAAGCAAGAGCCACATCATGCCTTCCCTCAGGATTACAGGATGGCCTCATATTCTTCAGTTCTTGGCCTTTCTGTCTTTTCATTACCCTTAACTCCATCCTATGGAGGAGTTCTGTCACAATTTCTTGGATTGATTTTTCTTCTGATATACTTTCCATGCGTAGTATTTTTGTTTTCGGCAACAAAAAATGAGATTTCGTGGAAGAGCTTTATCAGAGATAGACTCTTTCCTATCTGAACCTGTAACGGGCATATGGATTTTCTCTGAAAATGTGACTTGTGTCTGAAGTCTCTCACTTTTTGGGGAAAAAAGAGTTGAACTTCTAGTGTTAGGTCTCTTAGACATCACACATAAACACAATCACTTGCACTATGTATAAAATCTGTTTAAATGAACCCTATTGGTTTAGTTCTGTAGGATTATTATTTGTTACGTAAAGTGTTTTTTACCATTAATGTTTTTAGTTTACAGGAGTGACATTTTGTGTAAAAGAAAGACCTTCAAATACATCTGTATCCGTACTTTTAGTCAGAGAGGCATATAATGATTTCTGCCTTTTCCAATTGATTTGACAGAGATTAGATGGAAAAGAATAAGCCGGAGAGACATTAGACCTGCTCTCTTGGCCTGTGTGATGTAAAAAGCGAGGATGCCCTCTGGATGGTACTGGGCAGGTCAGAAGGGGAAAGCATTGCGCATCTGTTCAGTTCTGCAGCTGAGTACACAGATGTGTGCCGAACGTGCACCACACACTGTTTCCCCAGTCAAAGACCTGTTTTTATTTATGACATGGCCTATCTGATCAAGTTTATAAATAAAGATTGTTGGATTAAGGCAGAGGGCTTTTATTAATATTCCGTGCTGATCTTTAAGATGAGTTAAGTGCACTCTGACCAGCGAAATAATTGCCTGATATCATTCTTGTTAGGGACGCGTGTTAACAGAAGGAAATGTAGCATGTGTTAATGAATTGGACCCATGAGACACAGGAGCGAGCGATGTTCCAACACAAATGGTCTTAGGAAGAGTCATTTGGCATCAGTGAAGGGTCACAGCTGAACCATTTGGCAAATGTACATGGTCTTTTTTATCTGTTTGTCTTTTGTTTTTGCTTAGTTACAGAACTTTCCCTGTTCTCTCAGTGTTCTGTGTGCAATAGCCATGACCCTGTCGGTGCCCATGGGGAGGAGGAGAAGGTGAAGTGGAGAGAAGATGAAGGTCAGGCTGTGGGAGGGCCTCTGAAGTGGAAATCCGGACTTATATACACCAGTGTGTAAGTTTACGTGTGTGTGAGTGCGTGTGTGCGTGTGTGCACGTATGGCTACTTAATGGTCTGCTGCTAAAGCTTAAAGGAGCTAAACAAATGTCAAGGTTTGTGCTCCCCGTTCCTGATCAAAGACTGCAGAGCTTAAGACAACACACTAGGGGCCTTACTGGGTTTGAAGGGGATTCTGAAGTTTGATTTATATTATGCAATAAGGTTGCGACCCTCTACTCCAGAGCCCTTCTCCTCTGAACCTTGAATCCACTTTCTATCTTGGATTTTGTAATTACTTGTAGTTTAAATGAACTGTGGCAGTATGTCCACCTTGTCTCATGCTTCCAAGTGATCCCACTGGATAGAGATCACTGTACAAGCCAGAGATATGAAGTAGGGCTGCACAACTAAATGCATAAACACATATAGCACACAAAGTGCAATTTTAATAAAGTTGTTGGATTTTTTGATGATTGGAGATTGGAATTAATATAGCATATAGGCCAACAAGAACAACTGTTATTGTTCTTAAAAATCCATGGAGATGCAGGTTTGTTTTGACAGTAGCCATTAATGCTTAATGCATTTTGCACACAATTATGTGAGAATAGTCATCACATTTGAAATATTGTTTACTGGCTAATATTTAAGAACAGAGTAGTTGGTGTGCACATGTATGTGCTTTGTAATGGTAGAGGAGGAGAGCATGGCACAAGCCTGGCTCAGGAGGGCTCATCACTGTCCTTATATAAGGCGTGGCTCTTTGTGTTATATTCACACAAAATGAATTAGTCACTCCAATGCTGCACTCGTATTATGTACACTGATGTGTTTTGTTATTTTAGCCCTTATCAGTGTGTTATTTGGTCATTTTAATCATCAGTCTGTGGCAAAAAATGTTGTTCAGCTGATTTTCAGGTGAAACGTTTTAGGCACAACCCTGCTGTCAAATTCACACTCAAAAAAAGAAACCTCTAATCATTCATGAGGTGTGAACCTGTAAATTAACTCCAACAGAGTGGTTCTTAGTTCTGACCACTGACTACCCCTGCTGTGAAAAGGGCTATTTTTTTGGTTGTAACACACCTACATCAACCCTGAAAAGGCCTTGTAATTACTTGGTGTGACGAATACTTTGATCAGACTTGTTCAGCAGGGAAAGCAGCAAAATGTGCACTGCAGGAGTACATTTGTAGACACCTGCTCGTCTTATGTTTCTTCTGAAATCAAGGGCATTAATAGGGATTTTGTCCTCACTTCACAGCAGTAACTCTACCTCTATTCTTCTGGGAGGGCTTTGCACTAAATGTTGGAACATTGCTGTGAGGATTTATTTGCTCTCAGCCAAAAGAGCTACTGGAAGACTGGTTCTGGCTCACAAATGTCACTCCATTTCATACCAAAGATACTGGACAGAGCTCCATCACTCCAGGGAGCACAGTTCCATTGCTCCAAAGCCAAGTTCAGGGGGACTTTTTTGCCTCTTTTGTTATTGCTTGCCAATAAGCACAGCCATCTTAGGCTTATGTGCATCTCCTTCAGATAGATTCTGTTGATCAGTACTTTTCTGTGAAGAGTGTGCAGCCATTATGTGTGTGCCTGTGTCAGCAGTGGGTGCATCATAAAATATTTGATTTAGAAGTTACTAGAGGTTTATGGATTCTTTGGGATACAGAGTACATGAAAGTATGGTTACATGCAACACACACAATTGTGAGGAATGTTATTATGCATAGGAGGGTCATAATTAGAATTTAGAAATGATGATGGATGTTATTGTACCTTGCCAAGCAAATCATTCCTACTCAAGAATATCTGTGGGGAAAGGAATCAGTATTATATGCAGCTATATTTCAGTCATTATTATTAAGTTCCTGATTCATTATGTTACATTGGTGATAGCATCTTTACTGTTATACAACTGGTCGAAGCTCTGACTTTGCAGCACTAGCATTTTAGACCAGAAACACCCTTAATATAGAAGAAGAGTTGCATGTTCTCCTGATAAAGTTGTATATATTAAGCTGCTTTAATGAAGTTCTATTGTTAAGACTCATCATACAATCATATTACTGCTCGCAATATAAACGCAAAATCCTTGTTTTCCTGTAATCTTCCTTCATAATGCATTGAGTTTTACTCACATCTCTAATGCCTTTGGATTTTTGATTACTTCACCATGTATCACCATATTAACCACTAATATCACATTTCATCAGTCAGCTATCTCCGGTCACCTATCTCCGAGGCTGAGACGTTGTCTGATTTTGAGGTATGGCCCAGTACAGATGGAAAATCATTTGTGATTTCCAGCATTTTTTTTGTTAAAGTACTTTTACTTCAACATTATTTAACTGAAATAATAACGTTTTTACTTTGTAAGCAAGGCAAAACCCAGCAGTAAGAGTTTTTTCCTTAGACCAAAACTAGAATCACTGTGATCGGTAGTGAGATTATTACTTTTTGTTACAAGAGAGATAGAAACCCCACTCTGGAGCCACTTTTTGTATCTGTTTGTTTATTTTCATACTCAGAAATGTGTTGTTCAGGCCAGGGGGGACTCTGCAGTAGATTAAGGCTGAATTCATAAGTCCAAGACTGAGCAATATGCTGCACTCTCTCTGCAGAGGAGCTCCTCACAACAATCTGTTATGTAGGCAGATTATTTTTTAATTTAGGTTGCAGCATCTCTCATCTGTATGTTTCTGAGCCAGTGAGTTCCCTTTCTGACTTTATTTGTACTGATTGCAGTTGGTGCACACCCACGCTTGCCTCAGAGCAGCCAGAGACGTTACACGTCACTTTTCTCTGTGCTAATAGCCAGTAAAAGGATCTGACCAATAAATCATCAGCAACTGAGCACGCCTCTCCTCACTGCTGCTAACTGCACTTTAACGGCTTTCTCAGTGCTCTGGTTTGCACACACTCATTACCATCACTGATATGATGAAATGGCTAGCATTTGGATGGTAGCTTATAATACGGGCTGGATCAGAAACTTTTTTTAACTTTTTACTGCATTAGCTTAATAACTCGGAGCCTAAATCTATTTCAAAAAGGCCAAAAAGACTGAAGACCGGTCTCCATGGGTGAAATTGCTGTGTTTGTGGAAAAAAAGGTCTTTTTGTTTACCCATTTGGAGGCACCTATATCGCTGCACAGAAACGATGAAAACTAAGTCAGAGATCTAAAATGAAGACAAACAGTTCTACTCTTTCTGCAAACTATGAGACAAAGTTTTAGTCAGACGCTTTGGTTAAACTGTGCCTGAATCGTTAAATTTTAGTTTCCAAACTTGAAGAAATTCCATTTCTTCTCCATGAGAACAAAACAAATCTTTCCTTGACATTTTCATTACTCTTCTGTGGGTGCAGTCAGCCTTGTTGCGTGCTCTCTCTCGCTAATGTAAATGCGTGTTTACGACCGTAAAGCGAAGCTGCCCACTCAGGCCACAGTATATCTTCTTCTTCATGCACGTGACTCTCGCATTACACTTCTTTCCATGACTGTGAAATTGTTCGTTTATTTCTCACACAAGTGAACTCGGATGACTTAGTTAGCAAGCCAAAGTTTCTCAACAGAGCTGACCTTGTCCTTTAAAGCACTCAATCTTACTCAATATTCCAGCGCACATGGATCACTGCCTTTAGGAAATCTCCTCACAGGGAATAATGTTTGCAGTCAAGTACCAAATGTTTGCCCTCTGCTCTCGCAAGCCACTCTCTGGCAAATTTTCTGCTGTGAATAGAGGATGCATAACGAACCGCTGCCATCGTGGGGTGGGTGTGGATGCTTGATAGCCCTCCACCCAGTCACAACTGCAGGAAGGGCTTATGCTTAAATGCAATGACTAAAATAGATTTCACTTTCCAGAAGAGCTGACTCAAAGCCCAAAACACTATAGCCTTGTGTAAAACCACACATTTTGGTTTCCAATGTGTCCCAAGGTGCCAAAAACCTTTGCACAACTTTGGAAAACAAATAGGCGAACCAAACGGTGTATGCCAAACAGACTGACACGCCCAAATTGTCACAGTTCCAGAAAACTACTTCAGATTCTCAATGTTATCTTTCTGTTGTCGTGCACAACAAGTCGTTGTTGCTCGCCGCTAATTTATTTCATATGATGCTCTTCAAGACCACCAGTCTGTAAAATTGAATAGCAAGATGTACAAAAGGCAAACTTTTTTCCATGTGTCTCTGCTCAGCCCCAGCAGCCTGTATCTCAAACCCAACCCAACTCTTTATGGCTGAAAGCTACACACAGACCTGTGGTTATAGTCCTATTCGAGTTAATGAACATTTTGGCCAATGATGGTTTCTATACTGTCAGTGTTATTTGCTGCCCTGAATGTGAGACCTCATTAAGCTTTTCAGCTGCAGCCTGCAGAGAACCAGGATAGCAAGTGAAATTGCTTCTAGTTGATTTACCATGTGAATTTTACTTATATGATCATTAACTTAAATGCCATTATGTGCAATTTACAGTCAGCACGTGACTTCAATTACCTTACATGCGAATGAGAACCTCAGATCTGTTCAGCTGACCTGTTAAACATGGAGAAGCAGCTTTCAGCCACTTCCCTGCAGTCATTTAGAATCATCTTCCTGAAGCTATGAGACTGTAACCATTGTTTAAAAACAGACTAAAAGCATACCTGTTCATCTGTGCATTCAGACCAAATTAGCTACTTTTTCACTTTATTCTTTATTCATTTTCCTTTTCTCGTGTTTTAATTAATGCTGGGGATATTTTGGAATCGTGATGAACGCATTGTTATGCACGGAAATAAATAATTAATTCAAAAGTAGTGTATTGCGCACTTTCATTTTTAAAGTACTGCTATATGATCAAAAGTCCAATAACATTTGGTTTGCAGACACTTTAAACAAATAAGGGGATTTTTAACAGCAGTGTTCCCTCAGTAACACAGCTGCAGTTCAAATATTTCTGTAAATCATTAATGTAATCAAATTAAATATAAAACCAAAACTATTTGCTACTCCAGAGCATTCACGTTTTATCTAGTTTGTTATAGAAAAACAAGTTACCCTTAGAGTCCAGAGCATTATAGCGGCTGCAAAGGGGGACCAACTCTATATGAAAGCCTGTGTAACTATATGCAGTGTCATTACAGTTTCTGGTGGTGTAATGGTCAGGCGTCCCATTGCTTTTGTCCATATAGTGTTTGTTGACTTGTGGGCATTTGTATTATCTATCATAAGAATTTACAAGTTTTTACACATAAGTTTCTTCTGAAATCAAGAATTTCATGGGGAATCTGTCCTCTCTTTGCTGCTGTACTCTCTCTAAAGAACAGTTGACAGAAAGGTTCTTTGGGGAAGCCAGAAACGTTCTGTGGCTTCAAGCAAAGATCCCTTTCTGTGTGTTTATACAATATAAATTGAATTGGTAAAAAGGCAAATGTCCCATTGTTATATATATTGATTTCATCTATGTCTGAAATGAATAAAATATGTGCCACAAAATGAAGTTCTACACTCATGGAACTGGAACAGCGTCTGTCTGTGTACTTGGGAGATTTTGTGGTAAATCAACGTTACTTTTAATCCAAACACATAATGCTATCTCTCAACTTAAACATTAATGTAATCAAATCAAATATAAAAACAAAGCTATTTGCCCCTGTCAGGCAATTCACGTTTTATCTAGTTTCTTATAGAAAAACAAGTTACCCTCAGAGTTCAGAGCATAGGGAGGTGGAACAATTATAGCAGCTGCAAAAAGGAACCAACTCCATATGAAAGTCTGTGTATCTGAATGCAGTGTCATTAAAGTCCCTGTTGGTGTAATGGTCAGGCGACCCAATACTTTTTTCTATATAACACAGACAAAAGTAATGGGATGCCTGACCTCCTCGAAAATAATACGTGCGATAACGCATTAACGTGCCCAGCCCTAGTTTTAATTTCTTATTTTCATTTTCTTTTTTAATTTCCATTTTTACTTCTTTTATTTTCTCTTTAACAGTGCATCTGTTAAATTCTATTTTTCTTAACTGTTCTACTTTAATCTCTGTAAAGTACCTTCAACTGCCTGTGTATGAAATGTGCTCTATAATTAAATTTGCCATTCCTTGCCTTGCCTATCTGCTGCTAGTGTCAGCAGTACATAGGGTGGTAACAGTTTGTCATAACATTCTAAACCATTTTAGCAGTCGTGACTGTTACGTGCATCTCGGGCCGACTGAATTTTCCAGAACGTACAGACTGCCAGTCCACCCCTGTCTGTTGGTCTGGCTCCGGGCCCATGGTGTAACTGATGCCACCAACATTAACAGGATGCTTATATTAAAGGCTCTTATCGCATGTTTTCTTTGGGTTTCCGGCAATGCATGGAATTCCGAAATTAGAGAGGGGATAGCCTAACATGGAACAGGAAAATACCGCAGTGTTACTGATGTTATGAATGTACCTCAACTGACATAAAGTTTTGAAACTGGAAATGAAAAGTGTTTTAAAATATCACAGAAGTGTTGAAATATTCTATGTTGTTCTGTCCTGAGAAAACAAGTGCATTTGTCTATATAAAATCATTAATTATTTACAAATTAAAAGCAGCCAAGCTCTTTGAACAAAGTGCATGTCAGTCACTATGGCCATTTATAATGGTCAGAGAGTATTCCAGCAATGCATCGAGCCAATATTAAATACCTCTTGGCCAAAACTCAATAAAGAACTGCTAGCCTTTCTCTCCGTGGAGATAAAATACACACTATCAGTGGAATATACCAGCTTGTGGAGTAAGCTCACGGAACATCTTAGGTAACTGCTCAGTAAGCTCAAACAGCTGTGCTTCTTTATACCATGTCAGGGGCTGTGGTGAGTGTGTGACATAGAGGATATATCGCCACCATCACATGCCTCAAGCTGTTTATCTGCTCCTATAGGACTCTAGTAGAAACTGGAAGGCAGTTATTATGACTTCACCCGAGGGTCGGAGACCTGAACTGTCTCACTGCCATGACAGATTAACCTTCCCTTGCCCAAATAGTTGTCGCCCACCTCATTGCTTTCAGTGCTGTTCAGATAACTAGTGTCATCATATCTAGCATAATTAGCTAAAAACCTATCCCCGCTGAGATGTTGGAAAGGGCAGAGCGGAGACATAATGATGTTAGATCATCCTTTCTGCTCTTTGCACAACATAAAAATACACGAGGAGTTAGTAAGAGTCCGCTGATTCATGATTTGCCTTGCAAATATCATAATAACATAGATGTGTGCAGAAGTACTACTGAACACATAAAATAGTCCATGCAGACATAGATATCTACCAAAAGCTGGGTTTGGAGAAAAGACACCTTGAACTCCAAGGTTCACTTTTTGCTTAAATTTGATGTACGTATTTTGCATCATAAATTCTAAAGATAACAGGTCAATAATTCAAGGGCCAAAAAGGAAATGTGAAAAAAAAGGAAATGTGAAAAAAAGTGAAAAGATGAGAGGGATGCAAATAAGTGAAAACAGCAGTGGTATGAAGTGCTTTGTTTATGCTTCTTGCCTCTGTGTGTCTAGTGTTTTCACTTGGTGTTTTATTTTGTGTCAGCATGCATGATTTTTAGAGCTCCACTTCCAAAGAAACAACTAAATGTTCACCTTTTTTTGTTGAGCATGTGACCGGTGGTTCTTGTACACATAATTCAAAAAAGTGGGACCAGCTTGTTTTTTGCTCGTTGATGTGCTCACTCAAGCCCATGCACGCCAGAAATACTGCGAAAACAATAACATTATTTGTTAGGCACACAACTATTTGTTAGACTTTCTCACAGCTTGGCCGCTGATCTGATTTTTTTGTTTGTTTTCCCCACTCTTGGCACGTTTTTAAATTTGGCACACTCCAGAGGTCTCCGCAGCTTTAGCGTCTCCCTTGTGTTAACACAATGGCTGGACGAGGGGCACTGGAACATGCAATTTTAGCGAAAACCTTCTTTTCAGCAGCACCTAAATTCATCAGCCGTCTCCCATATGTTTTTGGGCGTAGGTCTTTCCATTTGCCGTAACTGATTTTCTGCCACACAGACCCAATAATTTATTCTCTGAGATGCTCGGTCACATGCGCATATTAGGCATGCGAGAGTACGACTGAGCGTAGTCTGATTTATTAAACAGGGTTTATCAACTCAAAATGTTGCTACAATGGTAGTTTGAGCAAGAGAAGGGGAGAAAAATGTTCTGCTGCACATTTTCCTCAGTGTTTTTTATTCAGAATGAATGTCTAAGTGTGTTGGCAGAATATCTGATGTATGTATGTATGTATGTATGTATGTATGTATGTATGTATGTATGTATGTATGAATGGTTGTATGAAAGTTTGTATGTGTGCATGTATGTATGAATGGTTGTATGAAAGTTTGTATGTGTGCATGTATGTTATGAATGTGTGTATGTAATGCACGTATGTATGTATGTTATGAATGTATGTATGACCAAAATGTTAGTTTGTTTTTATCTAAAAAAGTTCTTAAAAGCATCAGTGTTGAAAGCTGTGCTCTATTTCATCACCAATAATGCAATGTAATAAATGTCTTGGTGTGTTCTAGGACTGTTTCTCTTAAATCTGTGCATCACTAAGAGGACACGAACCACAGCACAAATGTAAATGGTGTTAGTTTGATAATGTATTAAAAAAATCACACACATTTCAGCAAAGTGTTTTCATTTGTATATTTCTGATTGGAATAGCTTAACAAACCACTGGCAAAAAGGAACATCAGATGTCATCTCTGGATAATGGCAAATAAAATGTATACAGGAAAATGCAGTAAGAAGAATACTTTTCAAACAAAGCCTGAAACGTTTCACAGTGTAACATCTACTGCACGAAACTTCTATCACAACATACAAAACATTTGTTCGCCAAAGTAATTGAAGAAAAAAATATTAACCAAATTTAAAAAACCCTCTTTTTGATCCTGCTCGGTCATTTTACAGAAGTTGAGTATAAGTTGTCATTCAGTAGTTTTTATTTATCCAATTTTGTTGACCTTAAGTTTTTTCTTACAGAGAGAAACTGGGCAGAAAGAACTTTTCTTATTGTTTAAAATACAATCTTGTCTGTTCAGGTCTGATACACTAAATCTCAAACAGCTCAAGGATTACTTGATAATTTCCTACGACTTTATACAGGAAACCTGTTGTATGTCATGTTCTGATGGATGGAATATTACCCAACACTAAAAACAGACAGACATTTACTCAGCCTGAACATGTTGTGAGAGTTTCTGATATTGAATATGAACATCTGATTATTACATTTCAGTTTATGAGCACTAGTCAATAATTGTACAGTTTACAAGAATTGATTTTAGATAAGAATCAAATTATTGCTTGTCTTTGTGGTTGATCTTGCTGGTTGCATTGAATATTCTGCCATCATACATACAACTCAACACACTAGTTCTTTGCATGTCCAAGTCTAAATAAGAAATACAGATGTATCTGCACACAAATAAGTAGTCCATAAACAATGCTGTATGTCAGAAACTGGATTCAACTGGTATTTCATTTGCTACAAACACATCATGAGTGTGGCTGACACAGAAAGCAGCTTGAATACTTCAGAAATGGACAAAGCCCTCATTACATCTTTCTAGTGGGTTTAAAGAGGCATATTGGGTCTAAAGTGATATCACATCCATGAATGGACTCTGGCATTAAACAAATACTCTATTCCCTGCAGTGTTATCTTCAGTTCATTTTTAGGTGCATGTGTAAAATGGTCTATTATACATGGTAGTACTTCATGCAGTACGGCTGAATTCAAAGTCTTCTAACCAAAAACACGGCCATTTTAAAGAACAAGAGCATAATTATTTGAAGCATGAGTACAACTATCATTTAAATGATGAACATTAAACACAAGTATCTGTTTTTCCAGAGCAGTATAAATTTAGGGTTGTTTTTTATGGACTCATATTAGTAAACAGATGGTGTGTAGCATCTAAAAAGCAGCCTTGGCTGAGAGAATGGAGTGGCGGTAGCAGAGAACAGAGAGCATTTGTCAGTTTGAGCACCTGTGCATGAAGATACTTAGTGGAAGTGACATCTCTACCAGAAATATCACAAGCTGCTGTCTCTAGTTTAACGGCCATGGGACAGATTAGGCCGCGTCTTAGTCATGAACGTTCATTTGTCTGAACATGATTAGTCACGATGTTAGACCTTTAAATTAGTAACAAAGTGTCACCATAACAGGCATGTGCTGCCCTCTTTTTGACAAACTAGGCAGAAAGGGGGACAAAACTGCTGGTAAAAAGGCCTTCAAATCAGGGCTCTACAGAATTATTGGCATCCTTATGTAATATGAGTGGAAAACGCTGATGGAAATTCTCCTTAAGCTTTGTCACATGTTTTCTTTACTCAGGAAATAAAGAGAATATACATTTCATATAATAAAGTCATTGGTGATCACAAAATGTATTTTACTCTGCAAAAGTGTGTTGTAACTATTGGCACTCCACATTTAGCATATAGTATAGAACAGCACTTAGTCTATATAAGCCTTGGGCACACAGAAGAGGGGATTTTCGATCATTGCTCAAAGCAGAATTTCTCCAGATCTTGGAGAGTCCCGGCTCTTCTGTTGTAATGTTTTATACGACTTTATAAGAACACAGAAGAAATTTTCAGACCGGTTCATGATCATTTTGAATTCATTAAACTTCTTAATGATTGTCCTAACTGTTGATGTGGACGTTTTAAGTCAACTCCCTATTTTCTGGTGTCCATTCGCTGATGTGTGTCAGTATAGTTTTGATTTATTATAATGGAAACCAGTGATGATATTTATGAGTTTTGGAACCTGTGTCACCTCATTTTTATACCTCAGTGAAACAGGAAATCATTGACTGCTTAAAATGGGACTGTACTTGATTTGCATTTCTTTGATACATATTTCTTGGGATGCCAATAATTGTGAAATTATGATTATTTTTCACTAATGGTTGCTTTATTCTTAGACTAAAATGACCACATGTTAAATATAATATTTATTTTCTATTATCAACATAATACTAAGATATGTTGATTTTTCAATATTTCAATCATCTTTAGCAAGTGTGCCTATAATCCTGGAGAGCAATCTATGCTGATAGAGCACACATTTGTTGAAGCAACATATACTTTCAGCATTACAATACAACAACTGCTTTATTGAGTAAACATTTTTCATTTAGGTGGCATTAAGAACTGATGACACATTAACTGTATATAAAGAGAACAAAATTGTTCTAATTTTACAATACTGTTTGTGTGCTTGCTGTATGTATGCCCACTCTGTGTATGCCTGTCTATAATGAAAATGCAGCAGTAGCAGAGAATGTCATGTTTTATTTGCAGTTGGAATCTGAAACTTAAAGGAGCCAGTTTGACAGCGCTGAGGTTTAGAGGCAGTACGTGTTTTGTGCAGGCTTGGAATGCAAGTTGCATACAGCTGCAACATGACAGCATCTTCAAGGCCGTTACATAGACACCAAGATAGATCTGGGTTTAAATACCTATGCTGTGCATTAAAGCCACAATCCGGAATGTATGAACGACTGTTTTGGTTAACAATGAACGAAAAGCCTGGGTGTCAGAATCAGCAGTGGATGACAAATTACAAATTGGCTAGTCATGCCAATTTCTACTTTTTTACTTTGTTATTATTTTTCACATCCACTGGTGTGTAAAGATTGCCTGATTTTTGTTTTTTGATAAAATATCTTCGAGAAAACTAAATCATCACTGTCAGAACAAAGCTTTGTATCTCTCTTAAAAAATATATATGTTTACAATGAAGAAAAAAACTACTAAAAAGGTAAACATTTTTTTTTACGTGTTACTTGATCAATTCGTCTTCCAACTGTGACAGTGTATTGGGAAGCTGGCTTTTTTTCAAATGATGTAAATGAAAAATGTCAAAAAAGAGACACACGTTTATTTTCCAACAATGATGATGTACATTTAATGGAAAAAAAGAATCCCTGTTTGTGGCCTTAATTTTTTGATGTGGTCAAACAGTATGAATCGTTTATGACAGAAAGACAAAATGTGTCAAAACATCCAAAGTCCTTTATCAGGGTGACAGAGACACATGTATCATGCCTAGAATCACCATTTTTTGGGAAAATAAAAATAGTAAAAGATAAATCAGACACTTCAAGAGCACTATAGTCCTCAGACAGCAGGCCCAGGCAATAAAAATGCCAAAAGCAACAGCCATAGGTTGAATTCAAACAAACCTTTAGCATATAATTTATAAATGCAAAACAGACAAGCCTCATGACCAACTGACAGTATGTACACACTGATAAATCAACACCATGTTAAGCCATAAAAATTTACATGGTATAGTCCAGTATACTGACAAACTCACAATGAAATTTGACCTGTCAAGATTTCACCTTCAACTCCTCCATTAAAATACACTACACACATTCACAAACTCAGCTTCACTCTTAAATAAAAAAGTACAGTTCCAAGTCCGATGAAATCACAAAGACAATTGTTTTTAATAGTGAAAAAAGACAATATGGTCAATATATATATTATATATATATCTGTTATTGTTTCCTCAAGCTATAAAATATAAATCTTGTTCAACAATTCAATTCAGCAATATTCAACAATTTTATATAGCATCTGTAAGACAATGTGTCTTACATATTCTTTGTGGAGCGTAGATTTCTGTTTTCATCATATTTGCAAAATATATTCATAATTTAAAAACATATTGTTCATTCAGAATTTCATTTAGAATTTTAAAGTGTATCGTTAGTAACTTTAGTCATGTTACATTCAGCGAGCTTGAGGATAAAAAAAAAAAAGAAAAAAATGAAAAGGGACTATGCAATGTTAAGACATAATGATTTTCATACCACAAAGTGCACATAACCTTATAGCATACAAGTTGGATTCCAACTAGGAAAAAAGATCACAGAATTAAATCTCAGACAATTGAGCAGACTACAGGTTGAAGGAGAAAATGAAGTGCTGTTGTTTATGTTTCTAAAGACCAAAAAGAGAAAACATACAAATGTCATATCTTACTGACAATAAATGTAGCACTTTCAACGCTAAAGACTTTTTGGACTGTGTTGGCCTTGGTCAAACAGGCTGCGTTCTTAGACATGAAACTCAAAAACACTTTCATCTCTGTTTTCGGAATGCATGTTTTATGTTCTTGCGCTAAATTGTGTATAAATGATCTTTAAAGCACTTCTAAGAAGGTCTCTTTTCTCCCCCATCGCACACTCCTCTTGTGACACAAGACAGCAAAAAGCACAGCTGCACAAACAAAGAAGTCACGAGTCGCACAACACGGACAAAAAAAGTGATTTTGGGTTGCAAGACAACCATCAGAAAAATAAAAATTTTCGCTTCATACTTTGACACTTTTAAAGTGTACCTGATGAGTATATGTACAGGATTCCAGAACTTAGGCACAGAGGAACTTTTATTCACCACTTCTTTTCGTTTGGAGACACTCGCTGAGTATCCTCTGGAGGCTCACGTCCACAGTTCAAATCCCAGAACTTGAAGAGCCTCTCCAGGTCCAACAAAATGACATACCCTTTGGTTTCAGAGAGGCAACATTTCTGCTTGTGAATGTGGGCCCAGAAAGATCTAGGCGGGCCTGGGATTAGCAGCTAAAAGGTGTCACATTCTTCAGGAATGCCGCCTCAGTCGTTTTTTTTTATGCAGCAGCAGCAGCAGAACTGTAGAGAGAGAGAGAAAGAGAGAGGGGAAAAAACAGTGATATACCTCAAGACATGTCTGAGCGGAGAGACCGCTCTAAACAGGAACCTGGTGTCATGTTGTCAACTTGTATGCATCATCAGAGACCGGAGAACTTGCAATGACTTTATCCGTGTGATCAGCAAGTAAGGGGTTCTCCATTTTCCATGGCCTCCTTTCGCTCTTAGGGCACTCGCAAGTGTTCCTCTGATGTTTGATGCTTCAGGCATAGGTCTCCCTAGCCTTGAGAGCTACAAGCTCGGATTCGTCTGTGTGCCTGCCATTCAAGTGTTCGCTGTTGCAGTCGTGGTGGAACATGAAGGCAGGCACCTCTGTGATGGAGGTGGTGGTATAAGAGGTGGAACGCATGGAGCAATGCTCACGGCGCCTCTGGCCCCACTGCACCTTATACTGCATCCACTGCCTCTTCAGGGTGGCCTGGACCTGCAAGAGGACACAGGTCAACCAGTGGCATTCTGCCAGGGTTCACTTAGCTGTACACACCAAAGCCTTCATTTTTCAACTTTGACTTAAAAAAATGAAATGAATTGTTGAATGTAAGTTGTTTGTAAATGTAGTTCATTCTTTATACAACTCTTCAATTATGTATTTACATTTAAATAATTTAAATGTATACCACAACAGCAATAACTCTAGATGTCTGAGGAATAGTTAGAAGTGTTCTATGGTGTTGTCATTTTAAAATCAGTGTGGTTTGCATGGAAATGCCTGGCATTCTTTTGTGTTGACCTGTACTTAGTTACTATTTACTTCAGACACACATTATGCCCCATAACAGCGCCCAAAATAGCACATAACTTGTCTGTTGCAATGAACTAAATAATCTGATAAGGAGGGAACAACTGGGTATGATGTGATAATTGCTGCTCTGTATATTTTTAGTGCAAATAAATAAGGTTATAGGATCAGCCACAGATCTAGTATGAGACTGAGGACACAGGGGTCCCATGAAAGGGTACAGGACAAATCATTAGGCCGAGGCAAACAAACATCCTGACAATGCCTTCATTATTATATGTCAGTGCATCCTTTCTCTGCTCGAAATGGGATCTGTCTTTAGAACACATCCAAACAGTTTACAAGCTCTCGCTGATGCTGATGAGAGTTGGCTGATCATGCATGAGCTAATAATTGACCCATTTTCCAAGCCCAGAAATAATTCTCCATGTATAAAACATGACTTATCCACAGCCTGATGAGGGCTGCTAATTCACCGCATTCTTGTCTGTGCCAGGAATCACATGCTGAGTATTCCGATGTGACTAGTGTATTTGTGGGCTATATGCATTGTCCTTGTGTTGTCATGTGTAAACTTTGAGTCTGGGGAATTTCTTTTCATAGGCCAGATAACACCTGTCAGGATTCAACACTCTCCTCACGCAACGTCTCGCCTTCCTGAGCAGGAAGCAAGTGTCTGGCTTTGAATGAAGGCGTCTGGTCAATGTGTTAGTGCCCAGTCTAACGAGAGAGCTTTCTCTGAGGTAATGATGACTTTGACAGCTTCTGGCCCTGAAGAACCTCAGTGGATCATTATGCAAATACTAATGGCTCACTCAAGTCAAATGAGTTCTGTGGCTCTCCTAGTTTCTATAAACCTTCTTATGTGGATGTGTGTGCATGTGGCTGTTTTTAGCATGTGTGCTTATTACTGATTGTAACATTATAATCAACAGCCTAATATTGTGTAGGTCTCCTTCGTGCTTCCAAAAAGTGCTCCGCAAGACCTCAGAAGGTGTGCTGTGGTATCAGGAACCAAAATGCCAGTAGCTCTTTATGTTCTATAAGCTGCAAGGTGAGCCTTGGTGGATTGGAAGAGTTTGTCTAGCACGTCTGGCACATGCTGAATCAGACTGGGGACTTTGGACGGAAGCTCTTTGTCATGTTCCTCAAACCATTGCTGAACAATTCTGCTGTGTGCAGCATCCTCCTGAAAGAGGTCACTACCATTAGGGAATTCATCTGCTGTGAAGGGGTCAACTTGGTCTGCAACAATGTTTTAGTACAGTGCTGTGAAAAAAATTCTTAAAATTTTCCTTCCTGATTTTTTTTTTTGCCTGTTTGTCATACTTACATGTTTCAGATGATCAAACACATTTAAATATTAGACAAAGATAATCTAAGTAAACACAAAATGCTGTTTTTAAGCGATAATTTTATTTATTCAGGAAAAAACTATCCAAACCTACATGTGAAAAAGTAATTGCCCCCTAAACCTGGTTGTGCCACCCTTAGCAGCAACAGCTGCAATTAAGTGTTTGCGATAACTAGCAATGAGTCTTTCATATCGCTGTGGAGGAATTTTGGCCCACTCTTCTTTGCAGAATTGTTATAATTCAGCCATATTGGAGGGTTTCCAAGCATGAACCGCCATGCCACAGCATCTCAGTTGGATTCAAGTCCAGATTTGACTAGGCCACTCCAAAACCTTCACTTTATTTTTTTTAAAGCCATTCAGAGGTGGACCTGCTGGTGTGTTTTGGGTCACTGTCCTGCTGCAGAACCCAAGAGCGCTTCAGCTTGAGGTCACAACCGATGGCTGCACATTCTCCTTCTGGATTTTTTGGTAGAGAGCAGAATTCATGGATCCATCAATCACAGCAAGTCGTCCAGGTCCTGAAGCAGCAAAGCAGCCCCAGACCATCACATTACCACCACCATGCTTGACTGTTGATGTTCTTTTTCTGAAATGCTGTGTTACTTTTATGCCAGATGTAACGAGATGCACACCTCCCAAAAAGTTCAACTTTTGTTTCGTCAGTCCACAGAATATTGTCCCAAAAGACTTGGGGATCATCCAGATGTTTTTCGGCAAAAGTGAGATGAGCCTTTGTGTTCTTTTTGGTCAGCAGTGGTTTCCGCCATGCATGCCATTTTTGCCCAGTCTCTTTCTTATGGTTGAGTCATGCACACCGACCTTAACTGAGGCAAGTGAGGCCTGCAGTTCTTTTAAGCAGTTTCCTCCGGTTTAAATTTTTGTAGGCTGCCCACTCTTAGGAAGGTTCACCACTGTTTCATGTTTTCCCAATTGTGCATAATGGCCCTCGCCGTGGTTCGCTGCAGTCCCAGAGCTTTAGAAATGGCTTTGTAACCTTTTCCAGACCAGTAGATGTCAATTACTTTGTTTCTCATCTGTTCCTAAATTTCTTTAGATCACAACTTTTTAATTGATCTCTAGATTAGGTCTGGCAGTAATCCGGCCTGGGTGTGGTTACTGAAATTGCACTCAGCTTTCCAAACAATGTGATTAACCAAAATTACTTCAATATTTTTACAAGAGGGGGCAATTACCTTTTTTACACAGGGCCATGTAGGTATGGATAGTTTTTTCCTTAATAAATAAAATCATCACTTAAAAACTGCATTTTGTGTTTACTTGGGTTATCTTCGTCCAATATTTAAATTTGTTTGATAATCTGAAACATTTAAGTGTGACAAACACACAAAAAACTAAGTAATCAGGAAGGGGGCAAATACTTTTTCACAGCAGGACTCAATGCCAGGACTCAGCAGAACATTTCCCAGAGCATCACATGGTCTCTGCTGGCTTGCTTTCTTCCCAGAGTTCATGTTATCTCATCACCAGGTAAGAGAGAGTTAGTGGTAGCTCTTATGTGGGATCAGACCAGGCAGACCACGCTTTGTTCTCCATGTGCATCAGTGAGTCTTGGGCACCAATAACACTGTTGCCAATTCACCATTTGTCCTTCCTTGGAGCAGCTGCATACCAGGCACACGCTAGAAGACCTGCTGTGTCGGAGATGGTCTAATCCAGTCATATAGTAAGCAAAATTTGACCCTTGCTAAAATTGCTCTTGGATGCTTGCCTATTTTTCATGCTCATCAACTTTAAGAACTGACTGTTATATATTCTACTAATATATCCCTTGTGACTAATCGGAATGTTTGTGTATGTGTGAGTGTGTGTGCACCTGAAATGCCCTATAGTTGTTTTTTAAATCTTCACTAAAGTAAACATTCTTTTCATGCATCGTTCTTCCACAACTGGAAAAGTGATCTCAAGCATCTCTGAATCGGTTTGTCGATTGAACAGGAAGTCTCTAAGAAACTTAGTGAATGCTTGACTGAACAGCCTACATGCTGCCAGCAAAGCCCTGCTGCGTTTAGTGAACATCAGAGCTTCCGCTTACCATGATAATGACTCTTCCTCAAAAGCATGGGATTTAACTGAGTTGTTGGCCGTTATTTTCACATTTACCTGCTCTATTATATAAGGTATGGCTACTTATTTACAGCAGAGTACTGCAAAAATAACAGCAGCAGCTTTCATATCATTCACGCACAAGCAGGGTGCTGAAAGGTACAAAGGTCCAGAATCCCATAGCGCTTTGAATGTGACTGCTGTGCTGAAAAGCTCAGAATGAAAAATCTTATTTATAAAACCTGGTGGGAGCCGTAGGAATTTTCAGGATGAAGGTTTTTGATGTTTGCTATTTCTGACGTTTAGTAAGACTGCAGTGGTGTGTAGTGCTTTGTTAAAAACGTGAAGACTTGTGCAACTTTCTCTACAAGACCAGAAAATTATCCTACACACTCATCCAAAAACCAGGAATGTAGGTATTAAATAGTTGATGCTTCTGGCAGAATATCAGACAGTGTCAAATGATCTTAATCTTGAAGGCCTACTGCTCATTAGGAGTGATAGTCATTCCTGGTATCAGGAATGTAATTGAAATTCTGTGCAATCTGATCAATCAGTTGATAGCAAAATATGTTCAGTTGGTCTCCTGGACCTTACAGACTTAACAAGCAATGAAACTGTCTTATTCAACTCAGACCTTACCTGTTCATCCAAAGTGTTTCGATTTAATACAGAAATATATCAGTATTAAAGATTTCATTTTATGCAGTTTTCAACCATGCTTCATCGGTTATATACATCAGCAAGACATGTGATACACCAGCAAGTATGGTATTGTATGCAGAAGAACAGAGTCACAAAAATTCTGAGTGGAGTGAACGGTACTAATATGTGATGACGTAGTGAATGTGTTTCTGAAACCGTTTCAAAAATTATGCCTTAAGCACAAGAATTTAAAAAGAATCCAAATGTTTGAAATTGCCTTGCCTTGTTTCTGCCATCACTATTCATCAGTAACATTTTTCTTATCTCTGTCAAGAAACTCCCAGTTTCTAAGGAGAATCCACTTGAGAAACCGACACCCACACTAGCCTTATATTTGGAAACATTTTCCTGACATTTAACAAGTGGAGGTCATGTAATAATTTGAGTCAAGTAAAATGATCTTGTTAATGTACAGTTTCACTGTTACAGACTTGACACAACACCTTTCCATTTCATCTATAAATAATGTTGAACATATAGTATCAGAAATCCACTTGCATGAGCATTTAGCTGCCAGTTCTTACCTCTCCATTGAAAAAGCAGAATATTGTTGCCACCAGAAGGCCCTTGATAATGAGAATGAAGAACAGTAAAAGAATTAATCCGTCTTACTTTAAACAGTCTTAGCTTTTCAGTAAGTAAAACACAGGCAAACACTACCATCATTTACCTGGTAATGCATTAATATGTGCATGATGATGTCATATATTTCCCCAGCCAAACGGTTCTCTGGCCTCCAGGGAAATATGACGAACTGGATGCCTAATAAGGGCACAAGAATGAGGGTGGCCCGCACAGCTTTCATATACATGTTGGACTCCACCCGGTGGGTGTCCCTCAGCTTAGTCACCAAAACCCGCACAATGTTCAGCAGAAAGAACAGATTCACCTATGAGAATGAATGTTGAAAGAAAAGTCATTCACATTCGCTCATAAATAAAATAGTTCTGACACAAAGTAAATGGGAATCTAACATGTTATGTTTAGATTTTGTTTACACACAGAAGAGTCATGATAAATCATCTGTGAATAATGATGTTACAAATTCAAAGTAAAAGTATAGTACATTTATTTCAGCAGAAAATAGAACATTTACACTAAGGATAATACATCAGTAACGTAATAAGAACATTTCTGCAAAATGATTTAGTTAGTCTGGAGAAAAATATGTATTTTGATTAGTATTCACATGTAAATACACAATGTGACTTGTGGCAGTGTTAGACAAAGACTCACTAATAAAGCTGCCGCGATGGGGCCGTGAACCACATACAGCAGATGGGTCTCCACACTCATCCAGCAGCTGGGAAAAAAGATAATGAAGCTGATGTGAGTCCTGACCACTGATGTCAGCGTCTCTTCAAGGTTTACGGCAGAAAAACAGGGACATTACTTACTTGTCATCAAAATACTTCTTCCTTGCCACAGCATGGATGGAGGCAGGCACCAAAGGAAATCCTTGAGAATAAGCGTATAAAAGTAAAGTACAATTGATTTCTTTTCACAAAACAAAAAAGAAGAAACAAGTAATACGACCAAGTCTGATTATCAGTATGATCTCCTAAATACTCTTAACCTCCACACCATTTATGATTCTCGAATGAATGGTAGAGGACAGAATTATGAGCTCAGACACAAGCTTCTAGGCTAAACTTAGAACCACATTTTAATAACACCCCTCACTGCAAGCGCAGTAGAATAAGTCCACTCATCCATAAATAATGGCTTAATAGCACTTATATTGGGTTTTTTATGTTAGCATGAACAGAGGCCAGTCTGTCTTCTCAGGTCAGTTTAAAAGGCAATGAGGCCTCCTGGCAGATTGGCTGCAGATGGTCCTGAGCTGTCACCTCGCCCTTTGGGGATCTCTGACAGATACTGTCCAAGGTTATCGCTTCATTTTTAATAATTGTTCACAGTTCGAGTCTGTATTGTCCACATATCAGGGCTGCCACATCCTCTTGGTTTCTCTCACTGAGCTGTAGAAAAGTGGCAGCTCTTGCGATATACTGAGTGAGTCGTCATAATAAAGCTGTCAGTGGGGATTGCGTAGGAGAACCAAGATGAAGAATTAAGCCTGACCTTCAGAGATGTCACATCTACAAATGCAAATTGTGGTCTGGTGTTGGATAAGCTGGTTTATCAGTGATTTGTTAGTGTTTTAAGAGAGAGGAAAAGTTTTTTTTTTTCTGTGTGCACACAATGCCTAACAAAATAAACGAGACAGAAAAACCTCAGCAGATATTTTCCACTTAACTAATGATCTTACCACTTACCACTAGAATATTTCTTTTTGCCAGGCTGTAGATCACTACCCACTATCTGGGCACAGTAATAATAATCCATTGGCAGTCAGCATGAATTGCTTGAATGAACACATTTCCACATATCAAACTGTTTTAAGGAATTTTTGTCACTGACTGCTTTTTGAATGAAGTACAATACACAACAGCCAATGACAATGGAGCTCATATATGTGTCTTAAAGTTGTTTAATAGGTTATTTGTATATAATGCTACAGTTGAAGGGCAATAAACTGGAGATGAGTTGGCACTAATGACCAACTGTGCAGCATTTCCTATGATTTGCACTGTTTACTGCTATTCTAACCAATCAAATGGGAGGAAAGAGCTGAATTCCAATCCCAAAACAGTGGAACACAAAGTGGAGAAGATTAAAATGAACAGAAAAACAGTGGATCAAAAAATGTCTGTCCTATATCTGGAGTGGCAGTTACCACTTTAAAAAGGTACTGCTAACATCAATTTGCTCACTGCAATTTGAGTGCTGTCAAAGATGTAGCTTCCTCAGGCTGGGCTTCTATGGTTCATCTTGGTTTTCAGGCAGTAAGCCTCTAGACTCTTGTATGCTTTCATCTGTCTGGCTAGCCATGCCGCTGGAGGTCTGCAGGATTTGTAATGTCGATCACCTCCACACTGGCCAAATCAGTCAAGTTGTGGGAAAAATCACTTTTCTTCATTTTATAAGGATCCCTGCAATAGCTCCAATATGACAATACCTGAAAAGGTTCACCTAACACTTTTATATACTTTCCTCCATTTCCAGTTTGCGCAGTGTACATTATATACATATATAATATTATAGGATGTAGTGATCAATGAATTATCATAGTTATTAGTACATAAACCCACACAGGGACTTATAAAAAACAAGATAAACACATGAAAACAGTCACCAAACATCTGTATGACATACATGCATGTGAAAAAATTGTCTTTGACAACCATTTCTCAAACTCACCCCAGCCCAATAGGTAATACCAGTGAAGGTGCTGTTCTTCAGCAAATACAGCTACCACGATGAGAGTGTGCAGATAGATCCCCTCACACAGCATCCAGAAATAGTTACAGCCAAGCATGTACATGTAGAAGAAGTGTAGCACCTTGCAGCCAACCTACAACAGCCGAAAGAGGAAGGTGGCTTGTTATTCAGCTAAATCTTCACTTTGTCTTTGTAGTAAGATTGGATTTGGGCATGTTACTTCTTCCAGAATGTTTCTGACAGGTCTCAGATACTATTTTGATCTGTTTGCACATCAAAGTGTGATAGCTTCATATGACCTGTCTGTCTCTTATAAACCGAAGCAGAAAATATGCCAGCTGGAAGATAGCATAGGAGTACCTACATTAGTCTTCAGGGAGACAAGAGCGCATTTACACAGTTTTTCTCTAAATTCATTTTTAAATATTTTTTACCACTTATTTTCCATTTTAGTAATAAGTGCTTCTAAAACACTAGGTGCTGTTTGCAGCTTTTAGGTACTGTTTCACAAAGAGAACAGAAATATGCCTTAGAGGGAATTATCTATGGCAACACTGCAATTTGTACTTTAACACCCCTGCTTTCTTTAGGTTGCACCTATGCAGTGCGCTCATTTATACTGACAAATGTGGATCAGACATCCCCTAACCCAAAAGTTCCTGGACCATCACGATCCTCCGTGAGAACATGTGTGCAGATTTAATTAGTGGGTTCTGGCAAAGCTTTCAGTCTCAAGCCGTTGAGCCTTGGATCACACACCCCAAATACCTGTCAGTCATCCCAAAAATCGTTCTGCCATATGTCCACAGTCTTATGCCATTCTGTCTGCTGCATCCTTGCAACTAGAAGCACAGCTGCAAACCTTTTCCTCACTGTCTCATGCAACTGCTAATCTCTCAGCCTTTTTCTTTTGAGCAGACAATGGACAACGTGAAAGTGTATGATGACCCCGTTTAGTTGGTCTTAGATTAATAAAAGCTGATTATGCAGAGTTTGAAAAATGTCTAGTCTCATTATGCTTCTCGCCTCCTACGTCTGACCTGAAAGCCAGAGATCCATTCTCCTCTGATCACTGAAGTTGGACGTGCTACAGTTGGATCAGAAAACAGAGGGAGCTAGTTCACTTGACAGAACAAGGATACCATAAATTAAAAACGAGGAACGCAGTTGCCTCTTAATGGAATGAGCATGTTTTACCAAGATATGTACAACACACTGCATTGCTCAACAACCGTCTCTCAGCAAACAGAACTGACACACTTGCATCTAACCGGACTTCTTTTTAAAGCTAAATGGAGATCAGGTCTTGAAGCCAAAGCTGATCTCAATTTACTGAGGATCACTGAAGGAAGAACCATCCCAGAACACAACTCCTCTCCTGTTTCAGTTTTTAATAACAAGCCAGACTAAAGCAAAGAATGCAGAAGCACAATCAAAATTCATTAAACGTCATGCTGAGACAGAACTGTTTTGATTCGAGGTGAGAGCTGTCATTCTACTGTCTGCTGGATGAAGGCGGAGGGTAGACAAGAGTGAAAGCTGCCTGTGGAGTTATCCAGATGGATTGAAAGTGAAATCTTTTCCTCAGAAAGGACGTGACTGTATGAAAAAGGGAGCTGAAGAAAACGCCAGAGATTAAATCCAGACCATACTGATTTTAGCGTCTGGTTTCAGCACGGCCTGATTCCATGCTCCATTTTACTTATGTAATGGTTTCGGTAGATTAAACCTTGGTCCAGTCAACCTGTCTCTTAATCAGAAACTACATCTAATTTTACCTTTTTTTCCTCTTGTTTTTCGACTCATAATGATATTTCACTTTGCCTCAGAGCATAGCCTTACACACAGGCAGACCTCGTCTGCATCACATGCTGCATAGACTGGTACAGTGATGACAGTTTCTTTCAAAAGGCCTCTTAGAATGGGTTTCATGGTGTGCACAAATAGAATTGTGTCCTAAATGAACACAGTTCTGTTTGTGAACACCAAACAAACTCCTAGATCAGTAAGATTCCACAGAGGCAGATTTATGTGTTCCTTGGTGCAGAGCTTGAAAAAAAAAAAAGAACACATACCAAGTTCAAACAGCTGAAGTCTATTGGACCTGAGTGGATCCAAAACACTGTAATATTTGTGGCCTTCAACAACAACTGTATGCCTCTTGAACAAACAGTATGAATTGTATATTCTATACTTACTTTAATCAACGATTAATTACTTAATTGTGTGTAGTACTTGAATACCATATCTAAATGCTATATTGGAGCAGCTTACCGGGTTTCTTTCTACCACTTTAGGGTTGTTGCCCACAAATATGAGGTTGACGATAGTGAAGGCTGAGTTGAGCACAAAAGAGCAGAAAAGATTCTTGTGCAAGGTGATCCTTTGGCAGCTTAGACTCCTGGGAAGAGAAAGCCATAGACAACAATGGGCTCAGCTGAGGAGTCATTTATTAAAAAAGAAAACGCAGAAGCATACTGCCCATGCACATAAAACAGATATTTAGACTACAGTGCAGTGTGACTATGCATCATAGTGTTCCACATTTGGTGCCGCCTCTCATTAGCATTAATTTATCTAAAACAGTAGCACCATACGCACTCGACCAGTGTCTTCTGTCAAAACACAAATGTTCAAGGATGAAAAATGCAATTTGAACTTGGGAATAAAACAAAATTTGCAATCTGTCCACATTTCATCCTGCAAACAAGACATAATGGCTTTGATGAAATAAACAGAATAATAAATAGCAATCCACTGGAAGGTGTATCCTGGCCTCTATTAGCATAATGTGTTTATCAGATGTTGCCTGTCCTTTTTTGTGCAACCTGGATATTAGCTTAAACAGTTTAATGTAAGAACTGCTTTCTACTCAGCTTTGAAAGAAATACCACTTGGTAAGAGATTAACTTCGCAGTTCTGCAATTAGCAGAGCAATGAAAAGCACATTAATGTAATTGTAGAACATCTGCAACAACTTTTATGGTCTACAAAGACAATGGTTTGTTTGATAACAGTTGTCTACCATAATTTCCACAAATTTCACCAAGACACCAAAAATACTTAATGGCTAAAATGTTTCAACAAATTCTCCACATTAACAGAGTCATGCATTTCACATGACCTTACCCTAATGGACCCAAAAGGCCACTGAGATCAGCTGCCTTGTGTGATACTGTTCTTGGAAGGCTGGCAAGACCTGAGGGAAAACAGCTCTCATTTTCCAAACTGCCTCACACAATTTTAACAAACCTTTTCTGGTCCTGTTTAGTGAGGGACATAAATTAAAAAATGCCTTGTGCTGCTCTGTAGCATCAAATTCCTCTGTAAACATCTGGTTGCAATAAGATAACTTTAAGACCGCAAGGTTTATGAAGATCAAACAATAAATGTCACACCCTTAAAGAAGCCACTTTAAAACAATATATCCAGTGTCTCAATTTCAGACTGCACGTTCAATTCCATTGAACTTTTTTATTATTATTCAGGTTTTTGTTTTTACAATTTCAAAACTTCTAAAAATTGAGTTATGCAATGAAGTCTGGAAGAAAGACCACTTCAGAAAGTCACATTTATTTCACTCCCTGCTGTATTTTCCCAACTCCCCATTACATTCTTTGTGGTCAAGGGGGTCTAGTGAAATCAGTAGTCACCCAGAGCTGTAGACCAATTTCCCACTCTTGCAGTTCCATAATCACGGTTCATATCAAGAGTGGGTTGAACTAAAAAATTATAATTGTAAATATGCACAAATACAGGGAGGATGAAGCCATTAATGAGTGCATCCGAATGGCTTTCAGTCATTCCAGCGTTTGTTCCATGTTTTGAAAAGTGAATTCTCATTGCATCTAATTGTAGTCTGCTTTTCATTGTACCCTGCTTATTCAGTGATGAGACATGAACAAATTTGATTAGAGAATAAATGCTCATGGCCTCAAAAAACGGTGAGGAAGAGGATGAGGTTCATTGAAAAATGACAAATAGAAGAGGTAGAGTCATAGCCATGAAAACATAATTGGTTTTGAGAATGTAGGCAATTTGAGTGTATATATACAGTGTTAATGCTATTGTAGGCCTGCTTGAAGCACATTCTGCATGTTCATTATCATCACATTCATTCGCTTTGATGTGTTTGATGTTTGCGACTCTCACAAAGTCCCCTGAAACTGAAATCCAACCACAATCCTCTATTAACTTGATAAAAACCAAGCCCTTGAAAGGCAGCAAACAAAAGGTGCACAAGGCTGAATGAAACAATACAGCTGTTCGGCTACATGCTGAGAATAGTAAGCACGTGTGACTGATGGTAGTCAAATGCTGCAATCAGTACATGTTGTTCTGTCTGTGCTATACCTATGTGCAGCCACCCATGAAATTGAGTTTGCTTCAGTGAATACTTAGCATAGCTAAGAGGCAAACTAAGTCAGCATGAAATGACACTGTCAAAGTCCTGTCAAACACTTCTGGCTGCCATTTGGCTTACAGCATATACCTGGTCAGCCAAACTAATGGACAGCAAGGATTAGCAGGAAATAAAGCCCTATAATAAAGCCATATGTAGAGCCAAATTTGTTGTAAAAAACAACAGAACTTTTAATCAAGCCAACTGTAGTACAATCTGATCTTACATACACTTGTTTACACAAATGTTTATTATCCACAATCCTCCAAAACATAATGTGATTCAGAAATTGGTTTCTGTAACTTGCCTAATGTGTAAAAATGGTACTGAGGCTTAAGGCTATGTTTAGGAAAACAACATCCAGGTGGCTCTTATCCATTATTTACAACATAACTCATAAACCTGTTGTGCTCTGATTGTATTTCCATAGATGCACAGTGCAAGGAATACACCTCAGAAAACTCTCTCTTCATCTCCCTTTGAATGGGCTCTGCTGAATAGTGGAGTCGCCAATCAGCCCCCAGGGAAACTACTCTGAGATGTCTGAGCGAGGGCTCATCAATGAAATAAATATCAGACGCCAAACTGCTTCACCCACTTCATCATCAACCCTAACACCTCTGACCAAAATCAGACTACAACAAGACCTTGCTGGAATAAAAAGCAAATCGTTGCTGTGAGCTCACCCCACTCTCCATTGCACTACACTAATGTGTGGTGCAATTAGTTTTACACTAATGTGAATCAAAAGCTAATGTCAGAAGATACCCAAGGAATGTTCAGAAAGAAATACATGAACTTACCTGAAGTAAAAGAATATGGCCAGAGAGATGAGGAGGGATGCAATGGACAAAGCATGACCAACGATTGCCATGTAGTACAGAATGTACGCCATCTGCAAAAATACACATAACACTACACATTCTGTTCACCAGATGCGACTGGGCTGTTAGTGGAATGTCCTAAGATTTTTCTGGACTGTTCAGTGTATATATTGAATTGAAAAGAGAAAGTACTCTTATTTTTCCAAACATAACATTGAGCAATAGGAACAATGCCAAAGTGGATGAAATCTTAAACTCTGACTGTGGACTTATTTGAACCAGTCTCCCTCTCCACCCTCCTTCTCACAGCTCTGCACATTCTATTATTAGAACACTAAGGTAATCAAATGTGTTTGCCTCCATCTGGCCTCAAAGTAAACTATTTGAGCTTAATTTTCGAATTTCCTGGCTGTTACACTGTATTTCAGACATTTAGGGATGACATCTGACCTTTAACTTATCTGTAGTGTGGGCAATGCAGAGGGTGTAGTTGGACCATGTCCTGTTTGTCTCAGGGTGTCGGAACCAGTTTCCAGTCTCGTCGCAATACTTTGTGGCTTTTTCTAATAAAAGCAGAGAAATATTGTGTTGCAGTTACGGTCAGCTTTAGGAGAAGAATCTTTTCTCTAAAAGTGTCACCATTTACTTGAGAGGAGAAAAACTTGACAGCAGTCATGAAAATCATGATTGAAATATTTTGTCTTTCACCACAGTCGTTGCAAAGTAAAAGACATTGACTGGAGGAGATTTCAGTAAACTGTGTAAATTAGATCTTGATTTACCTGTGGGGTCAAAGTCAAGGAAGTAGTTTGGACAGTTCTGAGATGCGTATGTTTTGGCAGGCGTGTCATCCCAACATAGCCAGCCGTCCCATGTTCTGTTACAGTATGGACCTGAAGGTAGGGGTGGAAAATATGCCAAAATATCACAATACTCAATGATATTTTCATGACACATGTTATTCTGACATCTGATACAGACAAGAAAGAACTTATGGTGCCACAATAATAAAAACCATTCAAAACTATCTTTTTAAAAATATTGTTTATTTTTTTATAATGTTCAACACTCTGCACTGCTGTGAAACAAACTAAACAGGACAACTTGTACTTGCTTTGTTATGAAATATGCAGTTGTTCAGCCTTACTGGCAATATCTGCTATATATTCAGAAAATCATACATATTTCTATGATACATTTATCACAAACATTATACACGTCACCATACTGCCAAGCCCTGCCTGAAGATCATAGAGGAATGTGATCAACACTAGGCAGTAGGTCTAGCTCATATGGACTGTATACTTAAATCAGAGCTCCTCTTTACCTGATTTGTTATATGGGAGGTCTCTGTTCATTTTCTCAAAACATTTATATTGGCCGTTGATGATTTTCTTCCTCTCCTCTGCTTTCTGAGTGACCACAGGACTGACCAGAGTCTCCATTGTGGAATCTGCCTCTGCATCCAAGACACCATGAGCCGAACCCTTCTGAGGTACAGTAGAGCCATTAGTAAAATAGATGTTACTTTACAGTCAGGCTTTGTGGGAAATTTATGAATAGTGTCTGTTGCACTGAACTTGTACAGAAGTACTACTGCACTTAATAAGACTAACACTTCTGGATTTCATAAAGCAGTCATATCAATTAGCTGAAAATATTATAAAACATGATACCTTTGATTTATCCTTCGTAAGCCTGAGACAGTTGGACCAGGTATTATTAACCGAGGCACTGTGTGCCCAAGTACCAGACTCATCACAATATTTGGTAATTTTTTCTGTGTGAAGGGAACAAAATCCAACGTTAATGACCCAAGCACACATGATGTAGTGAGTCCAGAGCTGAGCCCTGAGATCAGTCAGTGCATTAGTCCAGAGAATGACTGTTTTTCAAAGTAAGTATTCTGGGCAATGTTTGAACAGGCGATTGAGGTAATATGTAATTACTGTGACAACCTTCTGTTCAGCCTTCCCTTGTATTAAATGATTCTGCAGTATTTAACTGCCTCCAGAAATTGAAGGATTTGAATAAGTGCATGCTTGTTCTTATATTTTCTCAATCTCTTTTGTTAATGCATGCCATTTGTTTTAATAAAGATGTCGAACTAATCTCTGGTTTCTTCAAACTGGCAGCATCAGGGGGGGAAAAAATTGTGATGAAAAATATCGTTCAACATTGGAAAATATACCATGATTTTTTTTTTGCTATATCACCCAGCCCTAGTAGCGTCTTCAGTATATTACAACTGACCAGCATACCAGCCCATTACTTGGTGTATCTAAATCAGCAAGTGCTAAAGAGATATTCCTGGAATAATCTGTAATATATGAAAAATAGTTTGTAGAATACTTTTGGGAAATATTCAGTCTAAGGTTCTTGTAATTAGCAGTCTTCTTGTGGGCTGAGTATGGGTGTAGAGTAAGGCAAAAAATTATAGATCATGAGGTCCCCAGGACTTAGATTGGGGACCTGTCGTATGGAAAGCAAATGTAACCAGAATGGTTTTTATATAGTGTTGTTCCAGTGTTGTTATATAAGTTATATAAAACTTATAACAGAAAACATTGGGAAGACATTCTCTCATGTAGTTTTCTACTTTTATATTCATGTTACACAGTCGTGCGAGCACAAAAAATGTTGAAATCGAGAGTAGACGCTGAAAGTATTCCTTTATTTTTTTTTAAAGTAAAGGCTTTAAAAGTAAAAGTTCAGGTGTTAACACTTAACAAAATCAGAGGTCCTCCCCCACCTTTCCTAGAGAGACTTAGTGAATTCCCAAGAAAATGAACAATAACTGAATTTTCCTTCTGGTTTTTTTTTGCGATGTCATGTGAGGAGAGCTCAAGATGTTCTCGTGCTGCTCGCTGCTTTCTCCCAACAGCTAATAAATTGTTTTCATTTTACCAAATAGAGCCCAGACAAGCTTTCACAGACACTTTGAAAAAAACAAAACAACTTTTTTTTGTTATACAGAACTTCAGCCACGTGCCTAAGACTAGAGCTCACTCTCAGCATCTGATGTTATATCACAAGCTTACTGAGAAAACACTACAGATAAAACATCTGGTCTTGAATGATCTGAAGGGTCAAGTCCTTTGATACTGAGATGGGATTTTGATGGTGTGTGTTGATAGCTCTGTGAATCTCACCTGAGGTGTCAAAATTGGGGAAATCCGGACAGCTTTGAGAAGCAATCGTCCCTGCGGGAGTTTCATCCCAACACAGCCAGCCATCCCAGAACCTGCTGCAGTGGGAATCTAGCAAGAAGGTTTAGGATGGTTATGATTTCTCTATTAAAAACCAAAAATCAAATAAAAAGACCCTTTTAACAACCCCGCTAAGATTAAATTGGTGATTGAAATGGTAATAATGGATGGAACGGTCTCTCACATTAGGAAACAGATTTATGTGCCGTTTTGCCAGTTTTTAAATATCATCTTTTATCATCTCTTTTTAAATTAATCTTTCAAAAGCTATTCACAATTTCTTACTGTCCATTTTCATTATCTAGCCTTTTAAAAAAAAACTTTGATTACTCAGTTAATCATCAAATGAACAGGTAAATTAGTCATTATTTGAAAAAGTGCAACGTGAAAGCAGCTCTTCTCCCTGGCATCTGCATAAATTGAAAAGCCAGTTCTCCTTTACAGCTAAATAAAGGTTTAGGTGTCAGCTCCAGTTGTCAGCAGCTCATTAGTCTGCACAGTGCCATCACTGACAGCTCAGAGAGCATGAGTCTGGCACTTAACAAAATCATCAGCAGATAAAAAGCTCCACCAGCTGCCATTCAATCTGAGGTTAATTTGAAAGAAATAACGTCTCTTCTTCTACCTGTTTTATTGTGCTGCCCGTCTCTCCTCAAAAGCTCCAGACATTTATACTGAGACTCAGTCATGATCCCTCCCTCCATCACCCCCATAGCAGAAGCAAGAGAGAAGTCTGTTGTTGGTTCAGCTTTAGGATCTCCTGCACCCACGGCAGTTACACTCTGCAAAAAGAGGTGCGCTTTAAGAAAGAAATGTTTGTTATATTTAATCTAACTCCAATGCTTATATCGACTTCAAATATACACATGTAATGTCATTTAAAACAATATGATGATAACAAAAATATAAGATATTGTATTAGAATATAGATATTTGTACATGTTAAAAATAAACAACATATTAATGCATACATATTAATCGTGCAAAACTAAAAATGTACAAATTGCACCCGGTGTCATTATGAAAAACCTCGTCAGTTGGGAAGAGTCCTAGCATTGATCTTAAATACCCCTTTCAATGCAACTGGTTTGATAATGTGTGATAATCTGGAACCACGACTAATTGTCCTCAAACAGGTGTGCAGTGCATTATTTCTCTTAAATTAATGAAAAGGAAGGTAAGGGAGAAGCCAACAGACACTTGAAAAAAAAGCACAATGACCTGTAAGTACAAAAGCAGTTAAACAGAAAACAATAAGTAACACACAGCAGCAAAATCATCTCATTTCCTACACCCCTCACAAAACGCCTCTGCTAAAAAGACACACAGAGATTTAGAGAATTTAGACAAATCAGAACTTCTTCTGTGCAACTGGTATAACAGGACAGCGAAGCATACAATAAGGAACTGATATACCAGGACATTAGAGGAGAAAAGATAGACATTTCAACATGTCAGTAACCCTAAATATACAGCCAGCATAACTCAAAACCTTTTCGAAAAACCTGAAGGTGCTTGCATGGTCTAGCCAATATCCTGAGTTGAACCTCACTAAAGATTGATGGTGGATTTTGAAACTGCGAGTCCATCATTGAGACCCTCATAAGCTTGAGGTATTGAAAACAGTCTGCCAAGAGGAATGGGCCAAAACTGAACCACAATGATGCAATAAGTTAATTACTTCTTACTGTAAACGTCTTGAAGTTGTAACTGCCAACTGCTGCAGGTATTGATGTAATTCATTTGACCGAATACTTTTTCCAGACACTACAAACTATCAATAAATATCAATATTTACAAGGACAAAGTACTTATGTACTGGAAGTATATAAAATAGTCAATAATATAGTTTAATATATTAAACATAACAAAGAAATGTCTGAATACTTCTTTCCCCTCATGGTAGCCTCACATTCTAGTCCCACTAAGAATTCAGAATACATTTTCTAAGCACAATGAACATAATGTAGGTATAAGTTTAGAAAGACCTTAAATAGTAAAAAAAAAACATGTTTATTTTATGTTTATAAGAAGACTCACACTTCAAAGATGTTGCAAAAGGATGGCGAATATGATCATAGTGAGTGTGCTCAGCTCATATCAACACTGTGTGCTGTAGTATGGCTTTAAATCAAGCCTGTGCTTTTCTAAAGCGGGCAGATAATGCTCCTTTCACAATGAGAAATCAAATGGTATCTGTAGCTGATATGTCACCAGCATGAGTCACTGCACACATGACTCTACAGACAGGCATGAGGTTATTCAAAAGCATCCCGCTTTTCTCTCCTTAATCACCACACACTAATGAATTCAGCAGTAATATCTGGAAGCGTTGCCTGGAAGATGTGTCTGTCGTAAGAGGAAAAAGGGCTGCTTGAGTATAGTATGTCATTCTTACCTTATGTGCTATATTCTACACTTACTTAAACATCTGAGAGGGTTTTTGATGTCCCATGTAGCAGTTTAGCAGCCGTACATATGATGTCACTCCAAACATTGAAGTAAATGACGTCATACATACGACCACCAGGCCACCACGCATATCAGTTCAGAAATCCACTTTCCCTCTTTGCAAACCGAACGCCAAGTCTAACATCGCAGCTACAGACTGTTCGAAAGTGCACAGAATGAGGCAGGGGTGGACAGAAATGAAAGAGACTGGAAGCCAGCCAGCTTACCTTACATTTTCTGCTACTGTGGGCAAAAATCATTTTCATAATGTGTTTTACCTGGAAGTCACTCCAAGATCATCTTTTATTTAGAGTTTAAATGAGTCTTTCATCAGATTATTCTTTGTTTTACACATTTTATAAAATATAGAGCACTACCTGCATGCCCACTAACAGCTCTGCGGCCCCTAAAAGTAGCAATAAAGCGGCCAAATGTAACAACTCATATGCCAGAACAGTGTCGTGACCACTCCTGACTAGACTTTACTTTTGAGATGAGGTTTCTGAGCTAGCCAGCATTTGGACAGCTGTTTCAAAAAATGACGTGTGTAAGGTAATGGCAAAAAAAAGAAACCAGCTCAGAGGTGTGAAAAATACAGGCACACTCTAAACAGCGCAGTCTTAAGTTGTGTACAGGCCTTATGTGTGGATAGTTGTAATAATAAAATAGGACTAAATACATTTACTTGCTCATTAGTGTGGTTAAGACATAGAGTGACTTGTTGAGTTCGATGGATCCTAAAGGGGGTAGACAGAGGTGTTCTAACACTCTTGCACTTATGTCACCTCCTGTGTTCTGACAGTTCTGACAAAATGGCACAACCCTAAAAAGTGACTTCTGCTCTCTTTAAAGTTTACTCATACATATTCAGGGCAGGCCCTGTAAACACTTCTTGCTCAATTAACATCATGGTGTAACATATAATTAACCAACACAATCAACAGATTATAAACCCATTAACATTGCATCAAGATTTATTAGCAGCCACATAAAGGTTGTTTCTGTTTGGAGTAGAGGTGAGAGAAAATACAAAGAGATAGACAAATGGAAAGATAAATAGAGACAGATTAAATAACCAACAGACAGATTGTCAGACAGACAGACAGACAGATAAACAAACTAGAGATGCCTAGACAGATGAAGACAAAGAGATTGCATTACATAGATAGATAGATAGATAGATAGATAGATAGATAGATAGATAGATAGATAGATAGATAGATATCCTGCAGATAGACAGATAGACATAAGGATAAATACATTACATACTAGAGACAGACAGTGAGATAAATAAACAGAGTGCTGTCCAGATATAGAGGCAAAGATAACTAATATCTCATTATGTGCAGGTCTCTGAAAACAAAGGTTATTTGGTGCAGCACACCGAACAGCACCCTCTGAAAGAGGAGAAGGGGCCGAGGAAAAGCTCTTGACATTTTGGCTGATTGTTTGCCTTGCTGGCAGTACAGGGTAAGCTGCTAGGATGCCACACTGTAAGAGCGCTCATTGTACATGGAGGACTTTGCATGCCTACTTTCCATGTTCCTCTGAAAACCTGCCTGCTTCAGCATCAATGGAGAGCAGCTGGCCAATCAATTTGTAGCTAAAGAATTCTCTTTTCTTTTTTCCCCTTTTTTGGTCACCTCCTTTTTAATTGCCAAACTGAACACACTGAAGCAATTAGTGTGTAGTGGATTGCTGAACTGAATCTCTTTCTACTCATTGATTTTTGGCATGAAAAATGGAGGAAGAAAACTCAGCAGAACAAAATTTACAGGGTTTAAGATTTAGTATAAATGTCAGCTTTAAAACTTCAGGCAATGAAATACAGGTGCCTGCTAAAAGTTAGGCTCAGATAGTATTTTATAGCTGTGTAAATAAGCGAAATGTCACACTGACAACATGCGCTGTTCCCATGCAGTACAACAATCCACTGACTGGTAATTTTATAGCGAGCGAGCAAAACAAATGCATATTAGCCTACAAAAAACAACGAAGGAAAGGTAAAAGTTTCCATACTCACCAACGCGAAAGACATCAAAACCCAGGGCATGCCTTGCCAAGCCATGCTCTCAGATTCAGTCTTTATCTGAAAACACAAAAGGAGGATAGTGTTACGACCAGGCCTGTAAACACTCTTAAAATAGCCAAAAGAGGTGTGTGACAGATGTTAGATCCAGGCTTACACAAAAGAGCTGACATGTTTAGCTTCACCTCTGTGCCAAAGAGATTTCACCACTGACTGTATACACTATGGCATTTAAAGAGAGAGAGAGAGTAGTGAGAGGAAAAATTTAAATATAAAACTAATAAAATAATGTGATTGTTAATGATTGTTAGTCATGGTTTATCAGCATGGAGTAAGCAGGGCTTTCTCAGGCCGCTGGCTGCCTGTGAAATTGCCATTCCCATTGGTCTCTTTACTCACACCCTGTAAATCCGCTTTATGTGAGCCAATTACTCTTGTGTGTAACCAGACTCCCTCTGTGCCTGTTTGCTCTCAACACCTCAGCCCAGTGGGCAGCACTGCTGATGGACACGCAATCCAGTGAAAGCTGTTCCTCCGGATTCACTCTACCGTGTGCTGATATGGCCCCTGATCGACAGCAGGTGAATATCTTGCACCTTCCAGAGAGGTTACCAGGGTTGGGTGCCACCAGTCGCACTGTGATAATGATTCTCAGTTTCACAGATTGATAACAAGCATTACATAAATACACATTCACACACACACACACACACACACACACACACACACATATATATATAAATGCTGGGCACCGATCTCAATTTTTGAAACTTGATTAATCGCATGGTTTTCTGAGATTAATCATGATTAATTGCATAGTTATATGCAAAATTAATTCATTCATTCAAAAGTAGTATATTCCGCACCATGATATGAATAAAAGTGCAATAACATTTGGTTTGCAAACACTTTAAATAAATAAGGAGCATTTAACAGCAGTGTTCCCTTTAACTCAGTTACACAGTTACTTAAAATGTTTCTTTTAACTCTCAACCTAAACATGAATGTAATCAAATCAAATATAAAACCAAGGCTATTTGCCACTGCAGGGCATTCACGTTTTATCTAGTTTATTATAGAAAAACAAGTTACCCTCAGAGTCCAGACCATGGGGGCAGAACCATTAACGTGATAATAACGAGTTAGTTATATATATAGTTTTATATATATATATATAATTCAATTTCATACACTACAAAACCAAACCCCTTTTTTACCCCTTAAAATTACCTTAATTCTGGCCTTGAAAGAAAATGAAAGAAAATTAAGGGGAGAAGTGCACAGTACGCACAGTACACCACATTAAAGCCCTGTACACACAAAATACACCACAAACTGGACTTCCAGTTTCAAACAATATTCACCAAAAGACTCATAATAACAACACAAACCTCCTAAATACACTGAACCTTGGAACAATATGCTTATTTGCACACCTCAGTCACATGGGTACTGAACACATCTACCTCATGCTATATTTGCACATTTTACAACTTGCACATGTCTTTGTATTGTCTTGTCTACAATATCCTGAACATAACTTGAACCTGGTATTCAAATACCACCTGTACAACACCTCACTTCCCTGTAATTGCACATAATCACTTTGTATTGTCTCTTATCGTGTCTTTGTTCATTGTACATAGAAGTAGCTAGTATTAGTACCTTTTTATCTTTTTTCTAATCTTACTTAAATATAGTTATTATTTGTTTGTAATTTCTAGTTTATTTCTCTTGTAGATTCTGACATTCTTATAAATGCACCATGGGGGGTGCACTATACTGTGTATACTGTTGTATTAACAATAAAGATCTTGAATCTTGAATCACAGATTAAGGCTGATTTAGGGGTAAAACTACTGAAATAACAGAACCTCCTGAATTATTGCCTTATGTTTAAGATTAAGGGGTTTCACACTCATTCACAAATTAATGGCCACCAATGGGTTTGGTGTATTTTCAGGGGTAAATTAAAGGTCCCATGACATGAAAATTTCACTTTATTTTCAAACATTAACACAAGTTCCCCTAGCCTGATTATGGTCCTGCAGTGGCTAGAAAGATAGCCCGATCTGGAATTTAGCTCCGTATGTCGTCAAAAGGGGAAAGGTTTCCTCCCCTTTCTCATGCTTTACCCGCCCAGAGAATTTTGCCCCCACCCCTAAATAATTTGCTCCACCGACTGTCAATGCTATGTGTGAGAGACCACTTTTGCCTGTAGAGACATCATGGCTTGCAAACAAGTGAAGCTTAGATGTACAAATGA